>JAQFVV010006225.1:2835000-3435000 GCA_028023455.1 Epiperipatus broadwayi | reverse complement strand
AGAAGAAAGGATATGTGTTTGAACCCTCCAACCCCAAAATAGTCGGCATTGAGAAAAACGACGTCAAGCGGAAAATCAGAGAAGCATACTTCATTGATGGCAATAATGCTATCAATAGACGGGATACCTGCTTTGACATCTTCATTAATGGCAATAATAACGCAATGAATAGACGGGATACCTGCTTTGACATCTCCAAATGTTGGACTATCTAGCTCATTTGCATACGTTTTGCATACTGCTTTGTTTCCTTGCCCTATTTCCTCATTCTGCATCTCACATTACCGCTATGAATATGAGGCAAATGGCCTCGAAAGTGCTTAGCGTATAATAATTTTTGGAATCTTTATAGCTTCTCGTTCAAGTGTTTCATACGCTTTTTAATTTGTATATTAAATTATCGAGGGAGAAGTTTAAAATCCTTAATATTTTATTATATTGACTAACTTTTTTTTTATAAATATAGAAATTTTATTACAGAACAATGAATACAAGTAAACGGATGATACAATCAGAAGGTGAGATCAATAAATTTGGATTACAGTACTTTACAATGAAAAACAGGAATTATACTCTTTGCCAATTGATATAAACCAAACAAGGTTTGAACAATCTATTCCTTTGTAAGAAGGGAAATGTTTTGTGATAACAGAACCTCATGCTATACTTCAGTGATTTACAAGGAGAGAAAAGTAATTTGGGAAAGAATGGAAAGCCACTGTGAATCCAGGTAGAAGCAAACCCATTACAGACTGATAATTTTTAAATGTAAGAAAAACCACAATGTGTAAAAGTAGTGGAACTTTAAGGAGGTATAGAAATTGCTTGCCATGTGGCTTCAAATATGTAGGGAAGGGCCAGGTTTTGGTCCCTCAGACAAATTTTTTTTTTGAGTTCAATGAATATGTTCAGTGAGCTCTGTGGAGCCAGATTAAAAATGAGCCAACATTGGATGAACCATAGTGAGAAAAGGATGAAGGTTGTTGAGCGAATCTCGGGGAAGATACCATGAAGAATGCTATCAATTAGAGTTGAAAGGGTAGGATTTTTATTTCTTCAAATGGAGGTTGCAAAATCTCTGTATGGTTATAGGAAGAGGCAGTGACAAAGATGGGTAGAGGTTTCATCTTCTCTGAGACACAATACACAAATTGAATCAATGCCCGAGGAACCTCAACAGTATACAAGGAAGTGATTTGTGGGAAGATTGACTTTTAACAGAAAGTCAAAGAAATTTGGGTTCAAGGAAACATCGTTTGAATTTTTTGAATAGAATATGGTTGTTAAAATTTAGTAGGGTGGAGCCAGGAGAAACATCAGGGTTGTTTCCCAAAAAATAAATTTTCCATGAGGATTTATTAGGGATGGTTGTAAACTTTTTGATATGGGATATGAGAGATGATAACCAACAGGAGCTTGAGGAAGGAGGTTTGTCAGTAGGAAAGGTCTCGGTAAATGGTAGGGCGTTATGATATTGTAAAAAAATTCTACAGATGGTGTTGTACCGATGGTAGTACTTTGGAATTGAAAGATATCTATGGAATGAATGGAAAGACCATTAAATTTGGTATATCTTTGGTAGGTTTCTTAAGCTAATTGTTGCCGCCATCCCTCCCTGGATCAGATTAATACACATTCTATGAATATTTCTAAGGAATGCTTTGGTGAAATCAAAAATGGGAGTAAAGAATGATATTTTAGGGAAAACAAGGATATTGATGAGGGAGGACTTGGCAAACATGGGCATATATGCCTTGGAAAGGGTGGAGGTAATTTTGTGTGAGGATTGGAGCAGTTTATCTTGGATTACCTTGGATTGTTCTCCTCATGGCAGTGGATGACAAATATTGGATAGCCTAAGAAATTTCGAGGCTTTGCCGAGAATGGAGATGCAATGATGTTACCTGAGGCCAATTTCTAGGCAGATGACTTGGTGATATTAAATTGCAGGCCAGATTGATCCAAAAATTCTTAGAGTATTAGGAGGAGTTGAGGAATTAGGTTTCTTGAAGGGAGAAACACAGCCAAGTCATCCATAAAGGTGTATAGATATTTTTAATATTGAGATGTAGATGCCAGGAAGAGACTTCTTGATTTGAAGGAGCAAGGAATTAAGGTAAGTAATAAAAACAAGGTGCTGAGTAGAGCCCTGAGGTATGGAGGACATAGTAGTAAATGGAGTGGATAGTTTCCCATTGAGGGAAATGATTTCTTGATTATAGAGATTTTTGATGATGTTGATGATTATGAGGTGAATATCATGCTTACCAAGTAAGGACATGAGATAATTAAGCTGGATGGAGTCGAAGGCTGCAGTTACATTGAGTTGGATAACCACTGTCTCAATTTCCTGGCTTATTTAAAAAGATTAATAGCATCTGCAGTGAATTTGCCCTTTTTGTGAATTGATACTGGAATATATTGGGCAGAACTTTGGCTTGAATCTTATCTTTAATGACCAATTCAAAAACTTTGACCATCAGTGAGGTCATAGAGATGGGCCCAAGATTCTCCAGTGGTGAAGGAATGATGTTGCACTTGAGGAAAGACACCATCACTATGTGGTAGACCCCACTGATGTCTCGGATACCAGAAGAAATGTGGTTGATTAGATTATATATGATTGGTATGGAGAAGTTGAATAAATGTAATAGAAGAAAGTGAGGGATCACATGGAGACCTGGATGGGTTTTATTGGGCATGGAGCTTAATTTTGCAAGAATGTCCCCCTCAGTTATACCATGGTCTATGGTTGATGAATCAATTGGAGCATCTTGTTTGAGTTCTGGTGGAAAGGTGGAGAGCTTATCCCTGAAATAAGTGAAAATCTCTTAAATCATGTTTGATACAATTTAGAGCCTGTCCCTTACAATGATGGATGATGGTGTGGCTTGCTTATCTCTATGGCCCAGGGCCCACCTAATGTAGCTTCTGGATCAATTATGGGGTGACTCAAGTAGATCTTAGATTCTTTGGTGGATAGATATTCTGCAAGAATATGCTTTTGTACTGAGATTTTAGATTTAAGATGGAATCAATGGGATTGAATTTAGCAGTGGTTTTTTGAGGGTGTTGTTATTAATAATTTTTGAGATCCATTAGGAGCATTGAAGGTCCTTTGTTATGTGAAGTGTAATATGAGATGATTTGACATTAAAATTTGGATGAAGGTGAATCAGGCATCTGTCAGTAGCAGACTAAGAATTTTATCTTGTGGAAATAAATATATACCTCAGAGAGGATTGCTTCATGGGATGAAGATTTAAAAAGGATTCTAGTGGTAGAGGTTAGATTTGGAATGGAGCTTGAATTGAGATCCAGGGAAATCTCAAAGGAATAAATGAGGTAATCTGAGAGGGAAATGGTTTGAAGAGATGGATTAATAATGAAATGAAAGTCTGGGGTATAGTAGAGAAGATCTATGAGAGAGGTGTATCTTCTGTTATTAAATCAAAGACATCTGGCGGGAAGAAATCTTCACCACACATGAAATTCATGTTTAGATTATGGATATATTTGGTGGTAAATTCCTGGTAAGAAGTGTTGAAATTTCCCAGGAATATAGTCAGATAGGGGTTTGAGGCAAGTGTATTAATTTGCTGGACTTTTGACACTTTATATTATAAAACTTAATCTGACTCTGCTATTCTGTTCAATTGCTCCAAATTTTACAAAGTAGAAGAAAAAAATTCTAATACTGTATTTCTGTAAGAATCTGAGTCTATAGTATAAGTTCACACTTTCACTATACCAAAATAAGTAATCCATAAGTAATTATTTTTTCATACCTCATGGCCTCAATTTCTATTAATGACATAAATTAACAATATTATACAAATATGTAATTATAATAAAAATAATATATTTAACAGTAATAAACTATTAAAAAACAGTCTTAAAATCTGTCAAAATACTTTTGGTTAATTTCTTAAACATGCCTCAACTGCCATTAAATTAAAAACAAAGCGGAAGCAAATGTCATCAATTCAAATCCCATGAATCACAAATTTTAATGTAGCAGCTTGTCTATTTATTAAATGCATTTTATTCCTATTTATAAAAATTTGCCTCCTTAATTTTTCTTTTATTATGGTTTCTCTCTTCATAAAGAATTTTCACACTTTCAAATAAGCATATAAAGAGTAAAAATAATGGTGATTTAATGACTGCTTGAAGAGAGAAACCATAATAAAAAAAAATTAAGAGGCAATTTTTATAAATAGGAATAAAATGCATTTAATAAATAGACAAACTGCTATAAAATATGGGATTGCTAACATTAAAATATGGGATTCATGGGATTTGAATTGATGATATTTGCGTAACACTTTTTTTTTTTTTTAATTTAATGGCACTTCAAGGCAGGTTTAAGAAATTAACGAAAAATACTTCTGCAGATTTTAAGACTGTTTTTAATAGTTTATTATTGTTAAATTTATTATTTTTATTATAATTACTATATGTAATTATAGGGGATTTGAACCCAGACTTTCAAGCTCTTTTCATCTATCCAATCTATCTCATACAACCAATACCCATGGCCACACACATGTGAAAAAAATAAATAATCTCCCTGTATTTCATGCTGAATCAGCACTCATCAGCTGGTCTAGATTATCATCTCCCACACACACATATATAATTAGTTCTCAGTTTATATTAAGATAGCAAATCATCAAACTTTATTAGAAAGGCTTCAATCTATTCCACCATCCAATCCTTTAGCTTTCCATGCCATTAAAATCTGATGATGCCAATATTATTGTCATGCACATATTGACTTTAAATAATTATGACTCCTCATGTATAGGACCATGTCCATTTAAATACACAGAAGAGGGATGGGCAGGATACAGGTTGTAATATTTTAAATACAGACATATATTATATTCTGGAGTTTTAATTATATGGGATTTGAACCCAGATTTTCAAGCTCCCTTCAGCTATCCAATCTATCTCATACAACTGATACACATGACCACACGTGAAAAAGATAAATGATCTCCAATATATGTATTTCATGCTAAACCAGTAATCATCAATTGATCCAGATCATCATCTCCCACATATATATATAATCAGTGCTGGGTTTATATTAAGATAGTAAATCTTTAAACTTTAATGGGCAGGCATCAATCTACTTCACAATTCAACTCTTTAGCCTTCCATACCATTAAAATCTGATGATAGAATGCCCAAATCCCTTTATCGGTTACATGAGATACATTGAATAGCTGAAGGTAACTTGAAAGTCTAAATTCCAGCGATATAAAGTATATCTGTATTTAAATATTACAGATTCAGTCTGTATTTTGCCCATTGCTCTTCTGTGTATTTCAAGGACAAGATTCTATGCACGAGGAGTCAGAATGATTTAAAACTCAACAATAATATTGGCATCATCTCCCCCCCCCCATATATATATATAATAAGTGCTCAGTTTATATTAAGGTAGAAAATTTTCAAACTTTAATGACTGGGCTTCAATTCTCTCAAATCTTCAGCCATTCATGTCATTGAAAATCTGTTGATGGAAAATTCAAAGCCCTTGTTGATGCCAATATTACTGTCATACCCATGTTGATCTTAAATCACACTGACTCCTCTTCTGTGTATTTTAAATCTCATATTAAGATCCTACATAAGAGGAATCGGAGAAGACTTAAGATCAACATAGGTATGAGAGTAATATTGGCTTCAATAGGGGCTCTGAGTATTCCATCATCAGATTTTCAATGATATGTATAGCTGAAGAATTGGAGAGTAGAGAGGATTGAAGTCTGTTCATTAAAGTTTGAAGATATCCTATCTTAATATAAGCCAAGTAAGTACTAATTATATATATGTGTGTGTGTGTGTGTGTGTGTGTGTGGGAGATGATGATCCAGACCAACTGATGAGTGCTAGTTCAGCACAAAATATGTATATTGAAGATCATTTACTTTTTTCATGTGTATTAGTTATATAAGATGCAGTGTATCATTGAAGAAAGCTTGAAAGTCTATGTTCAAATCCCCTCTAATAAATAATTCAATTATCATAAAACACAAAAGGTAACAAGACCATGGTTTATTTTTACCTTTAATGATACTGAGCATTTCTCAACAAGCTCAGATTTTTTAAAAGGAATTCCATTCTAGCTATCCATCCAATGTAATTAGTTAAGGAATATATAATTTTTCATAGCTAAAGATTAAATGCCACAGAATAACATAAACACTCATAATAAGAAAGCTAAAAGTAAGGTAGTTGTTTAGCACCTTGATTACCTTTAACTCTAAATATATATATCTAATATTTCTAATTAAACAAACTAAACTTATTCAATTAAAAAAAATTACAATATTATAATTAAATTACCCATTTATTATCTCTTCAATTTTTCCTCTAGATGAATCACTTTCGTCTTCTTCTGAAGATGACTCATCTTTAGTTTCATCACTTTTTGATGACTCACTACTTTTTGATGACTCACTATCTTCTTCTGTTTCATCACTCTCACTATCATCCTCATCTTCTCCTTCACCCAACAAATCTTTATCTTAAAATATATATATGGCTTATGTTTATATATGTGAGTGTTGGTAAAATTAAATTATAACAGAAGACAAAAATAAAATTCAAAAATTTAAATGAAATATAGAAATGGAAGGGAAAATAAAATAACTTTTTGGGTGTGTGCATTTAAAAAAAATATTTTATTTTTGGAAACTGTAAATATAGATTTCCATTAAAAATAACAACATAATAAAAAGAATGGTTCATAAATGTTGAAATACAAAAATATTAAGTAAAAAAAAACAAACAAAACAGCCACAATTTTAGTTCACAGTTAAAAATCAAGATGGCAACAGTGAATTTTCTTCAGAAGAAGGTGGGTTCTTGGTTTTTATGCTGGGTTTAGAAAAAAGGTGATCCAGAAATAAAGGCCATAGAATGGACAAAGATGATTTTGTGGAAATGGGATGGAGCAGGATAGTGAAGAATTTGGGAAAAACTTAAGAGTGGGGATGGAAAGGGAAGATAAGGTGAGTAACAGGTTTCTATGAGCATAGTGGCTGAGAGATTCCTGACTTCAATAAAGAAGAAGCCATAATGCATCACATCACATTGCAAAAAAGTTTGTAACATATTATTTTCCAAAATAAATATTAAGAGAAAACATAAACAACAAACTATATTAATTGGATATAATCATGAAGTTAGATTACAATGTAGGGAATAGTCTAATAAATTGTGTTTGATCACATCTGTTGAAGTCAATCATGCCATATTTGATGGGATACTTATAAAGATAACAAACAGTAAATAAAAACAGATTAGCGTTGAATGATGAGATTATAAAGAGACATTGGTAAAATGTTTTAATATATAATGTTATATTAAATTAATATATTTACATAATTATAGCATAAGTAATTAATGGATTTCTATTGTTAATACAAATTTGAAATGTAAGTTAGAAAATCATGTGATACTTTGTTGTGGTAAAAGGAATATAAATGATAGTTGAACCGAATTAATTTAAAATTGTATTACTTATGATAAAAATGTTTTATATAATAAAAGATAAAAATAAATACATATGTATTTTAAATTAAAGAACTTTGCAAAATGATTAATAAAATAATATTATTTTAAATTTTGAAATATTCATCTATCTATGTATATGTCCAACCAATGAGTTACTGAGTAGACTAAAGATGACTGGATAACTCAGTTACACAGAAACAAAAAAAAATCATGTCATAATTATAGCATTAATTTAATATGAAGTTATTTACACAGTTGATATGCAATAAATAACATATCAGTTATATATTATTATAGTTTCCTCCCCCCCAACTTGAAAATTAACATAAAATAAGATCAATGTAACCTCTAGTATGATTTTTGAATGATTAGTCTTACTTGGAAATGTAGAAAAATACATTTCACTAATCTTTGGTATTCCTGTAGTATGCTATTCCAAGTGACTTCTTTCTTTATTTCTTCTGATTTCATCTTCTTTTATAGTTTTGCTTTTAACTTCTGGCTCGTTATAATATTAAATCGGGTTCAGTTTGCTGTTTATCAATTGTAAAACTAATTAACACTGTCTTTTTTTTTGTTAAACAATTGAATTTTCTTAGTTATTTTATAATTAATTTTCCTTTTATTTAAAGTAATGCATTCTTTCTAGGTTATAGTTTAGTAGTCTTTCCAAGTAATTTTTTTTGATGAAAAGAAATTTCCACAATATTAGTCTATTCATTATATAGATTTCTAGTTCTATTAGTATATAACTACACTTCCAACTGTAGAAGCTTGAACCCTTAGTCTTCTCTGTCTTCTTGTATTCTTTTTTACGTTTAAAGAAACAATGTAATAATACTGTATTTCAATTCACTCTATTTATTGTGTGATTTTTGCAACTTCTGTTGATTCTTCATTTTAGCATATTTTTTCTCCAGTAGCCATTTTAAACTGATTATCTAACTTGCAGATGTCTTAACCCTCCACTTTTTTTCTTCTTCAGTTTTCACTAATGTATCATTTTCTATTTTTCTGATTGTTGCTATTGTTTGGATTCAAATAATTTTGAATATAATTTATATGTTTGTGGTATCTATATCCATATTCAATTTCACCTACAAAAAAAGCAAATCTTAATAGATTATTTTTGGTTACATTTTTCTTTTCTTGTATTCTACATCTACATACTATTATCCATTAAAAAATTTCCCTTGATATCACTCTTGAGTATGAACTATATTTTGGTTGGCATTAATAAAGATATTTTATCAAGGGTCTATATCTAATAATAATTTTCTTAAAAAGCAAATAATAAGATTATATTGATGTTAAATTTCCTAACAGGCAAAACTCTCTATATGTATTGCCACTCAGTGCAAGCCAGAGTAATAAATGAATGTCAGAAGGCTGGTGCATAAAATCCCCATCTAGTGTTGAGAGCACTGCACTTAGATCTTAGGATCTAATGCAACCCTCCAGCAGCCACCTTTTATTTCTACTTAACTACAAAACTATGAGACTTAAACTGAAAACATTATAATATTTTCAATCCAAGTTCATTAGCTTACATAGTCATATAGGTCTGAACTCAGTTCAGTACCTACACATTTTGGTGTCTTTGTTTCTTTAATAACCATAGCCATCACTATCATATTAGACAGGATCAGTTTTAAGCCAATAAACATCACATGATCACAATTTTTCATGCTTGCTCATAACTTATTCAAAGAGGCAAAACTCTCTATATGTATTGTCACTCAGTGCAAGCCAGAGTAATCAATGCCTGTTTGAATAACAGTTATGAGCAAGCATGAGAAATTGTGATCATGTGATGTTTATTGGCTTAAATTTCCTAAGTAGTTTCATGAGGTTCTCTACTTACTACCTTTTCTGCCAGCCCATTTGATTTTACCTAGAGAGCTATTATGTCCCCCCTCCCAATTCTTTACAAATGTTTCTGAAAGCCTGTAGTCTCTGAAAATTTGTTTTACTTTTGGGATGTATTCCTCAGAACTGATACTTCTTACTATACTTTACATTTAACATGAATATAAATGCACTATTAAAAGAAATAATTTCTATTTGTTAAGATGTGCATGGACTGGCTTTCAACACTAATGTTAATTAGTGTAAACTTGAATAATTAATGAAGACCAGATGCCTTTAAAATTGCTTTCATGGTATGGCTTTTGTCTTTATCAATAATGTCTAGGATTCAAAATGGGAAGAAATGCAGATATGCATCCAGCATACTTGCATTTTATCTCATTGATAAAACCGAAAGTGAGAAGCTGTTCTAAGGATGAGAATTTGATTACTAAAGATAGGGATTTTATATGTATCTGATAATCACTACTTAGTTAAGTTTATATCGGATGGCATGAGAGTTGAACTCTGTTATTGTATTACAAGAATGTTTTAAGCTGCCAGAGGAATAAGGTTCATGTAGTTAATAATGAACTGAAGGTATCAAATATAAAGTTACTGAACTGATTTCTGAAGGTTGACTTGGGTTCAAAACTTTAGGCTTATTTAAGTTTCAAGTTTGTAACTTGGTAGGTAAAATGGAGTTAAAGATGGTTGCTGTCTGTATATATTTGCATTCTTTTAAACTTTGAATCCCATCTGTCATTAATAAAGTCAAATGATAGGAAATAATCTGAGGATAGCAATTTGAATAATAAAGCTAGGAACTATATATATATCAGGTATTACTGATTACTTAAACAGATATTAGACAGCACTAGAACGAACAGCTGCTTTTATACTACCATAGAGTTTAAGCTAATAGTTTAATGATTTTTTTTTGTTGTTATTTCTAGATACTGTATTATATATATATATAATATGTTGTTATTTAGAAATTTCAGATTTATAATAGCATACTTTTACAATTGATTCTTTTTTTTTTTTGCTTTAAATAATGGTCAGCAGAGGACTCTGAATGTCAATAATATTATGGGTAAATTTAGAGTGCGGAATGTAAAAGAAAGTGGCTAACAGGTTTATCTGGGCATAATTGCTGAGATATTCTTGACTTCATTTAAGGAGAAGCCATAATACATCACATCACATCACTGGCTTTTTTTTTTTTGGCTTTTTCTGAATAAAGTTATAGTAATAACACTGGAAGTATTATATCCACAATATTTTGTTCCAAGATCTCTTTGCATACATTGTATATGATATACAATAGCTCATGTTTTGTTGTATATAACTCACTACAATAGAATATTGTTTATTGAGCTGCAAGTGCACAGTATTTTAAAATATACAACACAGTTGTTTTTATGTGTATAATATGCATATATAAGTAAAGATTACAGTATAAACAAAATTTCAAAAAATTATATAATAAATTGAGGGAATACATTTACATACTGATTTACTCTGCGTGTGTGTTGACTCATTCACATTTATTCAAAAAATAATAAAAAATTTATTATACCATATCTTTTTAAAAAATAAGATGAATAAGAAAATATCGAAGTTTAAAGCAATTAAGCATGTTGTAACATTATTCATGTTCTTCAATATTTTTTTCTCTATAGAGTCTTGTTATTAGCAGACAGTAGCCATTCCACTTGTTTTGATGTTTTTAAATACATTTACAACAGTTACTCCTATTTCCATTACTTATTCAGATTCTTGATTAAACTCACCAAACTTTAAGCTTTCTGATGTGAAAGTAAAACATTTGACTGTTCTTACTTTTTGTCTTTTCCTAAATCAATAATTTTCATTTTATCACTTAAGAAAGATATTTTTAAAATATTTATTAAATTTTATCTAACTTACCATATAATACTAAATTGTCCATGCACTTTACTACTGTTACACAGTGCTTTATTTACCACCCTTTTTTAGAATTTAGTTTCCATTGTCCCAGCAATCTTCATCTCCTAACCTCAATTGCTCAACGGTTTTATAAAACTTAGTTTTTATACTCATTATGTAAATATTTTACCACATTAACATGATGAATAAAATATATATGCTTTCAACTTAATCTGAAGAAAACTTAGTAACAAAAATAATCACATAGGATGAAGTGAGATGGAAAAATGGCTGCTACTGTATCATAAAATTCATTACATTTACATATTTTTTTTGATAATATATAATGAAAGTAGAATATATCAAATAGCATCTATTGCAATCTTATTGAATAGCAGAAAACAAGCTCAATAAATTTTAAAATATTTTATACCATCTGTGTTTAAGCTTTTTTTTTTTTTAATAAGACATTTATTTTATCATGAAGATGTAGCATAATAAAAATTACTTTATGTGTGTGTTAAAACTGTTTTACCTATTGCCATTTTTTCTCTAAGAAGTGGCAAAAATTCCTGCGCTGTTGCATTATTTGGTTCATAGATTAAAACTGAAATAAATTACAATTATAATAATAACTATTTAAGAATTTATAAAATAACAAAAAAACAGCTAAATATTAAATATTAAAAAACAAGTGTTTTATATTTCATTAATTCTAAATGGCACTGTTAAACATTATAAACAATCAAAGAAATTAAAAATTTTAAACTAAGATGGCACTGTCTTATAGGTGGCACTGTCTTATAGGTTTGGATTTTCAGCAGGATAAAAAAAAATTATTTAGTAAAATCATTCGAATGAAAAGCAGCAGAAACCAAAAAATAAGATTTCATTTACAAAAAAGTAGTAATAAAAGCATTAAAAAGAATGACAAAGAAAGCTATGAATCAAAATGTGAGTTGCATAAAAATTGTCAAGTAGATTCTAATGGGGGCATTCCTTATGATCACCAAAAATTCTTGCATATCAATATGAAAGCTAAAACTTATTAGTATGTTAATAAGATCAGGTAATTTAGGAACAAATATGTGATTACTGCTATGTGGATATCTCAAATACCAGTCAGGTCATGCATTCATAAACAAACAACAGTAACACAATTAAAATTTAATGAGAGTTTATTTATTCATAATAATAAAAATGATGATGATGATAATAATAATAATATAATAATATATATAACTGAATGAAAACTAAACATTAAATTTCTGAGAAGATAGTCTATGTTTATAAAACGTCATTGAGAATGGGTGTAAATATTTTATATATGCATGATTAAGCAGTTAACATCTGTGTCCATTTCACAAAGCTTCTTGCATCCACACACTTAGCTATATCTGTCATTTCATATTGTGGGACTTCTGGATAATTTGGATTAACATATATTTAACAGAGTTCTGAACATGCTAAAATATAAAAATTTTCTACAGTGAATATAATATAGCATGTCCGTACAACAATTGCCTCACCCCATATGGGGAAACGAAGGTAACATTACACACAAGACTCTCACAGCATACTTATGCTTACAATAAAGCAAAAACATCCACCACATACTTCCATCTTTGCACAGCATAGTAACTCCACATGGCACCAGTGCATTCCAGACAACCTTCAAATCGTATGCAGAGAGCGCCATGACTTAAAGACAAAGATCAAAGAAGCCTATTTTATCAATCTGGACTTAACACAATGAATAAAATAGACATGTGTTACGCAATATCCAAAAAATGGCAAACAATTTGCATACACTTTGCATTTCTCATACTAATAGTTTTACTCCACAATTTATTTTGCACACACCTTTGATAATGAAAGTATTCCTTTGAAAGTACTCAGCTGAATAAACTCAATAGTCATTTATTTATTTATTGTAATTCATTTATTTCTTTAACTGATGACTTTATTTGTATGAAATATATACCACATATATACTACTCATTACAGTGAATATGGTGAAGGATGACTCAATCAAGTGTTTTGGGGTAACAATTATACTAATAAATATCTTTATTTACAATATATCAATATACATACCTATATATATCTGTATCTCTACATTGTGTAATAACACTATTTCAACTCCTTCCTCACTAGAAAACAAATTCTTAATACATAAAATAATCCTACAATCTTATATGTTTCCTATGATTTCAAACAGGTCTAGACAAAGGCAATTTTTTTCTAACCTCCCATTTGATAATTACCTTCTTCCAACAAAAGACTGTTTGGAAGAGAAAGAACCTATTACTAATAAAGTCTTTAACTCATATTATGAGTATTCTGTTTGAATAAATCCAAACTAGATAATTGCTTGTCACTGGTTAAAGCTAACTCAGATGGCTGTAGTGCCATATCTGCACTCTCATTCTGTTTTATGGTACCATCTGCATTAAACATAAAATGGGTGCAACATTTATTTTCTCTAACAACTTGGGATAATGAATTTTTAAGTGGGTTTGTCTGCCATTAAGAGTTCAAACTTCTCATAATTGCTTAGATATAATTTTGATTATCTTCACCCATATAATTTTGCTTTTAATAAGCATTAGCAATGACAAATGTGTTTATAATTTCTGATGCGATAACATCTCAGCTGGCCACAAGGGGTAAAATGTTGGTAAAGCATGGTGTCAGCTAAAACTTCACTAATACCATTGTACAAAGTCTTTTAAATTTTAAAAATGCTGTCAGATTTTCTCCACCAAGTCATTAGACTCTGATATGTTGTGTCAATATATGGACATCCTCTTAATAATTACAAAAATCTTTAATGTGAAACTAGTTCCATTATTGGAGATTAGTTTCATGGTATTCTGTGAATATTTCACCCTAAGCTATTATAGTATTTTGCATCCACTTGACATATGAATCTATAAGTATCAAGATGTTGCCATTAACTGAACTGGTGTAATCTAAATGGAGTCTCTGAATGGTTGATTTGCTTTAGTTCAAACTTCTAATTTTTTTGATGGCATCTGAGTAGTAGACTGGTAATCTTCACAATGTTGAACTATCTGCATCATTTCTCAACTCCTGTTTAGACACATTGCTACAGCTTTCATATTCTTTGTTTTATTATCTCTTCTATCTGCCTAGATTCCTCCCTCCTGATTTACAATATCATTGTAAATCACCTTTACTGTTTTTATCTATTTGAATTCCTAACAGCCAAAAGCATTTTCTTCTAGAATAAGAGTAAGGTTTTGCTTCACAATGCAGAGAGTAATTTTATTTTAGACTTCAACTTAACAATTATCATCACTACATTGCCATTAAGTGGCTATTATCTCCACTTTCTTAATGATAATCCTCTTTTTAGTCTTCTCTATTATCTTTGTTCAATTCTTGTGTGAGATTAAAGATGACCCTGCACTGCTATCAATTTCCATATTGATTTCTTGCTCATGAATACAAACATTCAGGAAAATGTGTTTATTAACAATGTCGTTTGTTTTCAGATTTTTTTTGGCCCCTCATCCCCATGATAAGTGTCTGGTTTTTACACATGAATGATTTATGTTTAAATTTACAAGCCTTCTTCAAATGACTGTTTTTACTACAACAATAGTATATAAAGGCATAGGTAGGATTTTGACAGCTCACAGTTTCAATGTCTATTTTATTTACTGTCATTTTAAAATGTTTTTGAAACTCCACAATATTTTTCATAACTAATTCACGGGCTATGCATTTGTCAACATCTGCTTAGATGTCAGCAGTGATTCTCACAGGAGAACTTACCATAGTTTTGTTATCAGTCATTTCCCATAATAATTGATCAAAGAGCATGTCATCCAATTCGGTATTAAAATTGCATTTTTTGCTAACTCTTGCAATGCTGTGTCAAATTCTTGTTATTTCTCACTTGATGCTTGACTCCTGTTTCTAAAATGCAAGCATGATACCAATTTTGATGTCATCAATTGAAAGTATACAGTTAATTTTTTTATCAGCTCAAGGTATGCTACTTCTTCTGAAGACTTTGATTCACAAAGTTTCTTTATTATATCTTTTCCCACCGGCCACATGAGCATTGCTACCTTTAGATTGTCATTCTCTATATTATCTATTAGCATATATCAAAGTTTGATTATTTTATACACAAAGATGTTGTAAATCTTTCAATCATCAACTGTGCCAACATATTATTATTTTCACAGGTTCTGCCACCATCTGCACCAATCTGCTGTTGCTTACAGTTTCTTCTGTCAACTGGGTCAATTTGTTGTTGCTTAAAAATCTGCTGTGTATCCTGAGGATATCTCAAAATACCTGCTGAGTCGCATTCATAATAAATAAACAATAACACAGCTAAAATTTAATGAGAGTCAACATGGCATGACAATAATTTTGGCATCAACAAGAGATTTGGGCATTTCATCATCAGATTTTCAATGCTATGGATGGCTAAAGAGTTGAAAGATGGAATAGATTGAAGCCTGTCCATTAAAATTTGAAGATTTTCTATCTTAATATAAACTAAGCACTGATTATATGTATGTGTGGGAGATGTTGATCTGGATCAATTGATGAGTGCTAGTTCATCCCAAAATATGTATATTGGAGATCATTTATCTTTTTCATGTGTGTGATCATCTGTATTGGTTGGATGAGATCGAACGGATAGCTGAGGGAGGTAAGAAAGTTTATGTTCAAGTCCCTTATAATTTACGATAATAAATATATAACTGAATGAAATCTAAACAAGATAGTCTTTAGTTTTTATTTGTAGAACATCTTTGAGAATGTGTGAGTAAATACTTTTACATATGCATGCTTTCACAAAACTTCTTGCACACTCGCACTTAACTATATCTGTCATTTTATGATGTGCGAATTCTGAATAATTTGAATTAATTAGTAGTATATTTAACATAGTTCAGTACATGCTAAAATTTTAAGAGTAAATATAATGAAGGATGATTCACAGAAGTGTTATGTGGTAACAATTACACATTAAATCTTTATTGACTATAAATCACTATACAAAGATACATATATCCACATATGCACATTGTATGACAACACTGTAACCATTTCAATTGCCTTTAAGAAATGAATAGTAGTGTATATTAGTTTGATGATTCTAATCTTAATATTTATAGATGAATTATTTTTCTGTCAAAACCAACTGGAATATTAATGTATATCTTAATACTTCAGAGATGAAAGAGATAATCCATATGAGAAAAAGCATATAATTAATAATAAAAAAATTAAATAAGGAAACAGACTTCTCTCTTTACAATTCAAAATCATTTATTGGAAAAGCTACTTTTGTTTATATTGTAGTAATCTTAAAAAAAATTAAATGATATTGCGTTAAAGCGTTTATAAAGGAACATGTTAGAAAAAATACAATTTTATTCATAAGAAGTTATGTGATTTCTAAGCCATCTCAAGAACTGCTTTACATGACCATATATGGAGAAATTCAAAAACACCTGCAAAACAAAAAAAAAAGTTAAATCTTTAATATAATTATAAAGCATTCTTGATGTTTTTAATGACTACTTCTGTAGCTCCTGTCCTTTTCTACAAATCCTATATACATATAATTTATTAAACTTTTTTGCATCTTTTCTATAATAATTTTCTGTAATGTCTATTCAAATGCCAAAATTCTTATCACCAAATGTTTTGACAGCATCCATGTTTCACTTCTATATACATTATTAAATAAACAGTATCGGCTACATCTAAAAATTTGTTTTAACTTGATTTCTTTGTTTTTCCAAATCATGTCCATGAGATATCACTCAGTTCTTGCTGAGCTATTTTTAGCTATTTTTAGTTTCACATTTTTTTCAACAGTCTAAATTTCTAATAATTTTTTTTTTTGTGCATTTTCAGTATATTTAGATAGTAGATTATTGTTCATGAATTGGCAAAGATATTTTATTATATATATATATATATTTGGATTATATATATAATATTTCAATACAAGTATATTGTCTATACTGAACTTAATATAATTAGAAGAGATTTGAACTCAGACTTTCAAGCTCCCTACATCTATGCATTCCATCTTATACAATCGATACATATGACCACATACATGTGAAAAAGATAAATGATCTTCAATAAATATATTTCATGCTGAATCAGCACTCATCAGTTGGTCCAGATCATCTCCCACACATCATTTATCTTTGTCACATGTATGTGGTCATGCATATCAGTTGTATAAAATGGAGTAAATAGATGTAGGGAACTTGAAAGTTTGAGTTCAAATTCCTTCTAATTACATTAAGTTCAAGTTTAATTCAATTTCTCCAAATTCATAGATTTTTCTATCCACATCATTTCAGTAAATAACCTTATCCATCCATTACTTTATCATGATTTTCTTTTAATTCTTTATAATTTTTTTGGATGTAGTTTAAGACTTCATCTATTATCTTTTCTGCAACATGTCTGATCCAATTTCATTTTAATCATTAAGTCTTTCAATTATTTCAATGATACCCGTTTTTTTCTATCCATATATTTTGCTTAGTTAGGCTTCTGTTAACAAATTTATTGGCTAGTTTACTTTATGCTTTTAATGTTTATATATATTTACATATTTGTCTTATAAACATATTAAATATGTTTAGCTTCAAGTATTATATAAATTAAATAGAAGTAGACAATCTCTGACAGCTATGAATGATCATGCTCACACATCTCAAAAAATGTAAAAAAGTAAAGAGTGGTTACTCTTAACTTCAGTTTTGATGTTATAAAACAAACATTGGTTGACAACACTGGAAATAAAACATTCAATTTATTTAATAGCCATATTTTAAATACAGCATATATCACTCTGAAATCAGAGTCAAGTGTTACAAGCTGAAGAAACATTCTCATTTTTAAAGATTTTGATGTGAAGTTCATCTTTTAAGAATGGGAATATTCTCCTCATCTTTAAAGCCAATAAACATATGTGACTGCATGTAATTTGCTGAAGCCTATTTAAATTTTCATATTTTTATTAAATATCATTGTGCTGCAATATATGTTAAATATTATAGTTTATTTGAGTTTAAATTTACTTTTATAATGTATAAATGGGACTCATGGTATGATCTCAATCCACATTAACTAAAATATTGCAAAATTTAAGCTCCTATCATATTTATTTCAGGTAGCTAGTCTTTAGTCAACATAAATCAATAAATAGCTATCTAACTCGCTGAGCTAAAGAATCAAACAAGGATGAAAAAGCAGTTAAAACATGAACAAATGGCAACTTGAAAAATAATACTGTTTCTATCACTATTCCTTTATGAAAATTTATGGATATATTTTTGACACCCCACCCCCCTAAATTCTACATTTTACACACAATTATAAAACATGACATCTGAAGGAATTGCAAAATTTTTTAAGAAATTCTCTTAAGTCTTGAATAGTAAGTTCTTCTTTTTTTTTTTGAAAGAATTTAATGGTTAAAAATAGATAAAAAATCACTCGAAAATAAATTGCTTTTGATTGTATCATTATTTTTTTTTGTAAATATAAGATTTGTTTCAAATTTTTCACTTTAAATCATATATGTTTAATACTAAAATATTAGGATATATAAATTTGCATATTAATTAAAACAATTATTGTTAGGCTTGGTAAAAACAAATAATGGGGCACATCAAATGGGGAAAGACATCATAAGTGTAAAAATGTTGTGCACCACTGGTTTAGATGATAGGCTATTTTGTGAATGTGAAATAAATTAATCTGTAATTTATACATGTATGTTAAATTCTCTGCAGGAAAGCATATTAAGATAAAAAATAATCACCATCAGAGGTAGTTTATTACTCTTTGCCATACATGCCCTCAAATTCTGAATTACATCATAAAGTAACAAAACTTTACAATATTAAGAAATGAATAATTTTGTAAATAATATATTAATTTTTAGACAAAATAATAAAACCATAAAGAATTAAATTGTTTAAGACTTACTCATTTCACACAATTTAGCAGCATTCTCATATTCATTCTCCATTAAATTGGTGAGAAACTATTGAAAATAAAGGTTAATCCATGAATAATTAAGACTAAATGAATGCTTCAATGAATGGGAAAAGACAACAACAAATACCTCAGTAATCAATTCTAGTGGTGCTTTTTGTGATTTATTTATGGTAGACTCATCACTGCTTTCAGATGATGATTTTGAAGGAAGTATTGGTGGAAAAGAATTGCTTTTAATATGATTTGAGGATAAACTATGGCTGAAATATAAAAAAGTAATGGTAACATTATTTTGATAAATAATAATTTACAAAGATATTTAGGCAGCATATATGGCTATGTTACTGTGCTAATCATTAAATAATGTGTGCAGTTATTTATAAATGTAATTCCAAGGCAGTATATAATTTGCATATACTGAATATTTCTTATATGTGTAATTAGGGGGATTTGAACTTAGGACTTTACAGTCTATTCATTCTTCACTCCTATCTCAAGCAACCAATACACATTACCACATGCAAAAAAATACATGACCATAATATACGTATTTCATGCTGAACCAGCATTCATCAGTTGGGCCAGATCATAATCTCCCACACATATATACAGTCAGTGCTTGGTTTATATTAAGATAGCAATTCTTCAAACTTTAATGGACAGGCTTCAATCTTCTCACCTTTCCAACTATTTTAATTTATTAAATTTGAACTTTCACTAAAAATCAATTCCTTGTACATAAACTTTTTTTTCACTATTCAATAAATGAACAAATTAATGAATGTAGCCCTCTTCAATGTTCCTCCGAGTCCCTTGGAAGACCTTTTGTTCTATAATGGACTTCTATCTTTTATATATATAAACTTCCTTTTTTTTTCAAAAATTTTAGTTAAATATAAAGGGTATTTGAAATTTGTATTTAACAATCATTTTATACAAAAAACAAATTATTTTATTATATAATTTTAGGACAAAATCTTTTATTAAATTTTAATGTTAAAAAAGCACATGGCAAGTATTAACTAATTACTAGTAGTAACTTTGATTTATAATATGATAATAGTAAAATTCAATAACATTGTACTTTTATGAATCATCAAATATAATTTAACATAAAAAATTTAATAGATCCCAAAAGCCCTATCTAAGTTTTTTTCACGAATGTGCTATGTCCTGAAGATATAAATTTAATACCAGTCAAAAAGCATCAGTAACTTTTAAATAAATCTAAGTACAGCTTTATGGTAACAAAATAAATTTATTTAATATCAATAACAAAATAGAAAAAGAACAAAGCGTAGAAAATGAATATAAATTTTATTAGAAATCTTTAATCTATTAATATGCTTGTATATGTGTTAATCTTTGCACATGCTCAGTAGATAAATATAATATATTGTAGTGTCTTAATTAAAGAGGTCCATGCATCCATTCAGATATAATTGTCATATATATATTAATATATCCAGAACAACGCAGCGGCAGAAAGCAATCAAAGTTATTCTGAATAATAATACTTGTATTAGTAAAGATTAGTAATTCAACTCACCATTTGCGAGTTGAGAACAAGATCACATAGATCCCTTAAAAGTTCATATCTCCATAAGAGATTTAATATTTATACAGTCTTTTTAATTCTGAGGTTTGTAACTATATTTCTGTAAGCATCTTACTGCTCACACAAATTATTTTAGAGATAATCCAATTAAATACTCGACTAGAGCTCTTCTTTATTTATTTTCAGGAACAACTTCAGTTTCCCTACTTTATTTTTCCACTAGTTTACTTTTTTTCTCATCTCACTTAATTCTTCTGCAGATTTTTATTTGCTAGTTTGCATAAAGTGAACTTTTTCTTTACATGCAAATTATCTCATTATAATTTCCAAAAAGTTTTCTTTTAGAATAAAGCTTGTATATGCACACCTTTTTTTATTCTTTAATAAATATATATGTGTATATACAGCACATATATGTTAGATATAGAAAACAATTATAAACTATGTCACCATTACGCAGTCAATCAGCTGTTATAAAATGCGTTACATACAATTATTTCGTTTCTTTAATTACATTTTCATAACATTTCATTGCATTTATTGGGGGGGGGGGTATACAAAAATTCATTTATGTATAATTTTTCATTTGCATAATATACATTTAAATGTATGATGGGAATATGCAGATTTTCTAGAGTAGCTTCGTAATTATAATGAAATAATTTATTCATGTACTGTCTGCATGTATTTACATGGTAAAATAATAATCTTTATTTATATTCACACACACATATATATATATATGTACAGATAGTCCACTCCCTCCCTCCCTCCCCTTTAATCTAAAAATAATGTTCTTATTTGCATATATAATTCTCTAATTTAACAGATTTTCTGTGTACTCATATAGTAGGAAAGTCTTTCTACTTTTCTTATGAAGTTATAATTCTTTTTTCTAGTTGGAGGTTGCTTGATGTAACACGATTTTTATCTGGTTCAATAATTTGATCCCCGATTGAATTGTTTATTACAGCTTGATCTACATTCATCATTTGTTCTGTCTTCTCAATAAAATTTTCGACATAATTTGCTGACTTAACATTAATACCATCTGTATCTGATGACTCACTTTTACGATACCATAAATGGTTTATACATCTTGTAAATATTTTTCTGTTATATACACTTGTATTAATCTAATTTGCCAGGATAAGATTTTCAATATTACTACTGGTAGCCATTTATTTTTTTTAAATATCGCATATCCAAATGCTTTCTCAAACTTTAAAATTTTCATATTCCAGAGTCTTTTAAATTTTCAATTGTAGTAGACAATAAATTTAGAAAGATGAGTATGAAATTTTCTGAGCATTAACAGTTTGGCTGGTGTCTTATTAATAGCTGTACATGGAGTAAAGTACTAACAAACATTGTATCTCGTAATATTTCCATATTATTCTTGTGGCAAGTTTTATTTAATATAGATTTAAATTGTTGAACTGCTTCCTCAGCAAGACCATTAGACTTGGGATGATACAGTGGGATAAGTACATGTCATATTCCCTTATTGGCTAGATAATCCTTAAATTAATGAGATACAAAGTTAGTCCCATTATCCATTACAATAGCCTTTGGATAACCATGATTTACAAAGATCTCTTTCAATGCTCTAAATGGTACACTCAGCACTAGAGTTTTTAATAATTTTATATTCCATCTACCATGAATATGAGTCTAAAACTACTATAAATATATAACCATTCATTGTTCCAGCAAGGTCAAAATAAAGGCATTTCCAAGGGTGGATTGATTTAGGCCAAGATTCCATCTTTTTGGTGGTAGATAGGCAGTTGATTGGTGCTGTATACATTTCTTAACCATTTGTTTATTTCTTAGTTCAGTTTTGGCTACTAGACATTTAAACTAGCCAAAGCTTTCATGTAGAAAACTCATGGATGACCTTGATGTAGTAAGATGAGCACATGCTTTGATGTAAATAGGTCTTTAGATGTCTTAAAGGCAATATCCTGTTCTTCAGACCAGGTCCAACATTTTTGATTTTTTAATAATTTATGTAATGGCAATAACACAAGACTTTCCTTTAAGAAAGCTCTTGAAGGAATCCAATAGGTCTAAAATTCTTTTATATTTTTAGGTCACTCAGAAATTTTTATTGCTTTTACTTTAATTTCCAGTTGTACTCTTTTGACTATATTAACAAGAAATCCTAAAGGATAAAATTGATGATATAGAGCAGTAAACATTTATCCTTAGAATTTAATTTCATAGGTACAATCACTTTTACATATCTTATTTCCATTTATGTTTGTAGTGATGACATCAGTTTTCATGATGTTTTTTTCTTACATCTATCACTAATTTTCATCCAGTCTTTATAAGATAATGACAGACCTGCTTTGCTACTTATTTCCATGGTGACTTTCTGCTTGTATATATTCAAATCCATTAGAATATGATTATTATTCATGTCATTTAATTTCTTGATACTATTTTTACTTCTTAATCCCCTTGCCCAGATTTATAGTCTGGTGTTATTTTTGTCTTACCATTCCGGTCTTTATTGCAACAGACAACAACTAAACATCCTATTATTTTACAAATATAGCATTTTTCACTTCTAAATCTGCAGTTTCTCTTTAGTGATCATTGTCAAAACATTTTTTGCACTTTTTCAATCTGGTCTATCAGTATTTGTTTCTTTATTCCAATTGGATAATTATGCATTTGTTTAAAGAGTAGAAATTCCGAAGCGTTTTGTGCAATGCATTTTTCTATTGCATGGTTATAATTAAAGTTTGATTCACTTAATAATACTTTTCTAAAGTTATCATTCCATATAATAGCTGTTCTAATAAACTATCATTTAGCTCTAGGTCACAATCACAATCCTTTGCTAATGTTCTCAATGCTATATTGTAGTTCTGATATTTTTCATGAGATAGTTGCTTTTTGTTCCTTAATCTCAATCATGACACCCATTTAGTTACTGCAGTGAAATAAACATTTAGCTTTTCCTTCAACTCTTAATACTAAACTTCTTTGGAGATCTTGGGATTGCAAAGTTGATTTGATAATTTCAATATATCTTTCCCCATGACCCACATAAGCAAGACATGTTTATTTTATCATCCTCGATGAGCATATTATATCTTTCAATACAATTTACATAATTCTTACATGATACAGCAATTAGCATATCAAATTCATGAAAATTGTTGCTTAGTGATACCATTTCGTTTTGTTCTACCAATCCTATGGAGATTTATATTAACTATTCTACCATTGTCAAATGTTATGAACTTCAAGTATTCTGCTGTTACAGCCATTCTGCTATGTTTTGAGAGTATAAATTTAATATCAGTCAGGAAGCATTGATAACTTTTAAATAAATCTAAGTACAACTTTATCACAACAAAATAAATTTATTCAATATCAGTAACAAAAAAGAAAAAAGAATAAAGTTTAAAAAATGATTAGAAATCTCTACAGTCTATTAATAAACTTCACATGTGTGTGTCAATTTCTGCACATGCTCAAGTAGATAAATATAATCTATTTCAGTGTGGCTTACTTGAAAAGTCTTTCACCTCGGTAAAACCGCCATATATATATATATATATATATAAAATAATGAGTGTGCTAATAGTTCTAACAAGCTTTATCAATAAATGACGCAAAAAAAAAAAAAAAGCATTTAAAAACTCTGTCTAGAAATTATCCCCTTCCTCAAACTATTTTTAGTGAGGTGCTAGGATATTTCAGACACTAGATCTAAAATACCAACTCAAGGCCAGAACTTATCTGATACTTAACTATTAAGTAGAAAATTTGAAATTTTCAGGCACCTATATATCTTCAAATCCAGCTATCTAACTTAAATAGCTATATAGGTCTGAAAACTTTTAATCACACCATATATTAATAGCCTTAACAATATAACATCACTTAAGACTTAAAAGCAAAATTATAATAGTAAATAAAATCAAGTCATATATCACATGACAACTTGGTAAGCTTGTAATTATAAAATAAAAATAATAAGCGTCTTAATAGCACTAACAAGCTTTACTGATAAAAGTCACAAGAGAAAGCATTTAAAAACTATATCTAGAAATTATCCTCATCCCCAAACTGGTTTCAAGCTATTGGCTCTCCTCAATGAGGTGCTAGATATTTCTGACATTAGATCTAAAATACCAGGGCCACCATTCATGTGATATTAAACTATTAAGTTTTTAAATGCTTTCTCTTACAGCATTTATCGATTTAGCTTATTAGAGCTATTCGCACGCTCATTATTTTATTTTATAATTACAAGCTTATCAAGTTAAGTCATGTGATATATGACTTGATTTTATTTACTATTATAATTTTGCTTTTAAGTCTTAAGCAATGTTATATTGCTAAGACTATTAATATATGGTGTGACTGGAGAGTTTTCAAATCCATATAGTTGTTTAAGTTAGAAAGTTGGATTTGAAGACATATAGATATCTGAAAATTTCAGATTTTCTACTTAATAATTAAGTATCAGATGAGAACAGGCCTTGAGTTGGTATTTCAAATTTAGTGTCTGAAATATCCTAGTGACTCACTGAGGAAAACCAATAGCTCGGAACCAGTATGGGGCTAATTTTTAGAGAGTTTTTAAATGCTATCTCTTGTGGCATTTAGCTTGTTAGAGCTATTAGAATGCTCAGTATTTTATTTTATAATTACAAGCTTATAAAGTCATATAATATTTGACTTGATTTTATTTACTACTATAATTTTGCTTTTAAGTCTTAAGTGATGATATATTGCTAAGGCTATTAATATATGGTGTGGCTGAAGAATTTTCAGATCCATATAGCTATTTATTTAAATAAGATAGCTGGATTTGAAGACATATAAGTATCAGAAAATTTCAGATTTTTTATTTAATAACTAAGTAAAGGATGAGTGCTGGCCTTTAGTTGGTATTTTAGATCTAGTATCAGAAATATCCTACTACCTCATTGAGAAGAGCCAATAGTTTGAAACTGGTTTGGGGATGGGGATAATTTCTAGATAGTTTTTAAATGCTTTCTCTTGCAGCATTTATTGATAAAACTTGTTAGAGCTATTAGCACACTCATTATTTTATTTTATAATTACAAGCTTATCAAGTTAAGTCACGTGATGCATGTCTTGATTTTATTTACTTTATATATATATTATAACGGTCGGGGAGGTGATCAAAAGAGTCTTACCGTTTCTGCACTATGAGGGCGCCACTAGGCCATTTGAACCTAGAAAATTTATAAAGTAGGCAGATACGTGCTGTTAAGATCCCACTTTATTTTATATTTAGATTGTTAGCCCAAGTCACTAGCTCAGTGGAGACACAGAGATAATAATATATAACTTTAATTTATATCTTAAATATAAAAAAAATAAAAGCCACTGCCAGTAATTAACACACTAGCAACATTTATTTACGCACATATATAATCATTTTAAAATTTGAGGAATAATATTTATTATTTTAGATTTTAATATTCTTTAATTTAAATTATTATTTTAAAATTTTAAATCATCCACACAGATGAATTTTATATTTATTTTAAGATTGTCGAGTATGAATAAACTACATAGACTCTATTTGAAAAGAAAATATTCTATCCCTTATTTAACCTTAGGCCAAAAGTTCGCAGTCAAACCGGCGTCAATCCATCTGATACATTGATGTATTCAATGTAGCATGAAAATATGACAGCAATAAATACTATACTGTCAGGAATGTACATCTGAACAGTATGGTTAGAGAAGATATTGACTCTCAACCAAACAGGAATGCTACATCTGCTGACAAGAACAATAAAAATAAAAACTCCATAGGAGGGACTGCGTTTCATCTTACTATCCTTTCCATAGGCAACAAGGGAGTATGCGGCATATACGATCCTGCCCATAGTGGATCTCATACTACATCTACTAATTACACCAATATATCCAATCCATTGACCTAATTTAACTACGAAACAAATAACCTAAGATTACCCTCCCCTAATTAATTAATATAACTTTACAAATCTATATAGCCATTCATGCCCGACTTAAATTTAATATTTATATAAATTCGCACAGATGGATTTTATAAAAGTTTGTTGTTTAATGTTGAGTATAGATCGACTACATAGATTACATGCTCAAAAACATTTCAACATAAACATAAATGATCAAAATATAAAGTCATTGATGTAATTGCAGAGGGAATTCACTAGAAATCCATATGGCATTCATCATAAGATACCGCATTGACACCAATAACTAAAAAGACATCTAAATAAATACATTTTAGATATTCAACATAAGATATCATTATTTACCGAATGTCTATATATTTTAATCATATATGAAAACAAAAACATTATTAAACGTGAACGAATCTATGCAAGCGTCTATGCCCAACTTAAATTTAATGCATTTAATAATTTCTACAATAAATATTAATAAAAAAAAAAAAAATGGAAATGATTTTTAGCAAACTTAAATGTAAAAAAAAAATTAATAATTAATTTGGAAAAGTCAGATTATAGTTCATTTTACAAAAATTAGATTTAGCTTGTTTATTAAACTTGTCAAATCTTGACGAAAGTTCTTAATTACTTTTAAATTTTAAAATTGTTCAGTTCAATAGCTTACAGTAGAAGAGTCACAGTTCTTGGTGCCAATTCCCACAATGTCCCCATTGGAAGACTGGTCTGTTGTTCATACCGTAGTTCTCAATCCGGAGGCTGCCTTAGTTGGTTCAATCCTGTTTTTCAGTCATTTTATTTGAAATCAGTGAGATAGAGCGATAAGTGCGTCTTATCGCTCTTCTCACAAAATCAAGCTGGAACTGTCCTTAATTTCAATATTTTTCCTTTTATAATCATCCTCTAGATTTAACGAACAAAATGTCACTAATCCATCATTTTCATTAGGGTCCGAGCTGAGGCTTGGAGCTTCCATTGGTCAAGCTAATTCTTTTTATTTTCTTATCTATATCTTTCCTCTGACTTTTTAATTATATAAGAGCCCCAAGGGCTAGTTTGCTTTTCGATAATTAATAAACAATCATTTCCATTTACAAAAATATTTTATCTTTAGATCTTGTACTTTTTTATAAAAAAGTATGTTCAAATACTTTTTTTTTTTTTATTTAAAAAAAAAAAAATTTAAAGTTTTGCATCTGTGCGAATATATACATTTAACAACTCTTTAATTTTAGCTTTTAATAAATTTATTTTTATTTGTGAACTTAAAAGTTTTTAGTTTAATGTAACAGCATATTTATATACCGTTACATATCAGTAAACTTCCTTAAAAAACAAAAACATTAAAAAAAAAAAGACTTTACTTAGTGTTAGAAATTACGTTACACAATTATATACTAAACTTTTTTTTTTTAAAAGACAAAACTTTGGTTAGTAATTACGCACAAATATAATGATAATAAAAAAAAATTTGTTGACTGTTGATTCCTTTCTACCAGCTAAATTTCTGCCCCCTCCCTTCCAAGTTTTTTTTCTCCTACTTTTAACTATTACTTAGGCACGTTAAACGCTTGGATTTTAAATGACTTTTTTTTTAAAAAAAAATTATGATTTATATTATGTTTTAATTATTTCATTTTATTCCTCATATTTATGTTTACACACCGCAATTTTTCTTACTGGCAGTACTTTAAAACAAAATTCAACCTATAACTTTACGTTCATACAAAAATGTACTTATTTCAGAAAAAAAAATGTTACTGGCATAATTCATTTTTAAAATTCTCAGGGTACTGGTGGTTTATTAAAGATCGGCTCATGTTGGGAGTCCAATTATAACGGTCAGGGAGGTGATCAAAAGAGTCTTACCGTATCTGCACTATGAGGGCGCCATCTAGGCATTTTTGAACCTAGAAAATTTATGGAGTAGGCAGATACATGCTGTTAGGATCCCACTTTATTTTATACTTAGTCCGTTAGCCCAAGTCACTAGCTCAATGGAGACGCAGAGATAATAATATAACTTTAATTTATATCTTAAATATAAAAAAATAAAAGCCACTGCCAGTAATTAACACACAAACAACATTTATTTACACACTTATATAATCATTTTAAAATTTGAGGAATAACATTTATTATTTTAGATTTTAATATTCTTCAATTTAAATAATTTTAAAATTTTAAATCATCCACACAGATGAATTTTATATTTATTTTAAGATTGTCGAGTATGAATAAAGTACATAGATTGTATTTGAAAAGAAAATATTCTATCTCTTATTTAACCTTAGGCCAAAAGTTCGCAGTCAAACTGGCGTCAATCCATCTGTTACATTGATGTATTCAATGTAGCATGAAAATACGACAGCACTAAATACTATACTATCAGGAATGTACACCTGAACAGTATGGTTAGAGAAGATATTGACTCTCAACCAAACAACAATGCTACATCGGTTGGCAAGAAGAACAATAAAAATAAAAACTCCATAGAAAGGGACTGCATTTCGTCTTACTGTCCCTTCCATAGGCAACAAGGGGGTATGCGGCGTATAAATCGATCCTGCCCATAGCGGATCTCATACTACATCTACTAATTACACCAATATATCCAATCCATTGACCTAATTTAACTACAAAACAAATAACCTAAAATTACCCTCCCCTAATTAATTAATATAACTTTACAAATCTATATAGCCATTCATGATGGACTTAAATTTAACATTTATATAAATTCGCACAGATGGATTATATAAAAGTTTGTTGTTTAATGTTGAGTATAGATGGACTACATAGATTACATGCTCAAAAACATTTCAACATAAACATAAATGATCAAAATATAAAGTCATTGATGTAATTGCAGAGGGAATTCACTAGAAACCAAGAAGGCATTCATCATAAGATGCCGCATTGACACCAATACCTAAAAAGATCCGAATAAATACATTTTAGATATTCAACATAAGATATCATTATTTACCGAATGTCTATATATTTTAATCATATATGAAAACAAAAACATAATTAAACATGAATGAATCTATGCAAGCATCTATGCCCAACTTAAATTTAATGCATTTAATAATTTTTACAATAAATATTAATAAAAAAAAAATGG
Organism: Epiperipatus broadwayi; assembly: GCA_028023455.1. NCBI lineage: Eukaryota > Metazoa > Onychophora > Udeonychophora > Euonychophora > Peripatidae > Epiperipatus > Epiperipatus broadwayi. The sequence goes on along the minus strand of JAQFVV010006225.1, from coordinate 3,405,035 downwards.
AAATGATTTTTAGCAAACTTAAATGTAAAAAAAAAAATTAAACAATAATTGATTTGGAAAAGTCAGATTATAGTTCATTTTACAAAAATTAGATTTAGTTTGTTTATTAAACTTGTCAAAGTTCTTAATTACTTTTAAATTTTAAAATTGTTCAGTTCAATAGCTTACTGTAGAAGAGTCATGGTTCTTGGTGCCAATCCCCGCGATGTCCCCATTGGAAGACCGGTCTGTTGTTCATACCGTAGTTCTCAATCCGGAGGCTGCCTTAGCTGGTTCAATCCTGTTTTTCAGTCATTTTATTTGAAATCAGTGACATAGAGCGATAAGTGCATCTTATCGCTCTTCTCACAAAATCAAGCTGGAACTGTCCTTAATTTCAATATTTTTCCTTTTATAATTATCCTCTGGATTCAACGAACAAAACATCAATAATCCATCATTTTCATTAGGGTCCAAGCTGAGGCTTGGTGCTTCCATTGCTTAAGCTAATTCTTTTTATTCTCTTATCTATATCTTTCCTCTGACTTTTTTAATTATATAAGAGCCCCAAGGGCTAGTTTGCTTTTTGATAATTAATAAACAATCATTTCCATTTACAAAAATATTTTATCTTTAGATCTTGTATTTTTTAATAAAAAAGTACATTCAAATACTTATTTTTTTTTTTATTTAAAAAAAAATATTTTTAAAGTTTTGCATCTGTGTGAATATCAACTCTTTAATTTTAGCTTTTAATAAATTTATTTTTATTTGTGAACTTAAAAGTTTTTATTTTAAATTAATGTAACGGCATATTTATATACTGTTACAATATATATATATGTTAGGAACAGAAAATTATTATAAAATATATCACCTTTATGCAAGCAATCATTAATCATACTTGCAAATTATTATATTTACTCACAGCTTATATTTCATTACATTTTCATAGCACCAGGATATTTATACAGGAGTCCATTTATGCATAATTGTTCCTCATTTGCATAATATACATTTAAATATATGATGGGAATATGCAGATTTTCTAGGATAGCTTAATAATAATAATGAGATAATTTATTCATATAATATCTGCACATATTTACATAGAAAAATAATTATTTTTATTTACATTCATGTATATATTGTGCCGGTCAAAACATGTTTATCCATCTAACCTGAGCTGGAACTTACAAAATGTACTTCAAACCCAGTCAAGCCTGAGATTTAGGTCAGGGATCAGCCTAGATTCGAACCCACTCTATAAGCCCCAGATCAAACACCTAATGAATAACATAGTAGTGATGGCACAAGAGAATTAATTTTAAATCCGGCTGACTAGCAAAGCTGAGCAAAACAATGAGACATCTATTAACTATGACTAAACTAACATATATATATAAGCAGGCTTTACTTTTGGAAGCGGAGAAAAGAAGGAATTCGAACTACTCAAATAAGTTAGACAATAAAATATATTTTAATATACTGACAAATTATTTACATAATGACTTAATTATATACATTAGTGTGTGCATGAATGAGCAAGCGGTAGATAATTACATAGTGTCATTCACACTACTATTTCTCATATGCTCTTTATTAGCTAAATAATATATTATAAATAAGCACACATCTTTGGTGAGTCCCATATTAAAATGCCAATCTATTATTAGAAAGAAGAATTCACATAAAATTGTTATTAGCGCTTTGGATTATGGTTCTGAAACATGGTGACTAACATTATTTAGAGGAGCATTCTGAGATTCATTATACATATGATATAAACTATTTTCACGCCATTGAGGTCGTGAAAATAAACAAAAGACAGTTGAAAGATTATATTTGAAACTATGACAAAATATTTAATGAAAAATTATTTTAACAATAGTAAGACGAACGCTTTACCTTCCCCAAAGCATATACTCTTAAATAGATATATAAATTATGACAGTGGGATTGTATATGATTGAAATAAATTTAATCAATAAAACTAGAAGTAGTTTGCATTTATATATATTTTTAAACAGAGCGCAATTTCATTATTATTACAGCACTAAAACCAGGTCATAAGCAAAAGAAATAATAATAATACGAAGTTTGCGTGGTACTGACATAATAGCCAAAAATAACTAAGAGGAGACGGTCGTGCTTCTGGACGAGAACAGTCTAAGCCCCCCTTCTTGGGTAGTGCTTAGAGAAAAGAGGATAGGCATGGCGTGGCCCAGACTTTTGCTGGTATAACCGACATGAGAGGCCTTTTTATCTATACGAAGTGAATATGCATAGCATGTGCCAAACTTACAGGATCACCGCCAGAGGCATTTTATACAAAATAAATGTGATTCTGGATAGCTCAACTATCTACGGAATGAGATATGAAAAGAAATCTATGGGTTCGAACTTGTCACAACCCCCAGATTAGAAGACTAGAATCACATAGTATATTATACCTATATTGATATAGGCACATATAATTTAATCTAAAATTATATTATTAAAATAATCGTTCATAAAAGAAAAACATAAAATTAAATGTTGAAGAATTTATTGCAGCTTGTTTTCGAAAAAGATAAGAATTAAATAGTTTTCTAGCGTTAATTTTTGAAATAAAAAGGCTACAATTAATTAGCCAAAAGGGGGGAGGGGGAGTCTTGGTTTGAGAAATGAAACTAAGGGTTATAAAAGGAAATAAATAGTTTTATTAGTATTCGTAAAAATATAATTTAAAAAGTTAAAACATACAAATCTCTTTTCATTCAAGTTTAATTAAAGAAAAAATAATGTTAAAACTAAATAGTAAATTGTATTAAAAAATATATGTGCGTATATATGTGACATTTGTAAATAAATAAAATGTATGCGAAATAAAAGAAGATTATCATTAAAACCACGGCAATGGCTATTAATAAAATAAAACAATACGTTTTTGCATGGCTATTACTAATTAAGCAATCTTTCAAAACACGTTTATCAAATGATTATCAATTCGACAACAGATCTTTGCCGGGAAAATTTCGATAACACGTTGCAGATATAAATAGACTCTTTTTATTGGACAGTAATCAGTTCACAAAGTTATTGAGAGAGTGCAGTTCGGAAATTAATTGAGTCAGTTAAGAAACAAAATGCAGTGCTGAGAATATTTTGGAACGCACGTTCACCTCCAGCCCAGATGTCCGAGAAAACAGCAGATCTGCCCGTGAAATAATGTCAGCTTAACATCTTAGAAAATCTCCGTCAGTATCTATTTGTCTCCGATAGCAATAATCGTGAAAATCAGGAAACTCAGCAAGGAAACATCCCAGCTGGCTGGTAAGCATTTATAATGGAAATATCCTCACCGAAAGCAGCCTCCAAAGAACAAAATTCTACGTCAACATTCAAAAGCCTAGGTAAAAACATTTGCTTATTTCGTTCTATACTGTAATAGCCATTGCATTTCATTAATTCGTGCGAATTCTCCAAGAGTCTAATTATATGAACTCGATATCATACATAAATGAACTATTGATGTGTGTGATTAAATTTCAAATGCTATGTAGTCCTTTATTATCATTATTATGTGTGTGCATGAGTTAATATGTGCGTGATCATTATATCAATGTTTATTAGTTAAATTAGAGTGTTCTGTTATTAAATCTATAGGAATATTTAAACTATTTAGAAATGTTAATTTAAAATATGCGTGTGTTTTATTAGAATGTTTAAATTTAGTAAATAAATGTTAGTTAATAAATTATCTTTAAAATTAAACTTTATTTGTCGGTCAATTCTTTTTATCAATTCTTTTTATCAAGTCTTTTAACCACTAATTAAGTATAATCTATTAGTGATTACAAACAACTGAGCTAGTCGTGGATTTAGGCGTTGAGTTAGTGGCCACTATTCAAAGTGCATTGTCTATTCTTTTAGTATTCTTTTAGAATAAGCAGCTGGCGCCCGTGTTTATACACAAACAAAAAAAAGTGCTTTGAACTTGGTGTTGAACTCAACAGCCGAGAAGAAGCTATGTCCTGGAAATGTAACGCTAGTTATATACTTTATAGCTATCGTTTGGGCATACATACTCTCCGAGTATGTTCTTCTCTGCCTAAGAGACCGGTGATTCGAATCCACATATCCGAACACGGTTCAATATATATATACGAAGATATGCTAAATGTCAGTAACGCAGTACGAATGAAAGTCTCTAACGATATTGAATAAGATTTACTGCTTTTAAAATAAACAACTCTAGTTTGAATACCATAATTTAGACAAATAATACGCTATGCAGTTATATATATATAAAGAGAGAGATTTTACTTAGTCAACTAAAATAGTAAAATATTAAAATTTCCCTAATACGTTAAAATTTTATTTAGTAAAAGAAACATGAAGATTCACCCCTTCCCTTTTTTTGTTATTTAAAATAAATCAATCTCACCTTCATTGATTTTACAATAACTGAAATATTTAAATAAAAAGATTTGAAATTTTAAGAGTATGGAAAATATAAGAAGACTGGCAGTTATAGAAAATAATTAATGGGTCACTCTTTCAGAATTGAATAAAAACAAAATATTTTAAAAGATTTCAAAGCGTTAATTAAGTTCTGATTTACCCCGGGTAGAAAATCCAGAGTTAAACAAATATATTTTTATAATAAACCAACATAAATAAAATGTTAACTCGTAAAAACAATCTGGCGAGTATATTAATTAATAATGCATTGTTTTAAATGGACGTTAAAAACCTTAATTCATGAAGGTTTACTTAAAAGAAAGAAAATATTTTACAAAATTCAACTCGTCAGATTGTTAGAAATTGGCAGAATAATAATAATAAAAGCATATATATAAAATCAAGTAATAAATAACTATAAATAATTGACTGCACCAAAGTTAAGGAAAGTTAAGAGCATATGAGAGAGAATTAAATAAAATAAATTACTTAAGAGCAAATTACATATTAAAACAAAAACAAAGTTGCATATGAGAGAGAATTAAATAAGATAAATTACTTAAGAGCAAATTACATATTAAAACAAAAACAAAGTTAAATACATTAAACGACATATTGATAGATGAGTTAGGATAGATTTAGTTTGAGGTGACTGCTTGAAAAGTTACCTGGCAATTTTAAGAGTCCAATTTAAAATATTGCACGTGCACGGCAATTGAAATGAAAGTTCTTCAGTGGCAACAAGCTTCTATTAGCATTCTAAAATTTTCCAGTTGGGCTCTTACTTCATTACTATGGGCGCATGATATAACAGCAGCGAAAAATGACCCACAAGGGTCAGGAAAAGCTTTTACTGCATCATTTTAAGATTTCAAAACAGCATGGTGTCTAGCAGCAATCAATTCTCTCAACAATAGCTCATCTCCTCTGTCTCTCAAAATTCAGCCATTTTATACTTTTTCTTTATCGGTTGTTTTTGAAGATGCAACAGTAAGATAACGTCCAAAAATAAATTCAAATCTATTTCCAGATTAGAAATAGATTTGACAACATGTTTATACAAAAGAAAATCTTTAATCTACTTAATCGCATTTATTTTAAGTAAAACTTTAATTAAAAAAAATACCTCCATTTAATTATTTTTGGACAATTAACAACAGTCACATCTTCCATATTGGATTTTATAATAGTTTAATAAAAAAACAAGCAATTTAAAAAGAAAAAGTTAAAAAAATGACGTATAATAAAATATTTTTAAAAAAAATCAATATTTTGTTAGTAAGTTTTGCTCCTATATATATTTTTGAGTCGCACCTATGTATTTTAATAAAAAGAATTAATAATTGATAAAAAAGAATTAACAATAATTTTAAAACATGTTATTGAAACATTAAATTTCATAATTTAGGCGCGCATCTCAAATATATATACACAACAAAAGGAGCGGGATGGGAAATAGGGATTTAAACATAGGTCAGTAGGTAGAAACATGAAGCACAATCTTAAGCTAAGATTGACTGCTTCAATATATATATATATTATACACACCCAGACATTAAAATATGATAGATATGTTGTTGTTTTTTACAATCATGTCCAGTAAAAAAAAAAAAAAAGAAACATCACTCCATGTTAAAGGCTAATTCCACCACAATGATCAAAGTTCAGTGATGAGCCAGATTTTTACATATAAGAATCAATCAACAAAATTATTTTATATGGGTTGATGATAAACCTACAGCAAAATAAAAGATGTAGTGATATTTGTTTCCGTATTTTTTAAATATAATACAACAGCTCCATATCAGCAATGTTTGGGACTTTTCATCTCACAGTACTATCAACAACGAAAAAGTTAATATTGCAGAAAATTATTTTTAGAAAAACATTCTACTTTTTTTTTCTTCTAATACAGATAAATATTAGAGAATTATATGATATTATGAAAAAGACTTGTACAAAACCATCAATCTATTTCATTCTTTGAAACAGTCTGTATAAAATAAATAACACATTAAATAAATTTAGCTTCCCTTTAATTGAATGAATGTTTTTTTTTATCCAAATGAAATTTTTAAGAGTTTTGACAGTGGCATGTTATTAAGAAGCCTTTGATTTTCATGAATTTGCACATAACTAGACCGTTTTTTTGTTGTTAGTGGCATTTAAAATAAATTTATAGAACCAATTTAAAATCCTATAGTTAGGCAATATAAGCTTACATACACATTATTTATTCATTATTGTTTTATTTTGAAAATAATATGATGCGTAAAATCATTACATTTTCTTATTTTCTTCGATAATTTCAGAAAAAGCAATGATTATCACCCATCTTTCTTTTTGAAGGTTAATGAAGACCCACGGAATAGATTAAAAAAAAAAAAGACAACAGTGCTATGAAAATCAAAGAAGGCAAAATTTAAATTGTCTACAGAAATATAGTAAATAATAAACAGCCACTGAAATAAGAGTATGGACATTTCAACTCAAAAAAAAAAAAAGACGAGAGGAAAAAAAACACTACTCTAAAAATGAATTTTGCAGTGACTATACAAATTAATTTCTGATCTTTAATTGCATCCACACAAGAACATCCTAGTCCAATTTTCTGTTTACTTGTTATTTTACAATGTTTTTTAGTTTCTTCAAAGTAAAACTTTTCTTTCTGACAAATTTCAATACCATGTCTAATTGAAGCTCTTCAAAGTATTCTATTCTCTGCCATATATTTCCAATAAAAACAATTAACCTTGCCATTACATTTTTAAAATTTTACAGAGCATCCTTAAATGAAAACTTTATAATGTCTTTATATTGCACTAATAGGGCATCCAAATTTTAAATCCATACAATAAATAAGTTGAGATACTGCAGAACCTCACTGCACTCGTTAAAATACCTATACGACAGCCAATCAGAATGTCATGATAGCCATTTAAACGACAATCAAATGTAAACATACAACAATACATTTGATTGTCGTTTAGATGGCTATCATGACATTCTGATTGACTGTTGTATACGTATTTTAACGAGTGCAGTGAGGTTGTGCAGTATCTCAATTTATTTCAATTTTCAATTATCTGCGCTTCGCAAATTAAAATATTATTTACAATAAATAAGGTAAAACAGTTTTATAAACAGCTAACTTAATTGTAATAGTTATTTCCCTATGATGAAATACTCTTATCTTTTAATTTGTAAAAAAACAGCAACAGCATATGGCAGTCTATGTTGAATATCAACATCTAACTACACCCTTCCATTATAAAACTACAAAGATATTTAAACTGGTTTACAATTTCAAATTGATAATCTTCCAAGATAAAATTTATTGAGGTGATTTTTCTTCTGATACTGGCTAATAAGGAACTTGGAATTTTTTTGTACAATAGTTAATAAACTGAGATCTTTATAAGTTGCATTTAAAACATTAAGAACATTCTGTAAATCATGTTTTGAACTGTCAAAAATAGCACAATCATCAGGGTACTATAAGTCTAGAATCCAAGAAGGTGAAGTTCAATTAAAATTAAAATTCCACCATCAAACCTATAATGTGTCTTGATCTCTGTCTGATTCCAAAAACCAGTCATAAAAATTGAAAACAAAGTTGGAACAAGTACACATCTTTGTTTAATGCCAGTTTTCATTTCAAATGCTTCAGATTTTCCACCTGCAGTAATAACACCTCCTATCATTCTATTATATAAAAGCTGTATAATATAAGTTATGGTAGACAACCAACTAATTTAAAACAATAATGTAGACTTATCCTATTAACTGAATAAAATGCCTTAACCAAATCAATAAAGGCAATATATATAAATCATTCCTTTGTTCTGACACTTTTCTTACATTTGCCTGGCAACAAAAATAGTACTTTTTGATTCCCTAAAACCACATTTTCTGATAATTATTAATCTATTACTGGAAGCAATCTATTCAAGATAATTCTTGAAAGTACTTTTACTGTATTGGATAGTAATGATATTCTACAGAAATTTCTGCAATCTTGCCTAATCCCTTTGTTTTTAAAAATTGGAACAATTAAAACATTTTTAATATCAGATGGCATAACTTTATTGGTCCAGATATTCCTTAAAAATTCTAACATTTTTGAAGGTAATATATCATCATTATATTTAAAACTTCTGGTATTTCATAAGGACTGGCAGCCTTTCCATTTTTAAGATTACAAAGAGCTGTTTTGTTTTAATTAAGCTGGATAACTTTGTCCCAATCTAAATAAATAGATAAAATGAATATGTCATTAAAAGTCATTATATTAATTCTTGTATCATTATTCTTAAAAGTCATTATATTAATTCTTGTATCATTATTCAAAATACTTTTTCCACCTATTCAAAATATTATCATTATATAAAAGAGGGCCATTGCTGGATTTAATAAAATTGTGATACCATTTCTCGGATCTATACATTGATTTCAACACATCAAAAAAAAAGTTATAGAATGACTATGATCACTAAATGTCTCTATCTTCTTCACAGTTTTAATTCACTAATAATTTTTGAACCTTCTTGTCAGCTGCTGAATTTCTGCTTTCAGATCTTTATATTGATTGTGAAGTTCCACATTCAATCTGTTATTTTGCCAAGCAGAGAATGCCATATGTTTTTTTTTTAAATTAAATCAATAATAATATGATCATTGTCAGAAAACCAATCATAATTCTTCTTTTTAATGAATCCAAGAATAGATTTACTTGTATCCATACTACTGCTTAAGATAAATTCTTGCTTCAGTAATATCAGTTTCTGAAAATCCAAATTAGCAATTTTAGTGTTCAATACCTGTTGAAATTTAGTATGTAGATTCTTCTAAAAAATGAACATCATTTTTTTTGTGAATGTGATTGGAATACTATCTGTTTTTTTAATGCAACTATCATTTTAATCTTAGAGCAGACTAATCTATGATTTGTCCAACAATCTAAACTTGTTCATGTAATGTGAACTTTTCTTATATTCTGAGTCCTAACAATAATGTAATCTATTAAATGTCATTGTTTTGAGCATGGATGTATGCATGTTCCTTTGTAGTGATTTTTCTGCATAAACAAAGTATTTGTGATAGTCAATCCATGAATTGTGTATAAATTTAATAACAAACCTAACCCCAATACCATTATTTCCAATAACTTTTGGCCAAAATCTACTATTTGTACCAACACATGCATTAAAGTCTACATAAAGAAAACTTCGATCTTTTAATGGTATTGATGTAATAATGGTATCCAACAAGGAATAAAAGCTTTCCTTCTCTGAATTTAAGGTTGAATCATAGGCATTAATAAAATGAGCTTTAGTACCATTATGCATGGCAAATTTTAAGATTATTAATCTTTCATTGATATAATGAGGAATTCCATTAATAGAAGACACTAAATTAGATTTGACAGTCAATCCAAAATCATGCATTCTTCTTTCACTGATTGACCTGCCTTTCCAAAAAAAAAAAAAAAACTTGTATCCATCCTCTAGGAAACAAGTTTTGCTAAGAGCAACTATATTAAATCTTGACAGTTCTTTAGCCACAAGTGCAGACTTCCATTCTAGTCTTGAAGAGTTTGTTAAATCAAATAAAGCTTGCACATTCCATGTACCTATATTGAGAAAAAAATTAAATATATATTTGTGATACTTATCTTTAATATTATCACTGACCCTTACTACACCACTACTATTAATATTATTCTTACTATTCTTTTTATTTCTAACACTGATATGAGTAATCCACCAAGCATGACAATCTAGCCAAACTGTATGAGATAGGCCATATTTAAACCACATTTTCTAGGCCCTTCCACTTCTGTGGCAATCAGGGGATCCCTAATTAGAACTGCTAAACAAACAATTTTTGCCAGCCAAAACTCATCTCATTTAAATTCAGTTGCAAAACAACTTGATAATGATTGTACTGCCTCAAGCAAAAATCATAACTAAGGATCACCAACCCGTCCCAGTCAAAAAACAAAAAGGGAAGAAAAAAGGAATATTCAAGTCAAAAATGTGACATGTATAGTTAAAGGATGAAAATGTTGGTCAAACAAACAATACCATTGTCACAGTTATTATAAGGAGCTGTCCAATAGCACGAGAGACTTACAATGACCAGGCCCTAGGAATAACTTAAGTTTAGGTGACTGAAGAAGAAAAAGAGAGACACAGAAGACTGTTTGTATCGGAAACAGTACTTAGTCCTTAACGAACCAACATTTCATCCTACAAGGCATCAGGAGTTCTTGGCCGGGCATTGTGGGTATGATATTCACAGTTAGCTTTTCTATTTAAAGACCATTCGGATTATTATTATCCTCCACAATGTGGAGCGCCATCGGTAACCTGAGCGCAGAAATACACTTTTATTAAAACAAATTAATTCAGATACTATATATAAAATATTTAAACTCTTAATGAAAGTATTAATTACCCATAATGTTATTGAATGAGTACAGTAACAAAAAAAAAAAACGAAATAACTACAGTATTTGATAAATCAATTTCTTTACAATATACGAAAGTATTTCTCACCAAAGATTAAAATAGCGCCGCACAACATATCAATGTATTTAATACATTCAACAGTTGGTACATCAATAAAATATTTTACTAGCAAAACCTTAAACAATTTAAAAATGTATTCAATGAATAAGTCAAAATATCGATCAAATTATTAAAAATTAAAGAACAAAGCATTTTCCAACATTGCTATGTGGAAACATTAGCATTTAAATGCTTTGTTTATATCATGCAATAGATTTTTTTTTTATTGAAGACTTCAATAAATGTCTACATCATATAATAGATAGAAACAGTCATTTTAATTTATAAATAAGAATATACACGATTCTAAACGTATATGTAAGAGGATGTATATATAAACAGGCGTTAATTGTAACTTTTTTTTAATTATAATTACCTCGTACTAGGCTCTGCCATAAGATATTATGATAGAGAAAGTAACTTTTTTTTAAAAAAAATCTTTTGTCAATGCAATACACTTTTATCCAAGAAAATGAATGCGCATTTGCATTGTATATTTAGAAATTAGCGGCTTTATTTTTTCCAGATACCATACAATAATTCACATTACATGACAACTCTATGGCTTCCTTAGTAACCAATAAAGTTTATGAAAATAATTACAGATTTAAAAAAACTAACATTATGAATAAAACCATCGCATTCTTTAATCATTATTATTTTTATATTTAATAATTGTTATATTTATTACTCAGTAACATTGCACAGCAAAGTTATAATTTACTTTATTAGAAAGTGAGCATGCGTATTTTAAAATATTTTTAAAAAATGGCGGCTTCCAGTTGCACTACTTGCAAAATTGGACCATCTATTTTAAATGCTGATTTATCAAAACTCGGAACAGAATGTCAGAGGATGATGGATTCTGGAGCCGATTATCTGCACTTAGATGTAATGGATGGAAGTTTTGTTCCTAATCTTACGTTTGGTCATCCTGTTGTAAAATGTCTACGTCCAAAATTACCCGATGTTTTTTTTGATCTGCACATGATGGTCGATAATCCAGAAAAGGTAGCCTAAAACAAATTGTTTGAAACTAATTTTTGTAGTTATGTGTGTGTGAAATTGTTGAACACGTAAAATATATTGCAGTTACAATGACTATGACAAAATATCTAAATACGATATAATATGAATATATTCAGGTTGTTAAAGCGCTTAATTTAAGATATTTGTTTGTCTGATATAAGCAAAACATTTTCTGCTTAGATATAATTGAATAAATAAGCATAAAAGTATTTCTAGCAGGAAATTAGAGTTTCCATCCTCGTTTTTTTTTTGTTTGTAACAAATTTTAGCAACTACGCTTTCTAATGTCTAATAAGCGGCTGATGATACACTTTGTATTCGGGGATGATTAATTTTTTGGTAAAACTGACTTATAGCGGTCTGAAAGGGGGCGAAGTGTTCAGACCGCTATAAGTCAGTTTTACCAATTTTTTAATGATTGATTTTAGATATTTTATTGTGAATTGCATATAAAAAAAAGATTATTAATTTTTTTCTTAAAATAAATATGTAAATAATTTGCATTTGTCATTAATAGCATATACACACGTTTTTGTAATCTTTATTGCATTAAATATTTGTTATTTAGCAAACCCACAATTCCGTTATTGCTATTTTTTTTGTAATTAAATGCCAAACTTTTTCGGTCAGAAAACTGAAGTTCCAAATGTAAAAGAAATAATTGAAAAAGAACCCCCCTCCTCCATTAAGACTTAAATTCTACATGTATCCATTAGAAATAGTGTAGTAATGGATTGATAAAATATTCTTAAAATTATTATAACTAATAAATCAGAATTTAATACTTATTATGCAGACTGCACCCTAAAATTCAACAACGAATTGGATTATTAGCATGAAATGACATTTCCAGGAATTTATGATTTGAAAAGATAACGTATAAAAAATTTGCGTCTAACAGCACCCCCCCCCCCTTTCAAATCCAACTTCATTGAATATTATAGAGTTAATATAATAATTATATATTCTATAACCAGTACATTAAAATTGATTATGCTTTTTAATGCTACACTAATTATTACTATTATTTTTTTTGCCAGTCAATATCCTGGTTGCTGCTATTCTCAATTATGTATATCATTATTCATATATGTGAACTTTATCAGAATTGTATATAAATATATTCATAAATTGATCACATACATATTAAAACGTTAGTATATATTATGTGAAGAGTGACGAGCTGTCACCAATCATGACCAAAAGTAATTTTTTATTTATTTATCTAGCATATGATTTTTTTTTGAAGATAGCTTAACATCGTAAAGAAATCTTAAGATTCAAATCAGGATAAAGATTTATTAGTGATTTTATTAAGATTCCGCAATTTCACTGACAGGTTTGATCCCATTTACATAAATCAGTGACTATTAAATTTAATTTTAAGTGAATGAATGCAATGACTGGATTGTTCTGAATCTATTGGTCAAATTCCTGTAACATTTAGCCCAATATCAAATTCAAGATGGCTTTGCTTTTGGGTCTGAAAAAAGAAATTTGGAATCTTATTAAAAATCCATTTTTCACTTCACAATTTTTGTCATTTGAAAGAATTCTTGATTATACATCCAGAAAGGAGACCTTTATTTGAGATGTGTCTTAGGTGGTAAATATGATCTTGATCTGTTAACTTTTTATACTTTTTTTTTATGAGAGCTTTTCTTTTGATATTTGGTTAAAGAATATGTGAAAAAGAAGTAACAAGTGCAAAAAAATAGACTTGATTGTGCCAGTAATATTTAATTGAGTATCCAGAAATTTATTGGAAAACATTTTCTTTAAATAGATGTACAGTATTCTCTAACAGAATATAGCTGTCTGAGTGCTTGTATTATAACCTTAAGTAGAGCCAAACAACTTTCCAAGGAGATTATTCCTAGAAAATATTTTAAATCTAACCTTAGATTAAAAAGCTAATTTTTCATATTATTATTATTATAAAAAAAATTATTTCTGGAAAAGAATGGCTTTTGCAATGTCATTAGCATATGTGAATTTCTTGCATTTTATTTCAGAAATATCATTGACAAATATATTAAATAAAATAACTGAGAAATTAAATCTCATGGCAGACCATTTGATAAAAATTTTTTTACGATTATCATTTAATGTCATTTTAATTGTTTTATTAAAGAGCATTTTGTTAAATAAATTAATAACATTCATGCATTTAAGGATTTTGGGAACTAATAGGAGATAACTATTTTTCTGAACAGAATCATAAGTTGAAGTTAGATTTTAATTTATTTTAAAAACTTTTCTCACTGTGAAATTGTTAAAGATACCATTTGTTTACAATGGTATCTTTCTGGCCTAAATCTAGCATGTTCTATAAGAAAGTGGTTTCAACTATTGGCATAATTTAAATCATTGTGCAGTATATTTTAAAATTTAATCTTTAACATATTCTTTTATAGAATAGTTGCTTTGATAATTAAAAATGATCAGAAATGATTACACGTAGAGAACATATATATACTTAAGAATGATAGAAATTTTAATAAAAGTAATTACATGCCCTTTCCCAATATTTAATTTTAAAATCCATTTCTTAGCAAAACTTTAGAATAATTAATCAAATTTGCTATCCCTCAAAACCAAATTTAGAAACAATTAATTTATCTATAATAAACAATAAAATGACATCAGATTTTAATAATCAATAATATGCACAGATTTATTTATTTTTCATTTCCACTATTGACTTATGAAATATTTGGCAAAATTCAAAATGAAATGCTAAGTATTTTAAATCCCTTGATGTAACAAACAAACCATTAAAGATAAATAGTTATGTTAATGAAAATCACAAAAAATATATCTTAATCGTGGTAAAAATATTTTTTTGAATGTGTAGATATGATTTTCTCAGAAAGAATATTAATTTTAGATATATTCTTCATGGAATAGTTTCAGCATTGTAAATGACAAAAAAAAAAATTTAACTTTACTTAAGATGCAACTTTTATAGTCACAAGATGGAGATATGTGTTGGAAATGACAAAAATAGATAACAGATGTGTAACCTAATTGTGCTCTAAACAATTGTGATGAATAAAAATTATATGTTTTCAGTTAAATGTTTTAAGGTAATTGTTTGGAAATTACTAGAAACAAAAAACAAACTAATTTTTCACATCATTCTGAAGATGCGATCACTTGAATAATATAACAAGTTGTAATAATACAATTGCAGTTTCATTATAATTGAATAAACCAGAACAAATTGCTTTCTAGCAATTTGAGAATGCACTAATGTAGGCCTTGATGTTTTTTGGTTTAAATGGGAATAGATAATTCTTTGCTATAGAAGATCTTATGGAAAGATGAGACTCAGAAGGTCATTTTTATGGAAATGAAATTCTTATTGTAAAAAATTGTCATGTCATTGTTAGACGTGATTTTACAGTAATACTTAATAGTTTATTTTTTATTCTATGAATTCACTGGAATTGTGTTATCAAGAGATTCTAAATAGTTTATTGTCACACAATTATAATAGCAAGATTGTGTTTGATATACATTTTTATGCAAGATTGAACATTTTTTTATATTAGACTGGTTATGAAATTTTTGTGGCTTAGCTTTGTCATTTATTGTCAGCATTATGACCATCTCATTTATTGGAATGAATCTTTACAAAGTATCATTAAAGTTAAAATCTATCAGAATAAGATAAAAGTATATTCTGCCATTTAACACCCATCAAATTTATTTTTGAACCATCACTTCACATGATTTAATTATTGGAAGCATTAATTCAAATTCCATGATATCCAAAACTAGTCTGGGATTTGGATATAGCACTATTATCTAGTGTTGCTTAATTACTCAAGCTTATAATTAAGTCTTCTGGGATAAAGTAAGTAGAGTAATTACTGCTTATAGTAAAAATAAAATGAATAGACTAACACTTAGTTGTGAATGAATATAGTCATTACTATTGAAGCAGTCAATCTTAGCTTAAGATTGTGCTTCATGTTTCTACCTACTAACCCGTATTCAAACCCCTATTTCCCATACCGCTCCTTTTTGTCGTGTATATATTTTTATGTATATGTTTGAGATGCGCGCCTAAATTATAAGATTTAATGTTTCAATAATATGTTTTAAAATTATTAATAATTCTTTTTATTAATTATTAGTTCTTTTTATTAAAGTATTATAGATGCGGCTCAAATATATACATAGGAGCAAAACTTACTAACAAAATATTGATGTTTTAAATATTTTATTATATGTCATTTTTGGCTTTTTCTTTTCAAATTGCTTGTTTTTCTATAAATTATACATTTTTTATATAAAATACAATATGGAGGATGCAGGTGTTGTTTAATTGTCTAAAAATAATTAGGGGTTGGTAGTCTAATCTGGGAAAGGTATTTTTTAATTAAAATTTTACTTAAGATAAATGGGATTAATTAGATTAAAGATTTACTTGTGTTGTTAAATCTATTTCTAATCTAGAAATAGATTTGAATTTATTTTTGGCGTTATCTAACAATTGCATCTTCAAAAACAACTGATAAGAGAAAAGGTATAAAATGACTAAATTTTGAATCACATTAATTAGTTATGAGTTAGTGAGTTGAGTTATTAGTAATTAGTTACTATTGATTGAGAGATTGTTAACATTGCTGTAAAACTAAAAGAAATGATGTAGCAGTAGATCCACCACTCTGCTCGGCCCTTTGGGTCATCACCCGCCGTGACCGTCATTGTCTGCTGTCCTGAAATGAAGAAATTAAGAACTTTAATGTTAATAGAAGCTTGCAGAACTTTCATTTTCAACTACCGTGCACGGACAATATTTTAATCGGACTCTTAAAATTGAAAGGTAAATTCCAAGCCGCTACCTAATAGTCAATTTAGTCTAAATAATCTCTCAAGATCTTTTTTTTTTATGTATTCTTTAACTTTGTTTTTATATATATCTAAATAACATGTAATTTGCTCTTAAATAATTTATTTAAATTTAATTCTCTCTTATATGCTCTTTAATTTTGGTAGGGTCATTTATTTATATTATTGATTATTTGATTTATATATCTGCTTGCTTATTAATATGTCAATCTAAAACAATCTGACGAATTGAATTTTCTAAAAAAATCTTTTCTGTCTTTAAGTAAACTTTCATGAATCAAGTTTATTAACGTCCCCTTAAATATATATATAATGCATTGTAAATTAATACGTTCGCCAGATTGTTTTATGAATCAACATTTTAGGTTCGTTTTTAATATAAAAATTGATTTGTTTAACTCTGAAAATCCAGAACTTAAACTAATTAACGCTTTGAAATCTTATAAAATATTATTTATTTAATTCTAAAATAAGGCGACTTAATTGTATACTATGTTATACGTATGTGGAATTTTATTAAATAAGTGTAATGAAAGGGGGGGGGGATTTAGAACTTTCGTTGGTATTTAAAAATACTTTTTTTAACAATATCTTTAAACTATGTTTAATAAATAAGATCATACCATTATCTTTGATGTTATCATTATAGGTTATATGCTTAATTGTAGTTATTTGACTAGTTATTAGTCCACCCCAAAGCGTTGTTAGCATAGGACACACTCATGTTATTAAGCTTTATCTAAAGACGTGCGTCGGAATACCCGAGCCGTCTCCTCTTCGTTTCAGGTCGCAAACAGGGCGATGAATGTCCCTGGACCATATATATGCTCACGTAGCAATGCATGGGAAAAGTCCGGCAAAGTTCGGCCCATTGCAATCCCTTTGTCAACCGATTCCACAAAATGTGGGGTGGCAAGTCGGCTAGACTGTTCTATAATATGATAAAGCACCTCAAAGTATTGGATTCCGCAAATATTCGGTCATTATGCTAACACCGCGTCACTTCATATTAATCCTCTTTTCAAAAAGCTCAAGCCTATAAATATCTGTAGCTAATGTTATGTTCTAATTAAACGTATCTCATAAATTTAAATAACTTTTGATGTGTCAAAGCGTTAATAGCAATATTATGTAATTCCTTTTATTAACTGATTGGCATCTTAGATCGGAAGAGCAAAGATGCGTGTTTATTTGTAATATATTATTTAGCTAATAAAGAGCATATGAGAACTAACAGCGTGAATGACACTATGTAATCGCTTGCTCATTCACGCACACACTAATGTACTTAATTTATAAATGTATATAACTAAATTTTCATTATATTAAACTATCTTTTATTGTTTAACTTATTTGAGTAGTTCGAATTCCTTTTCCTCCACTTCTTCCACATATATTACAGCCATACTTATGTATATTTTAATATAATCATAATTAATAGATGTCTCATTGTCTTCTCAGCTTTGCTAGTCGGCCGAATTAAGATTAATTCTCATGAGCCATAACTATTATGTTATTCATTAGGTGTTCGATTTGGGACTTAGAGAGTGGGTTCGAATCCAGGCTGGTTCCTGACCTAAATCTTGGGCTTGACTGGGTTTGAAGTACATTTTGTGAGTTCCAGCTCATGTTAGATGGATAAACATATTTTGACCGGCACACTATCTAATACAAGAAATTGTGGTAATGATATCATGTAACAGTTGATTTGGTGTTCATATTCTTATTGTGAATTTTAATTATTAAACTGTCAATAAAAAAGCTAAGTAATTAGGCTTTAAAAGATTATTTTAACTATATGATTTTACAATTTAATAGCTTGCAAAAAAAGTATTTGTATTCTACATATGTTAAATTTGCTCTTTTTTTTTTTTCTAGTGGATAGAGCCAATGGCCGATGCTGGTGCAAATCAATATACTTTTCATATAGAAGCAACAAATGATCCTTTAAAAGTAATTAGAAAAATTAAAGAAGCTGGAATGCTTGTAAGAATTTTTTTTTGTTTTTTTTTAAATATATTTTGAAAGTAATATATTCATTTGAATTTGTCTGTGCATATGCATGCTAATTATATATTGAACTGGAATGGAATTCTGATTTGAATGATGCTAGTTCCTATGCTTACATACATATTTAGCTTTATTTAGAACTGCTAGAAATATATATATTAAAAAATCATATCAAATGGCAATTATTACATATGTGTATAATAAACAACATTTTTCTGGTACTATTTTTTTTCCAGCCATGGCAAAAAATTTTTAGCAAGTACATACTTTTACATTCTTAATAAACAGATTATAGAATTCAGTGAAAACTTTTTATTTCTTTCAGTTTATGAAAATGCAAATATAAAATATTTATCAATCACAGGACCACTCTCCCACACACACACGCAGAAGGAATATTAAATTAAAAATAAAGAGCTACAGTTATAATTTAAATAATGAAAATATTTAATGGATAGCATTCTTTAATTAATAGTTAGGTTTGCATGTTTTTTTTTTTTTTGTAAAAAGGTCTACGTAGGTCAGAGTAGTTTGAGTTTAAATGAAAGAATAAAGATTCATAAAAGTAGAGTTAGAAATAGATATCTTAGTTCTGCTTTGTATGTCCATGAAAAAGATACAGGCCACACTATTAATTTTGATGGAGCTAAGGTTGTCTTCTTTGAGAGAAATGAAATCAAAAGAAGAATTAAAGAATCTTTGTTATTGAAAATTTATTATTCTGAAGCAAATAACTTATTTAAGAGTTCTTTTAATATTAAGGGTGGATGGGAAGTAAATGGATTTGTGGGTAATGTTTAATGTTATATATATGGTGTAGTTTTGTAGTTCTTTGCACTTGAGAAGTCTGCTTGTAGCAGTGAAACCTTTGGTTGTGTTTGGTTGAATTTTGGATTTGGGGTAATTTTAATTATATATATATATTATAACGATCCAAAATGAAGTGAAGATAGAATCTACGTATCTGCAACTATCAGGGCGCCATCTAGGCATTTAAACCTAGAAAAATTTATAGAGTAGGCAGATACGCGCTGTTAAGATTCCACTTTATTTAAATATTCAGATCGTTAGCCCAAGTCACTAGCTCAGTGGA
This sequence comes from Epiperipatus broadwayi, assembly GCA_028023455.1. Classification (NCBI taxonomy): domain Eukaryota; kingdom Metazoa; phylum Onychophora; class Udeonychophora; order Euonychophora; family Peripatidae; genus Epiperipatus; species Epiperipatus broadwayi. The sequence goes on along the minus strand of JAQFVV010006225.1, from coordinate 3,385,043 downwards.
GACGCAGAGATAAAAATCTATATCTTAATTTATATCTTAAATATAAATAAATAAAAGCCACTGCCAGAAATTAACACATAAAAATATTTATTTACGCACATATAAAATCATTCTAATTTGAGGAATAAGTTTAACATTTTAGCTTTTTATATTAACTTTTAATTTTACATTTAACTAAGTTTCAATGAGTTTAATATTTTATTTAGATAGTCGAGTATGAATAGACTACATAGATCTGCATTTGAAAAGAAAATATTCTTCCCTGATTTAACCTTAGGCAACAAATTTCACAATCAAACTGGCGCCAATCCATCTGATACATTTATGTATTCAATGTAGCATGGAAATACAACAGCACAAATATACTATACTGTCAGGAATGTACATCTGATCAGTAAGTAGAATTAGAGAAGACATTGTCTCTCCACCAACAGGAATGTTACATCTGTTGGCAAGTAGAACAATAAACATAAAACTCCATAGGAATGGACTGCAGTCCTTTGCCGTCTTACAAACCCATCCATAGGCAAACAGAAGGTGTGTGGCGTATATATATAATCCTGCCCTTAGCGGATCTCATACTACATCTACAATTACACAAATATATCCAATCCATTGAACCAATTCAACTACGAAATGAATAACCTAAGAATACCCTCCCTTCAAAACTATATAGCCATTCATGCCCGACTTAATTTTAACATTTAAATACGTTCGCACAGATTATTTTTATAAATTTGTTTTTAAAATGTTGAGTATAGATCGGCTGCACAGATTCCATGGTCAAAAACATCCAAATTAAACACAATCGATCAAAATACAAAATCATCGATAACGTCAATTGCAAAAGGGAATACACAAGGCCCCATGGCATTCATCGTAAGATGCCCGCATTAACATCGTTGACCTATATATTCTAATCAAATGTGAAAACTTCAACATAATCAACCGCTAACGAATCTATGCAATGTCTATACCCAACTTAAAAGTAATGCATTTAATAATTTCTACAATAAATATTACTACAAATAAAAATAATAAAATGGAAATGATTTTAGCAAAACTTAACTAGATAAATTTAAACAATCAATTATTAATTTGAAAAGCAAATAAAAGTTCATTTTAAAATTTAAATTAGCTGAATCTTTAAAAAAAACAATGATGAAAGTTCTTAATTACTTTTTTTTGGTTGTTGTTAAGTTGTAAAGTTCATAGCTCATGGTAGAAGAGTCCAGGTTTCTGCTTTTAATTCCCGCGACGCCTCCATTGGAAGATAATGTTCTGGAGATGGCAATAGCTGGTTCAAGGTATCACAGTCTTTTCATTTTTTTTTTTTTATAGAGAGTGTGGTATGTGCGTCCTACCACATCTCTCAAACACAAAACGCTGGAACTGTCAGAAAAAACTGTATTTCCCTTTTTATATTATCCACACGGATTCAATCAACAAAACGTCACTAATCCATCACTTTCGTTAGGGTCCGAGCCAAGGCTTAGTGCTTCCATTGGTCAAGCTAATTTCTCTTTATTTTCTTATCTATCTTTCATCAGATCATTTTAATTATACAAGAGCCCAAGGCTAGCTTGCTTTTCAAACAATTTATAAACAATCATTTCCATTTACAGATTACAAGAATTAATTAATACCTGTTTTTATTTTTAAATTTTGTACTTTTTTTTTTTATTATAAAAAAGTACGTTCAAATACTTATTTATTTGTTTTTTAAAAAAAAATATTTTTAAAGTTTGGCATTTGTGCGAATGTATATACGTTTAACAAAACATTTTAATTTTAGCGTTTAGTTTTTTACTTTTATTTGCGAACTTTTAAGTTTTTATTTTAAATTAATGTAACGATATATTTATATATCGTTACAATATAATGATATTACATATTTATCCAATTACATTCAATGTTTTATTAATTAACAGAACTAATCAGGATTTTAAAATATTATTTTATAAATTTATATCTATATATATTGAAACAGTTAGATCTATCGACCTATCTGTTTCACCTATTATATTCTATAATAGTGTATTTCTGTTTCACTCAGATTGTGTGTATTTCTTTAATTTAAAACTTTGAGTGTGCTTGTAATATTGCTGAGTATGTGTGTGTATAATCACCTTGTTAACTATAATATGAAGATGCAGTCATGGATAGCATATACGCACATACCCCCTATGTTTTTTAAAACTGAAGTAAACATAGCAGTGTGTAGTTAGAATATGTCTATAACAAAATTATAAGTTTAAATTTGTAAAATTATTCATTTAAAAAGTTATGGTTTAATATTCAATTAAAATAATTTTCGAGTTCTATTGTTTGTTTAAAATTACACAGGCTGTAAGTTGTTTACGAGTTTTAACATTTCATCTAAAAATAATCTTTAGCTGAAAATTGACCTCATTTAAAATTATAGCCAAAAACAAATTAGAAAATCTAGTCAGGCATAAATTATCTTTAAGTGCAATTGGGAAATCCAAGGGAATAGAGCTTTTAACTCCAGATTTAGCTGTGGCTAATATTAAAAAAAAAGTATAAATTTAGTTAAAGGCAAAAATTTGAAGTAAGTAAACAAGTAACGTTGAGAAAATAAAAGAGGGAAGGAATATTGGCAAAAATGGGATATAAAAAAGCCTATAGTGGCCATTAAAAAAGGGTTAGACACATTTTTTCCAAACGAAGGTTGAAGAATAATAATCAGAGAGCTGTTCCTGCATTACTTTTGGCCAAGCTGAATTCGGATTAAGCAGTTATTGAAAGCTGTTAAGATGAGAACTGTTGACTAGTGGGATGATAGACTGGCTGGCTGTCTCCCACGGAAAACTGCTCTACAGAATGGAAGAAAACATCAACCTCTGCCCTGGAGAAACCTTAACACGAAGTGATGGAGAAAGCTGCCACCAAAGTAATAGGAAAGCCGCATCCTGACTTAAATCTAGAAAAGCCACAGCCTGACTTAATAAAGAGAAGATGCGCAGCAAAGAATGCCTTGAAAGACTTACTATCAAGTATTACTGGTAAATCATTCTGCAGAATACGCTAATTCATTACTAAATCAATTCTAAATTAAATGCTAGCCAACTAATCAAGCCCATATCATTTTATTCTTTGAATAGTACACTAAACTGTTTATGTTAAATTTACTTTAAAGCTTAGAGCACTCTCAAAATTCTTGCTTGATCATAACTATTTAACCCTTTCACTGAAGATTTTAGCTATTGGCCCTCTACTTAAACTGATTCTTTTAGCTAGTGGCCCTCTACTTAAATCTGAGAACAATGTGATTGGTCTGTGTCATTTGCAATCAGTTCTTTTGTTAAAATATTAATCTAAAATACACAGAATTTTTTTAATTCAGCTTCTAAAAATTAAATAATTTTAGATTCAAATTGGTTAAATGTAACGAAAAAATAAAAATAATGTTAATAACTGTCAAAAAATATAAAAAAATGTGTAAAAAATAGTTAGCAGTAAAACAAAAGAATTATAACTCAACCAATGATTGTGCCGTTATTCAGATCAACAGCGGTTGAGTAATTCTCTTTTTATTTCCAGTTTGCTTATTTCTCTTGTAAAATTTAAAATTTTCCAAATCAAACTTTATATTTCCATAAAGTAACATCAAATCTTATTTATGAATGTAAAAAATTACGATAGATGTTATTATTTACTTCAATTACGAACGTACACAGCTTCGTTGTCGTGTCTGAATCTTCATTTAGAAACACGCCTTAGGAATTTCCTGATTACGTTATGTAGCAATAATTATTTTTTGTTACGGATATTTCTCCAAATGTATTTTTCTTCTAATATTTAAAATTTTCCGAGTCAAACTTTATATTTTGATAGAGAACTATATTTTATTATTTGTGAACATAAAAAATTGCAATAAATGTAATTATTACAACAAAATCATTACGAATGTGTATAACATGAATTGTCTTTGTTAGTGTTGCTCGTTTGTGAATCTGTCATTTAGAAACACGCCTAGAAGATTTGGTAGTATCCAATCAGAGAACAAAGACAGAGGGGTGTAACAAGTCGGCTGTCAAAATTATTGATTTTTTTGAAAAAGTATAACGCTATATGCGGATGTTTTTAGAACTAAAATTGAAAGCATTGAATTTCCTATCAAATAAGTCTAAAATGAAGAAATTGCGACCAAAATTGACCAAGAGATGGCGCATGCAACCATTAAACGCATCACATCGCGTCGCATACAGACAAAAATTTTTCAAAAGACGTGGCGTCTCCGTAACTAACATCGAAAAGGTTAAGTAATCATAAATATTTAGATTCTGTAAAACTATTCCAACAAATTCCTATTCATTTTCTAAATTATAACTTTATTGATCGTTTTCTGCAATTTGTTCTTATGCCATCTATATTTCGTTTTTGATTTCATGTTTATTAATTTATGCTATGTTCATCAGAACGGAGTTTTGTGGGGTTTAATAATTATCAGAGAGGCGATTAAGCACCTTTCCATTATGTTAGAATATTATAATATAAAGAAATATAGGCAAAACTCCCTTCTGAAATCAAACTATCATTTATGTTAGAGTGAGCCAGTTACTTATAATGCACAGAATAAGTTATTTAACAATGAATATTTTGCGTTAAGTTATTTAAAAATCAATATTTTGCTTAAGTTATTTAAAAATCAATATTTGTTTAATATTAGGCGCAAGTAATTCTATACGGCATATAAGTAATATTTTAAATCTTAGTAAATCCTTAAATTTGTTGTAATTCTTCTTAATTAGAGATTAAGCTATACAGATATCCTTAAATCAGATTCCTATTATTCTCTCTGTAGTGTGACTAGATATACTTTTTATGAACTGACCAGTGGTAGTGGCACTGATAGAAGCTAATATTTGGTGTAATTAATTTAGGAAAATATTAAATTAACATGGCGAATGTGTTGCTAGTTAGCATTAAAATGTGTAACTTCTTGCTATACCTATAATGACCTACATTAGGATTGATTCCATGTCAAGTCAGGCCTCTTAAGTTTAGTCAACTGTAATATTAATTTTGTATTTGAAGGAATCAAAGCATGGGCTCGTTAAACTGTCATTCCATTTACTTGAATAAAAGGACCTCTTCGTATTACAGCAAGTAGCGCAGTCTGAGAAACCGATTACTAGATAATGAACCTCAATTAAGAACACATTCGAGACTCACATATTCTGGTACTATAGTTTGTAACACCCTAGAATCTAATGTTAAACTATCCGACATCAGTTCAGCCTCCCATAGAAATTACCATCAGCTTTGACCCGATTCAGAATCTGAGTTAATTGCGATTATCTGTGTAGTAATTATATATATTATTGCTAAAATATTATAAGTTATGTTTAAACTTAATAATATAATTCCAAGCCGTTACCAATTTATTGATGACTCTAACTATTACTGATTTTCACGATATAGTTCATAGCATAAGTTAGGACCTAGGGGATGGAAATATTTTAGCTCACCATCTACGTAACTTTAAAATGCGTTTAGCTGTAAGTTAAATCGTTCAGTCTTTGAAATTTGGACACTATATCTTGATCGTGTGTCTGTTCTTTTGTAAGATGGTATAAGCATATTGTCAGTTCTGCCAGTTCATAATCTATTTAAACATTTTGCAACTCTAAATTTCACTCACTTGCGCGTGAGCAAATATAATTGGCTTTGTTTATCGTTTATTGATAATCACAGTAAACATTTTGTAAATCAAAGTATTCACTTATCTGTGTGTGAGCAGTATACATATAATTTGCGTTATCATTTCCTGACTATTCATTATTCTTTGTAAACCTAAGTATTCATTCGTGTGAGCAGTATATAATTTGTGTTATTATATTCTTTGTAACCCTAAGTATCCACTCACCTATGTGTGAGCCATATGTACATAATTACCTTGCTTTATAACTTATTAATTGTTACATTAAATTTATGAAATATAAATCCCTCTCAGTCTCCATTCTTGCTCATTATTCTTATGAATCACTGGTTAATTTATATAATACCATGTATGTGTGTGTGTGTGTGGAGGGAAATGTTTCGTGTTTTACCGCTTTGCTACTGCTGGAATGTGAAGAAGGAGATATTGAGTGTGGCCTCAGACATGCCATTTGCTATGGGTTGACTTGGAAGCATGAGTAAGAGATTTGAGGCATGATCAGTCATAGGATATTACTATCCCGACTTGATCAGTTTTTGGTTCTCTGGCTTGGTCTCTCGGTCTGTTGAGCAAATGCACAAACCTGACCATTACAATATTAAGAATAATAAATATGTGGCATTTATTATTCAAAGTTATTAAATGAAATAGAATTAACTTACATTTTAAAAAAGAAATAAATAACATTAAATAAGAATCATTTAGTAGGTAGGTGCTTTGACTTTTTTATAAACACTTATGGGAAACACTGAATTACTACTAAAAATCCCAAGAAATAAATGGAATAAATAGTGAGAATGTTTTTTTTTTTATAGATAAAAAAGAAAAAAATGTGTATTATGTAAACAAAAGTAAATAGAAATAAAATATTTGTACTTTTTTCAAAAATGATACTACTGTGATAGCCAATAAATTTAGAAATTTAATTAAACAATAACAACAAAAAACACAATTTAGTTAGAGAAAATAATTTTATAGAAAAATTAGAATTTACTAAACTCAAAACAAGTTTTACAAAGTAATTTTTATAAAAAAAAGTTATAGAATTTTCCTTGAAGTTCTTACTTTTTTTTCTGCAGCATAGATGATTCATTACTACAGGATGTTTCTTGTCAACCTCGATAAGTAGTTCATGCTGTCACAGAAATGCCAACACAATCTTCTCACTGGTTATTATTTGTATATAGAATTCTTTTAAGTAGTATTTTGAAAGATGATAGCTCTAGATAGCAAAATGGCAAAGCATCTCAAGAATTTTTTTCCTCAAATTTACAAGTCACAAGGGCAAATGTTAAATATCTTTTCTCCCCACTGAAGTCACAAAGATTGAAATTTGACAAATTGTCATTCACATCTTTATTATTTCTTAGAAATGTAAATACAAGTGCAATAAAAACAACATCTTAACACAAAAAACTGCTCCAATCACTTAACTTCCAACAGCAAAAGGTTTGGAGATATTTTTCTAAAAATAAAATAACATTTCTCTCTATTTATGATTTTATTATTAATATTAAAATATCTTAATACAAATGTTGTTAAAGAGGGAGAAAAAAATCTTCTACTCCTTCATTAAAATAAAGCACCTGCAGATTTTATGCTTTCCTCCATCTCTACAGGTCATAAATAAAATAAAAATAATATTTCATTACAAAAGAGTACTCCAAATTTGAAATTTGTCAATTAAAATCCAACAGCAAAAGGATATGAAGAATTTTTTTTAACAATCTTTTCTCCCCACTGAAGTCACAAAGATTGAAATTTGACAAATTGTCATTCACATCTTTATTATTTCTTAGAAATGTAAATACAAGTGCAATAAAAACAACATCTTAACACAAAAAACTGCTCCAATCACTTAACTTCCAACAGCAAAAGGTTTGGAGATATTTTTCTAAAAATAAAATAACATTTCTCTCTATTTATGATTTTATTATTAATATTAAAATATCTTAATACAAATGTTGTTAAAGAGGGAGAAAAAAATCTTCTACTCCTTCATTAAAATAAAGCACCTGCAGATTTTATGCTTTCCTCCATCTCTACAGGTCATAAATAAAATAAAAATAATATTTCATTACAAAAGAGTACTCCAAATTTGAAATTTGTCAATTAAAATCCAACAGCAAAAGGATATGAAGAATTTTTTTTAACAATAATATGAAACTTTTCACTAATTGTGTCTTTATTATGAATACCGGACGTATCCAGCTTATGAAAAGGCTGTCTGGTTTTTTTTTAAAAACTACGGCTTTTTAATAAAATGTTTGGAACAACACTGTCTGTTTGGTACTGTAACGGTATATAATATGCCATTACATTATTTTAAAATTAAAATAAAAAGATCATAAATAAAAATTGATTTATTAAAAAGAAAAAAACTTAACTTAAAAACTGAAAATTAAAAGTTATTTAAAGTATATATTGTAACGGAATATAATATGCCGTCACATTATTTTACAATTAAAATGAAAGATCACAAATAAAAATTGATTTATTAAAAAGAAAGAAAACTTAACTTAAAAACTGAAATTTAAAAACTGTTTAACGTATATATAGATCGCATGATGGACAACTTTAAAAACTATTTTAAAAAATAGTTTTATTTGAAAGTAATTTTTTTTGTAAAAAAGTAAAAGATATAAAGATTTGATATTTTTGGAAATAGAAATAATGTTGATTTCTATAATTTTAGAAAATGGAAATGATTGTTTTATTAATTAAATGATTGTTCGAAAACAAGCTAGCCCTTGAGGCATTTAAAATAAATTAAAGGGTCAGATAAGAGAGTACAAAGAAATTAAATGACCAATGCAAACACCAGAAATTCAGCACGGATTGTAACTGAAACACCAGAGGATTAGTGACGTATTGCCGATTGAATCCTAAGATCAAATGATAAGAGGCTAAGAAAAATATAAAAGCCAAATGATTATTATAATTGTTATCTGAGAGCTGACTATGAATATGTCGTTATGACTAGCTATATTGCAGATTTTCACGATGTGGAAGTCTGCAATAAAATTAGATTTTCCGGACAACCAGCTGAGACCTCCCTATGCCAGTTAGGGACCAAAAAGGAATGGCAAGTGTCGGCTTCGTTTTTAAAAAGGAAGAACAAACAATCTATATAAGTGATCACAAAGATGGACCTCAGAATCTGTAAAGTATAAACTTTTGCCAATTGAACTTTCTTTTAAATAATTACCGTATAACGTCAATAAGTAATCAATCCAAAAAAAAAAGTAATATAAATGAATGTACTCTTATCTGACCAAGAATAGAACTCTAAATCAATTATAAATATTTGTTTTTATATACGTTTGCTATTTCAATCATTTCCATTTTTTTAATTTAATTATTTATGTTTGTGTTTAACTAGGTTATTTATTTCTATCTGTTAAATAAAATGTATTAAATTAAAGTTGGGTGTAAATAGCTGCATGGATAAAGAGTAATAACTGTTTAACCCTTTGAAAACCAGGCGGCCATTGTTAATTTTTAAAAAAATTTACCCTAACTCTAATAACTTAGATATTTTGTGTTTGAATGTAATAAATATAAAAAAAACATGTTGTAAAAGCAAGGTCATATATAAAAGAATGTAATGAAGCTGTTAAAATAATCATTTCATAAAGAAAAAGTTAAAAAAAATATTATTTATAATAGTTTTAAGAATGTTTATTTTTACACTGATTCACAAATCCTAAATTTTGAAATTCAAATGATAAAATGACACTTTCATAAACAGCTTCATCACATCCATCACAAAATTTCAAAAAAAAAGATGTATTGGAAGTCTTACCTGAGGTAATATTTCACTGAGAAAATTACTAAAACAGCGGCCTTGCTGTGGTCCATTTTTCTTCTAGAGCCAGATGTGTCCATTTGTTCAAAAGTACCTATAGCAAAATGAATGGTTTTTAGTGGAGAAAAAAATAACAGAGCAGTGTATTGAAAAATAAATAAATAAACTCATAAAAAATAAAATGAATAAAAATAAATCAATAAAGATAATTTTTTATTATTATTAACAATGATTACATGTGTGGAAGAAAGGCTGAGTTCAAATACATGGCACTATAACACAGAGTGGATGGATTGATGAAGCCAGAAACTGTGTATAAAATATCCCATATTACATGAAATTCCAGTTATGTAACATAAACTTGTATATAAATATATTTATTATTTTGCATAAAAGATATGAAGAAAGGCTGAGTTCAAATACATGGCACTATAACACAGAGTGGATGGATTGATGAAGCCAGAAAGTGTGTATAAAATATCCTATATTACATGAAATTCCAGTTGTGTAGCATGAACTTGTATATAACTATATTTATTATTTTGCATAAAAAATATGAAGAAAGGCCGAGTTCAAATACATGGCACTGTAACAATAAGTGGATGGATTGAGGAAGCCAGAAAATCTATACAATATCCTATATTACTTGCCTAAAATTGACACAAATCAATTGCGGGTCATAACTTTAGCACTGATGCAATAATTCATCCATAAATTCAAACTTGGTCACGCGTGATACACTATTCATATTTATAATCATGCCAAAAAATGCATAGCTCACGCATTGACAGATTACCCCAGTCCCCAACTTTTTTCCATTCTACAGCATATTTATTTGAAAATATTATAATTTATTATTCTATAGCATATTTATTTATTTCAGTACATCGAAAATATTATAATTTATTATTCTATAGCATATTTACTTGTTTCAGTAAATAAAAAATATTATAATTTATAAAAAATATATATATATAAAAAAGTAATTACATACTCTTGAATGTTATCAAAAAACGTTTATTTGTTTCAGTACATCAAAAATATTATAATTTATTATTCTATAACATATTTATTTGTTTTAGTAAATATAAAATATTATAATTTATAAAAAAAAAATATATAAAAAAGTAATTACATACCCTTTAACGTTATCCAAAAACGTAATTTGAGAAGAGGGCCCAGAATCACGGACAACTTCAACGGAAAATCACAATAAATTATTCAGTAATTGATCCAACAATTGTGGAATAACTTTTTTACGATAAATAAAATGATAAAAATAAAAATAAAAAAATTTTTTTAGGTACACTTCGCTAAAAATATTCATAAAAAATCTAAAAATTGTCGTACAGAAAAAATTCTTAGATTTTCAGGTTCATATTAAAATGGCGCAAAAAATGACGTATTGCGCGTGTGTGTGACGTTTACCGTTTATTCGTAAACTCAGCTCAAAGTAGAAATTTCTAGAAAAGTCGTACAAAAGTCGTACTGGGGGTCAAAGGGTTAAATTCGTTTATGTTTAATTTAAAGGATTTTAGTGTCAGGCTATTTGTTTCATAGTTAGGGCAATGCTTGTGGAAGGATATATGGGTGTTTATATTAATGTAATGTGAAGCGTGTTTAGCATACAGGGCAACGTGCCCAACTGAATGCATGACCCCAAAGAGGCAGTCATATCGTTGAAATGGTGGCAGATGTATTTCCTGCGCCATTGACCCCTTCTAGCTCTATGGACAGGGATTTATAAGACGGCAGAAAGACCGCTTTCCCCCATACGTAGCACTCTTTAAAATAAAAAAAATTATATACATGATTCCTTAGTCTAACAGATGCCCTTTCCTGATCTAGACACGGATCATTTCCTTCAAATAATATCACGCCGTCAGATGCCCATTCCTGTCGGCGTGGTTTTATGCTAGCATCTTCATATTGCATTAGTTGCAAATATATATCTGGAAGCTGACATTGGGTTGGCTACGAACTTTTAGTCTGGGATTGAATGAATGTTTTGATAAGTTTTAAGTGGAAAAAAAAATCTATGTAGACTATCTATGCTCGTCATGCTAAAGTAAAAATATAATTTAAATATCCATCTGTACGATCTATTTAAAATTTGAGTTTAAATGTAAAAAAAAATATTAATGTTAAAACCTAAAATAAATTTATTCCTCAATTTTAAATGTGCGTTAATAAAAATCTATTTGTGTGTTAATTACTGGCAGTGGCTTCTTTTAATTTATTGTTTTAAATATTAATGTTTAGATCTCTGCTACTCTATGAGCTAGTGACTAGGGCTGACGGCCGTGATCTTAACAGCACGTATCTGTCGACTTTATAAATTTTCTAGGTTCAAAGTAGCCTAGTGGCGCTCTGTCGGCAGATGCGGTAAGACTGGAAATGTCATCATCATCCCCGACCGTTAAAATATAGATCGCACAGATGGGAAACTTTAAAAACTATTTTAAAAATAAAAGTATTTGAAAGTATTTTTTTTGTAAAAAAGTAAAGATATAATGATTTGATATTTTTGAAAATAGAAATAATGTTGATTTCTATAATCTTAGAAAATGGAAATGATTGTTTTATTAATTAAATGATTGTTCTAAAGCACACTAGCCCTTGGGGCACTTGAATTTGTAAATAGTCAGATAAGAGAATAAAAAGAAATTAAATGACCAATGGAAGCACGAACCATAAATGAAACATGAGAGCCAGTGACATCATGTTCGATCGATCTGGAAAAAGGCTGATAAGAGGCAAATGAAAATATAAAACCCCAAATATTTGAATTCAGAGATATATAATTGTTGTTGTCTTAGAGCTGACTATTAATATACCATTATAACTATAGCTGTATTGCAGATTCCACGATGTAGAAGTCTACAATAAATTTAATTTCCTGACAACCAGCTGAGGCCTCCGGATGACAGTTCTTGACCAAATGCATGGCAAGTAACGGTTTCATTTCAAAGAAGGACAAACAATCTACGAAAGTGATCACGAAGATGGACCTCTAAATCTGCTCAATCCGTAAAGTACGAACTCTTGTGTTTATCTAATAGGAACTTTTTCTAAATTTGCAATTCATAGCTGAAAATAAGAACTATTATCTGACCTAAAGAATTCCAAAATCAATTATTAATATTTTTTTTTTATGCATATGTTTAAGCAATCATTTCCATTTTGCTCTTTTTTTGTGTTATGTGTTAATTAAAATGTATTAAATTAAAGTTGGGTGTAGATAGCTGCATGGATAAAAATTAATAACTATGTTTAAATTCGTTTATGTTTATTTTAAAGGGTTTTAATTTCAGGCTATTTGTTTCGTAGTTAGGTCGATGTTTGTGGAGGGATATATGGGTGTTTATATCAATGTAATGTGAAGCATGTTTAGCATACAGAGCAACATGCCCAATTGAATGCATGACCCAATATTGTAGTCATTGCGTTGCAATGGACGCAGACATATTTCCTGCGCCATTGACCCCTTCTAGCTCTATGGACAGGGATTATAAGTTGGCAGATAGACCGCTCTCCCTCATACGTAGCACTCTTCTTTAATTAATTTATATACATGATTCCTTCGCCAGACAGACGCACATTCCTGTACCGGACGAGGATCATGTCCTTCAAATAATATCACGCTGTCAGATGCACATTCCTGTCAGTGTGATTTTATGCTAGCATTTTCATATTGCATTGGTTGCGACTATATATCTGGTAGCATGCGTTGGTTTGGCTACGAACTTTTAGTCCGAGATTGAATGAGTGTTTTGATATAAATATATATGTGCGTTACTAAATGTTTTTTTTGTCTGTGTTATTATTGGCAGTGGCTTATTTTATTAAATAGTAATATATTTTAAGTTATATTAAGTTTCTGCGTCTCCTTGAGCTAGTGGCATGGGCTGACGGTCGTAATAAAATATGTAAAAATTAGATATTAACAGCACGTTTCTGCCTACTCTATAAATTTTCCAGATTCAAATAGCCTGGTGGCGCCCTGTATGGCAGATACAGTAAGACCATCTTTCCCGACCGTTATAGTATACTTCAGAAATATACCTGGCAAGTTATTAATAAAGCTAAATTAAAATTTTTAAATATATCTGTTATATTTGATATATGAATTTGACAGTGTTATAGACAACTACTTTAAATAAAATTATATTTATTAATGATGGAATTACTTCCTTTGTATAAAATATACTTCGTAATAAAAATTACGGATTATTAAATATAAAGGATGAAATTACTTCCTTAGCATAAAATGCTCGTAATATAAATCACAGTTTAGTTAGGTATAGTTATTTATTTATAAAAACATTTTAATTTTTTATTTTTTAATTGTAAATTTGACAACACTATGGTTAAATGTAATAATTTTTTTTAATTGGTTGACAATTTGACATGTGATAGCCTTGCGGACAAGCATACATTCATAGGAAACACATGACATGGACGAACATTCGCATGGGTTTTATATATAGATTAAAACATCTTAATATAAATGTTGTTTAAGAGGGGAGGAATGATCCATTACTTATTCATTAAAAATATGCAGTTTTTATATGTATATTTTTAAGAAGAAAAAAAAATTCTATTATTTGTTCATTAAAATTTTGTAAATTTTTATTTTAAACCACTAAACATCACATGATCACCATTTTTTATGCTTGCTCATAACTGTTATTAAAACAGGCAATCATGATGATCATGTAGTGTTTAATGCTTTAATACCAATCCTGCCTAATAGGATAGTGGTGGCTATAACTATTAAAGAACCAAAGACACCAAAATGTATGGGTACTGAACTGAATTCCAGACCTATATGACTATATAAGCTAATGAGCTTGGATTGAAAATATTATTGTGTTTTTAATTTTATTCTCATAGTTTTGTAGTTGTTCGAGGGTTACATTAGATCCTAAGATCTAGGTGCAGTGCTCTCAGATCTAAGGCTCCTCACTGACGAAGGCCACAAGCCAGAAACTAGTCTGGGGATATTGGATGAGTAGGCACTAAATAGGGATTTTATGCATAAGCCTTCTGGCATCTATTGATTACTCTGGCTTGCACTGAGTTGCACTACTGTATGGAGAGTTTTTCTTATTTAAATTTTATATTACTATTTATTCATTAAAATGTCAAAAATTTACAATTTGTGAATTGCAATATTATTTTGATTTTTTTTAAAAACCTCACAAACACTACTTTTATTTAGTTTTGTTCCAAAGAAGTATACAAAATATGCATTATTTTTTCTTTATTTCATTTTTCACTACTTTTTAGATGTATCAGTTTGTATTTTCAGTACTGATTCATGGCTCTACCAAGTGTCTACATAAGTTCCAGAGTATCTAATAAATGATTATTTATTAAATCATTTTTATTTATCTTGCCCAGGATGTTCTTCAGTATGAATATTTTTTTTTTAAAAAAAAAGAACTTTGCATTTTGGTAAAAGTACAGATATTTTATTCCCTCTAGCAATATTTTTAAAACTCAATTGACAATAAAACAAAAGAAAATGCAGAAACTTTTATTAATTTGTCTACAATTTGATTGGACAACTATCTGAAAAAATATCTAATGAAATACTTTAATTTACATCTTTTCTCATTATTTAAGATATAACAGTTCTGAGAACACCATAATCTTGACAGAGATGAATGAGATTTCATCAAAACTCTGGTCAGCTTATTTCTGTTGGAGAGAATTTATGTCTCTGGGGATAAGGATTTTTTTTTTTTAAGACTTTAAACAAGTTTTTTTAATTGCTGAACAGAAAAATTTATCAATGCAAAGGACTGATATTTTTACTTTTTGTCTTTCAACCATGAAAATCTTAGTTGTAATAAAATTGATAATATATATATAATGAATAAAAAATAATAATGATTTAAGTCACAGGGGTGGGCAAATAGCGGCCCAAGAGCCACATGCGACCCGCTAAGAGTTTTTATGCAGTCCGCCAAGACAATCAGAAAAATCCACCTTGAATTGAGATTTCCTTCTCGTGCGCAAGCGAAGATTCATTTCGTATTTTCCACTAGGATGGCCACATCAATGGAGTGTAGATACGATGTGCAGCGTTTTTCCTGTTGATCTGGTTAATTTCAATTTTGTCTTTGCATTAGCAAATATATACATTTCCAATTTTGGTGAAACCATGAACCCTCCGAAAAAATGTTAAATCAGTGATGAATGTCATGTGTTTAATGAAGAATAAACAAACAAATATTTTTTTGGGTAATACAGGGAATAAAGCAGTGTGTTTATTGTGTGATAAAAAAAAGGTGCGGCCCTCCGCTAACCTTCGCTTCCACAAAGTGGCCCCCGATGCGGCCCCCAGACCAAAACAATTGCCCACCCCTGATTTAAGACATTTAAGAATATTAATAATAAATAAGTAATAAGAGAAATTTAAAAATTATAAAATGAAATACAAATCAATTTGTCAAAACGACCAATAGAGGGTGTAATAAATAAAAGTATTAACTCTACATGTTTACTTCTTTTTTTGCTAAGCATAATATAAGATAAATAGTTAATAAAATTGAATTAATATAATTTATATATTAATATATTGTCATAATTTAGTTAATATAAAGATGGTTTTTAAATATAATTATAAAATAAATAGTGATGGTACACTATTCTGGAAGGTTAATTTATTAAAAAAATTTACAGCTTGGCACTGTTTCAACCAGATCTGTCATATTCATAGAAGTTATATAAGTTTATATAAGTAGAATTTATAAATTAAATAATTTAAATATATCATTTACATGATAATTAGCAATGCACATTTTTTTTTGTTTATTGCATTGATGGTGTATGCCTCTTTATTGCAAATAACATCAATGCAATAAACAGAAAAGTCTCGCACATTGCATTATCACGTAAATAATATATTTAACTTATAAATTCTATTTGTATAAACTTATATTAGTTCTATGAATATGACCTACTTGGTTGAAAGCAGTTCTAAGTTGTGAATTTTTTTAATAAATTATATTCCTTCTAGAATAGTGTACCATCACTATTTATTTTATATTCAAATTAAAGAAAAAAGTAATCTAATTGAGTTAAAGATAATTATAATAATTTAATATATATAGTAAACTTATAGAGCATATATGTTGGTAAAATAATTTTAGATATAATTTTGAAAGATAATATTAACAAAATATATATAAAATTACAATTGAATTAATTGTAAAGCACTAGTGTAAATCACATATTCTCTCTTCATTATCAAACACTTTAATTTTCGTACTTTATTCATTCCCTTTTTCTCTACTAATACTTAATCTATTGTGTGAAATATATTATTTCTAGACCCTGTGTATTGTCCCTCATAAATATTTGACAAATTTCCAATTCTCAGATTCACTCTGACAAAAATTCTTCAAAAGTTGCCCATTCTTGTTATCTACATCATCAATTTCTTCAATATGCCCATTTATATCCCCTGTAACCATTATTCTCTTTCCCCTTTTTTTAAAACTCTATATATCCTTAACTAGGCATTTATATATGTTACTGTTCCACTCCATTATAGTCTATCTCTAGTGGCTATATACACTACAGCCACCATTAAATATTTTTTTTTGACATGACTCCTATACCACCATCCCTTTTTCTTTTCTATTTATACTGTGCCATACCAAGTCTTCCAGTATAGGCTCTTCTTCTCTTAGATTTATTTCTATTACTGCTAGTACCTCAAGCTCTTTATTTTTAACTGCTCTCCTATTAACTTGCATATTTAGATATCCAATTTTAACAATTTCTTCTTTCCTAACTACTCTTTTATAAATTCTTTTGACTCTTCCTTCTCTATTATATTTATAAATAACTTGCTTGCCATTAATTTTACAGACCCGTTTCTTCTTCACATATACATTTGTATCTAACCAACTAACCTTGTTTATTACTTATATCTCGTCCTTTTTTCTTCTTTCTGAGTGCCACTTAAATCCCTACCCCCTTTTATAAGTTTCCCTAACTATATTTCTTTATAAATCAAATTCTAGAACTTCACTTCCTTGTTTTGCTATATAAGTCCATCTTATTAATAAAAAAATGCCACATCCACAAACATAACATCATTTCTCTCACACAATTTTTTCAATCTCTCATTTATAGAACATATCCTATCTAACATGTACCTATTGTCAAGTCTTGGTAATAGTCCAGCTATTCCTACTCTTTCTTTCATTTTATTCAAATCACTAATTAATTCTATGTATTGATCCATTACTCTCTCTAATGGCTCTGACAAATTATTTGTTCCTACCATAACATACACATCTTTACTCCTTTGTTTCTTTACCTTAACTGTAACATCCTTAATTCTAGCTCCAGGCAGATAAATTCTTACATATCTGTTTCTATTTTCTCTTGCAATTATATTTCAGTCTCTAATTAGTGAGTCTCCTATCAATACTGTCTCATGGTTTACTTTTGTACTACCTTCCGGACTTCCTTATCTATTTCTTCCTTATCATTCCTACTCACTAATTTCTTTATCTACACACACTTCATCTCTAACAATTTTAATTTTACTTCTTAACCAATATAATTACCCTCCATCTATTGGACTTTATTCACCTTTAACAATATACTTAACATTATATATATACATCTATAAATAAATAAACAAAACAAAATAAAAATACATAAATTTTAAAACCATACAAATACATACATATATTATATACCTATATAAATAAATATTTTTAATTTCCTGATTCCCTTCTTCACCTTTATACATTTCCATTTGTAATTTTACAATAATTTTTAAATCTTCCAAATTTTGCTGGAAACTTTTAACTATATTTACACATGTATATACATTTTTATTAATATACAAAGTTTCAAAGCATATTCTTTTACGATAATTTTTAACATATTTTATAACTCAAATATTTTTATCACATTCCATTTTATGACCAGTATCTAAATAATGTGTATATCGTTCTAATCTAATATCTTTTCTATTAATTGTTCTATCGTGCTCTTTCTCTCTACTAATTATTGTTTTTCCTGCCTGATTATATATATCTTATTACAATTTTCAGATCCAATTTTATAAACCATCCCTACCTTACTATTAATACTATTCATCTTTTTTGTATGATATAATCATCTACCCAAAGACCTATTTCACCAAGCTATTCTTACAATTATATTTCCCTTGAACGTGAATTGGACATGTACTTACAATCTTTATATTTATTCCTATCATACTTATTTTTAGTATTTATATTTTTATTCCAAAAAATATTTGTAATTACCTTTCTTTTAATTTTTGTTCATCTGCTTCATTCTTATTTAAACCTATTAATAATTTTTTGAAAAAAATTTATATATAATATTTTCCAAATCCAAATACTTCTACAACCTTTTTATATATAAATTGCATAAACCTTTAAGTATATAATTGTTAAAATCCAAAATTATTTTTATTGGCATATTCTTTTTATTAGAGAGATTTTAGTTAAAAAATGATAAACTTATATTAAATAAGAAAGAAGCATATGAACAAAAATTAAAAATAGAGAATGATTATGTTAAAGTAGGATATATAAGAAAAGTAATTAGAAATATTTTTGGGAATAAAAATATAAATAATAGAAATATGTATGATAGAAGTAAATATAAAAATTGGAAGTGAATGTCTATTCCATATTCATGGTAGGTATATAAAAAGTTAGTAAGAGAATTATCAAATATTGTAGATAGTAAGGTAGGGGTGGTTTATAAAATTAAATATGAAAATTGTAATAAGATATATGGAATCGGACAGGAAGAGCATGAAAGAGCAAATAATAGGAAAGATATTAGATCAGAACCATATATACATTATTTAAACACTAGTCATAAATTGGATGTGAAAAGAATATTCAAGTTATAAAATATGTTAAAGATTATCATAAAAGAATATGTTATTAAACATCGTATATTCAAAAAAATTTATATAGATGGGTAAATTAGTTGGAAAATGGACCTTATTAGATAATTAGAAATTTAAAAATTATTGTAAAATTATAAATAGAAATATATAAAGATGATCGGGGAATTAAAAATATTTAAAAAAATATTTGTCTATATAGGTATATAATATATATATGTATTTGTATGGTTTTAAAGTTTGTTATGTATTTTATTTTTGTTTATTTATTTATAGGGTTATATATACAATGTTGATAATATTATTTAAGATGAATAATGTCCAATAGGTGGAGTGAGTGCAATTAATTGGTTGTGTGGAAATTAGGCATGCTGTGGTAGAGTGTACCATATGTAATAAAGTTCATCATTTGAAATGCTTAAATAAGACTAGGAAGGATGTAACTGGTGTATGGTTATGTAGATCATGTGTGAATGTGATAAAAGAGATGAAAAAACGGTTTCTAAATGTAGATAGTTTAAAGAGAAAATCAGGAGAAATTGAGCAAAATGTAGTGAGGAAGATAGAATAGAGTATGTTTTTAGTGGAGTGATAAGAGGTATGGATGACAAAATAAGTAGATGATTAGACAAAGAATAAGTAAGATAGAGGAAGAGATAAAGGATGTAAAAGCAAAATTAAAATCGCTAGAGATGAAACGTGAGCAAATAAAGGAATTATTGAATAGAAACGATAAGGAAGAACTAGCAAAGGAAGTCCAGAAGGTGGAGAGAATATCACAGATGAAGTAGGGAAAATAAGCTGTGAGACACTATTGATAGGAGACTCGGTAATTAGAGGATGTGGAGATGTAATTGCAAGTGAAAACAGAAACAGGTATTTAAGAAGTTTTCCTGGAGCTAGAATTAGGGATGTTACAAGTAAGATAAAGAAACATGGGAATAGAAATGTTTATGTTATGGTAGAGACAATTTGTCAGAGCCATTAGAGAGAGTAATAGATGAATACTTAGAATTGATTAGTAATTTGAATATGATTAAAGGAAGAGTAGGAATGTTTTCCTGAAGGTTTGTGATGTTGGTGTTCTAACATATTAGATGATGGAAATAGTCCAATATAAAAATATAGAAAGAATAGGAATAGTTGGATTATTACCAAGATTTGATAGGTATATGTTAGATAGGGCATATTCTATAAATTAAAGATCGAAAAAAATGTGTGAGAAAAATAATGCTATGTTTGTGGATGTGTGGGATTTTTTTATTAGTAAGAGGGAGTTGTATAGGAAAGATGGTTTGCATTTAGCAAAACAAGGAAGTGAAGTATTAGGGAGTTTGATTTATAAAAATATTATAGTTTGGGAAACTTATAAAGGGGGATAAGTGTTTTAAATTGCAGTATTATCAAAAAGAAGGAGAAAGTACAGGATGTAAGAAATAAACAAAAGGTAGCTGATTTAGATATAAATGTAGACGTGAAATAATTGGTCTGTAAAATTAATGGTAAACAAGTTACTTACAAATTAAAAGAGAAAAAAGACCAAAAGAAATTTATAAAAGGATAGTAAGAAAAGGAAAAAATTGTTAAAATTGGATATTTGAATGTGCAAGCTGATATGAGACCAGAAAAGTGGCTGGAATTAGACAAAGCAGTTAAAAATGAAGAGCTTGAGGTATCAGCAGTAGTCGAAACACATCTAAGAGAAGAAGAACCTACACTGGAAGACTTGGTTTAGCAAGGTATAAATAGAAAAGAAAAAGTGGGTGATGATATTGGAGTTATGACAAAAAAATATTTAAATACTGTTAAATGTCAAGAACATTTGTGGTTTGAGATAAGGTTAGGAGGACAAGAATGGATGACGGCTATAGTGTGTATGGCTACCGGAAATAGTCAAACTATAAAGGAGTGGAACAGTAGTATATATGAATGCCTAGTTGAGGATATACAGAGTTTCAAAAAAAAGGGAAAGAAAATAATGGTTATAGGGGATAAGAATGGGCATATTGAAGAAATTGATGACATGGATAACAAGAATGGACAGCTTTTGAAGAATTTTGGTCAGAGAGTGAATTTGAGCATTGGAAATTTATCAAATATTTATGAGGGACAATACATATGGTCTAGAAATAATATATTTCACACAATATATTATATGTTAGTAGGGAAAGAAGGAATGAATAATGTATGGAAACTTAAAGTGTTTGATAATGAAAAGAGAGTATGTAATAGTGATTATAATTTCTTTATAATAGAAATGGTTGATAATGTGATAGACAATAATAATAAAAGTAGGAAGGATAGTAAAAGATGAGGATGGAGAATGAGTGATAAGAATAAGTTAGAAGAATGTAAAATAAAAGTAAAAGAAATCATGGAAGAGTTTGTTGGGGGTGAATATAAGGACTGGTGTGTTGAAGTAGAAAAAGTGGCAAATAAGATTTAGGTGAGAATATTCAGAAAAATAAAAGTAATAAAAAAGTGAGAGTAGTAAAAGTGCAAAAGAGAGGAAAAAAGCATGCAGAGAATATAAATGTGCTATTAAAAATAAAGAAAGTGAAAAAGATGATAATATTAAATGGGAAAAGTATTTTTAAAAAAACTTGGCTAAAATAGGTAATTATAGAGACAGAATAAAATTAAATAGTAAATTGTTTCGAGGTTATTAATAAAAGTGGAGGAGATGGGAGTAAAAAATTTTGGAAATACATTAAAAGAAGGAATGTAGTGGAGAGAGAAATAGAATTACTAGATGATGAATGAATAGAATGTAGTTTTAGAGAAGAATTAGGGACAATCTTAAATAAGTATATAATGAATATAGAAAAGATGTTAGATATGAAGGACAGAGTGATATCAAACATGAAAGCATATAGTAATGGAAATATTAGGTTAAATGAGGCAGGGAAGAAATTGAAAAGTGGAATGGCAAGAGGTTTAGATGGATGGGCAGCAGAGATGGTGATGAGTTTAGGAGATAGGACAAAATTAAATCTATTATCATGTTTTAATAAGATGGCACAGAAGAATTTCCAGATAGCTGGAATAATGTAAGGTTACTTTTGAAACGAAAGGGTAAGGATCATAGAAAGTTAAACAATTATAGACTAATAGTGGTAACAACAGTGTTATATAAAGTTTTTGTATATATAGTGGTTGGAAGGATCGCAAAGTGAATGGAAGAAAATAATGGGAGAAATGCAAGGAGGTTTTTGATCGGATAGACATATTGGAGATAGTTTATTTGTAGTCACACAACTTATCTATGAGTAGGAATACAGGTAGACATTTGGATATGGTAGTAGCTAAAAATAAATCATACATCACATGACTTAATTTAATAAACTTGTAATTATAAAACTAAATAAAGAGCATACAATAACTTTTAACAAGCTTTATCGATAAATGCCTTAAGTGAAAGTATTTAAAAATCTCTCTCTAGAAATTATGCCTATCCTCAGATCAGCTTCATGCTATTGGCAATCCTCAGTGAGGCACTAGGATATTTAAGACACCAGATCCAAAATACCAACTCAAAGCCAACACTTGTCAGATAGTTAAATTTTTAAGTTAGATAGCTGGATTTGAAGACATATAGGTTGTACCGGTCAAAACATGTTTATCCATCTAACATGAGCTGGAACTCACAAAATGTACTTCAAACCCAGACAAGCCCGAGATTTAGGTCAGGGACCAGCCTGAATTCGAACCCACTCTCTAAGCCCCAGATCAAACACCTAATGAATAACATAATAGTGATGGCACATGATAATTTTAATCCGGCCCACTAGCAAAGCGTGAGAAGACAATGAGACGTCTATTACTATGACTAAACTAAAATATATATAATCATGGCTGTACTTTTGGAAGTGGAGAAAAAGGAATTCGAACTACTCAAATAAGTTTAGACAATAAAAATATAGTTTAATATAATGACAAATTATTATACATTATGACTTAATTGTATACATTAGTGTGTGCGTGAATGAGCACGCGGTTGATGATTACATAGTCATTCATGCTATTATTTCTCATATGCTCTTTATTAATTAAATAACATATACTATACATAAACACACATTTTTGGTGGGTCCAATATTAAGATGCCAATCGATTATTAGAAAGAATTACATAATATTGCTATTAACACTTTGGATTATGGTTCTGAAACATGGTGACTAACATTGTTTCGGGGAGCATTCCGAGATTCATTATATATATAAGAAAACTATTTTCACGCCACTACGGTCGTGAAAATAAGTAAAACACATTTGAAAATTACATTTGATTATATGACAAAACATTTAATGAAAATTCTCTTAATTAGCGCTGGTAAGAAGAACGCTTTATTTTCCCCAAGGCATATAGAGATACTCTTAAATACAGAAATAAGTTACGATGGTGGGAATGTGTAAGACTGAAATAAATTTAATTACTAAAACTAGAAGTAGTTGGCATTTATATATATTTTAAGCATAGGCAATTTTAATATTAGAGCATTGAAACTGGGTCATGAAGCAAAAGAAATAAATATACGAAGAAGTTTGCGGTGCTGACATTATAACCAAGAAATAACAGGAAAAGTCATGCTTCTGGATGAAAGACAAAGTGGATAGGCATGCCGTGGATATCGCTGAGGTGCAGGCCTTTTTGTATGAAGAAAGTGGATGGGCATAGCTTGTACCAGACTTAGGAAATCACAGCCAGAGGCCTTTTTATATGAAGAAAGTGGATAAGCATAGCGTGTGCCAGACTTAGGGATCACCGCCAGAGGCCTTTTTATATGTCATAAATGGTCCTGGGTAGTTTCAACTATCCTCAGGACAAGATTTGAGAAGAAATCTATGAGTTCGAACTTGTCGTAACCCCCAGATTAAAAGATTAGAAGCACATAATATATATATACGAAGATAGGCCAAATGTCAGTAACGCAGTAATAATAAATGTCACTAACGACATTGAATAAGTTTACTGCTTTCAAATAAATGACCCTTATTTGAATGCTATAATTTAGACAAATAATACGCTACGCAGTTATAATATATATAGAGAGATTTAGATTATATTTACTAAAATATACTTGAAGATTTTATTTAGCCAAAAGAAACATTAAGATTTCGATTTCAAATTAATAAAATATACGTTAAAATTTGAACCCCTCCTTTTTCTGCTATTTAAAATAAATCAATCCCACCTTCATTGATTTTATAACAACTGGAATATTTAAATACTGTATTTGATATTTTAAGAGTATGGAACAATAAAATAAAAACTAGTAGTTATATATAGAAAACAATTAAGTCACTCTTTCAGAATTGAATAACATTTATAAAATAAATAAGGTTTCAAAGCATTAATTAGCTTGAGTTCTGGATTCACCCTGGGTAGAAAATCCAGAGTTAAACAAATAACAAATTGTTATACTAAAAACGAACCTAAAATGATTCGTAATAAAAACAATCTGGCAAGTGTATTAATTAATAATGTATTATATTTTAAGGGGACGTTAATAACCTTAATTCATGAAGGTTTACTTAAAAGAAAAGAAAAGATTTTAGAAATTCAACTCGACAAATTGTTTAAGATTGGCATGTTAATAATAAAAGTATACATATAAAGTCAAGTAATAAATAAATAGAAATTATTGACCGCACCAAAGTTAAAGAAAGTTAGAGCATATGAGAGAGATTAAAGTTATAGAAATAATTTAAGAGCAATTTACATATTATATTAGAAATAAAGTTAAATAATACATTAGGAGAAGAAATCTTGATAATAGAGATTGAGATTATTTAGACTAGTTTGACTTGCTGCTTGAAAATTTACCTTGCAGCATTTTAAGAGTTCATATTTCAAAGTCTGCTCATGCATGGCAATTGATTCTTATGTGATGGCAAGCTTCTATTTAGCATTCCAAAGTTCTCCATTGGGCCTTTACTTCACTCTTGGGCAGCAAAATGTTATGGCAGCGGAAGATGATGACCCAACAGGACCGAGAAGGGTGGTGGACTTACTACTACATCGTTATTTTTTTAACTTTCACACCAGCATAGGTTATGTTCATTGCTGTTCTTTCAATAGTAGCTAATCTAATTTCTCTGTGATTCAAAATACAGCCATTTTATACTTTTTCTTTATCGATTGTTTTTGAAGATGCAACAGTAAGATAATGTCCAAAAATAAATTCAAATCTATTTCCGGATTAGAAATAGATTTGATAAAATGTTTATAACAAAAGTATCTTTAATCTTAATCCCATTTTAAGTAAAAACTTTAATTAAAAATACCTTCCCCAGATTAAAACAATAGTGCTTCCAACCCTTTAATTATTTCTAGACAATCAACTGTAGCATCTTCCATCTTGGTTTTTATAAAACATACATTTTAATAAAAAAAGTACTTTAAAAAGAAAAAGTTTAAAATGACGTATAATAAAATATTTACAAAAAATCAATATTTTGTTAGTATTTTGCTCCTATATATATATATTTGAGCCGCACCTATGTATTTTAATAAAAAGAATTAATAATCATAAAATTAATAATAATAAAAATATTAATTTAAAAGTTAAAACTTTATAATTTAGGTGCGCAACTCAAATGTATACATAAAATATACATACACGACAAAAGGAGCGGGATGGGATATAGGGTTTAAACACAGGTTAGTAGATGGAACTATGAAGCTCAATCTTAAGCTAAGATTGACTGCTTCAAGGTGTCTGAAAATTTGATAGTCTACTTAAAATCTAATTATCAGATAAGTGATGGCTTTAAATTGGTGTTTTGGATCTGGTGTCTGAAATATCCTAGCGCTTCACTGAGGATTGACAATAGTATGAAGTCGGTCTGAGGATAGGCATAATTTTTGGATAGAGATTTTTAAATGCTTTCTCTTGTGGCATTTATTGATAAAGCTTATTAGAGCTATTGCATGTTCTTTATTTAGTTTTATAATTACACGCTTATTAAATTTAGTCACATAATATATGACTTATTTTTAGCTACTATTATAGTTTTTGCTTTTAAATCTTAAGCGATGTTATATTGCTAAGATTATTAATATATGATATGGCTGAAGAATTCTCTGCTCCATATAGCCATTTCAATTAGATAGCTGGATTTGAAGACATATAGGTGTTTGAAAATTTCAGATTGTCTACTTAAAAGCTTACTATCAGATAAGTGCTGGCTTTGAGTTGGTATTTTGAATCTGGTGTCAAATATATTAGCACCTCACTGAGAATTGCTAATAGCATGAAACCGATCTGAGGATAGGGATAATTTCTAGATAGAAAATTTTAAATGTTTTCTCTTGTGGCATTTATTGATAAAACTTGTTACAGCTATTGCACGCTCTTTATTTAGTTATATATACTCTTTATAGATATAGAGAAGGCATATGATAGAGTAAGTAGAAATAGATTATGGGAAAGTTTAGTAAAGTTGGGAATGAATGGAGCTTTAGTGGATCTTATTAAGAGATTGTATGAAAATAATTACTATGCATATCAATTAGGAAGTATAGAATCAATTAGAGTTAAAATTGGAGTGGGAAAGACAAGGATGTCCTATGTCCCCTATTTTGTTTTTGTTATATTTGAGAGAAATGGAGAGAGCAATAGAAAGACTAAGAAGAAGGGTAGAGATACTATTAATAGGTGGCAAGGAATTATATACATTATCAGGACTTTTATTTGCTGATGATATCTTCTTGTGCACAGAAAGTAGGGAAGATATGGAAGTTATGCTGAAGACATGCACAAGGATGGGGAAAGAGATGGGATTAAATTTAATGAGGAAAAATAAAAAGTAATGATGATAAATGTTGAGGAAAGAGAGGAAAACTAATTTTTATTGGGTGGGGTGTAAAGTTAAATGTAGTAAATAGGGATTAAGTATTTGGGAATCATCTTAAGTAATCAGAGAAATTGCTTGGATGAATGGGAGAAAAAATTGATAAATGAAGCAAAGAAAAGAAAGGGACTGATAAAGAAATTAACAGTGTTTTCATATAATAAATATGATGTAATGTATGGAAACGAGTGGCAGTAACAGGATTAACTCATGGTAATGATACGTTATGTGTATTTATAAAGGGGTCTTAGATTACTTAGGAAAAATACAAAGAAGTAGAAAGACATGCAATAGATGCAGGTGTGTGGATAGCAAAGAAGGCAAATCAAGGAGAAATGGGATTGTTCAAGTTTTTATATGACAGATGCAAAAAGCAAAATGAAGATGTTTGGGAGATTGCAATTTATGGATAATAAGAGAATAGCCAAAATAGTATTTAATTGGATTATGATTAAAGAATAGGCAACAAGATGGGTGAGAAAGTGAATATGGTATGCAGAAGATTTGGATAAAGACTTTATGTCAGTATACTTATATAAAAGGTGAGATAATTGTGTTAGAATTGTTGAGTGTTATAGTGTTAAGGAATGGGATAGAAGAATAGATGCATTAATAAAGAATAGGGAATTGGAGAGATGGAGAACTAATATTGAGAGTAAAAAGAGTTTAAATATATATAGACATAAACAATATTGGGTGCAAGTTAATTTATAATAATAGCAAGGAAAGTAGTTTACTTTTTAAGGCTCATACAGTGTCTTTAGCAACAGGGGAATATACATATAAATGGAAAAATATGGATGAGATAGTCTGCAAGTTATGTAAAGAGGACATAGAACATATTAGACATCTGTTAATTGAATGTAAATACCTACAAGCAGATAGGGTACAAATAATGAAGTTGTGGGAGAATAAATATAAACAAAGTGATTATACAGAAAGTGGGGTTTTTGGTTTTTATGCTAGGTTTGGGGGAAGATAAGGGCGATTTAAGTATAAAGGCCGTAGAGTTGACAAAGATTATGTTGTGGAAATGGGATGGAGAAGAATGTGAGAAAAACAAAGTGGAGAATGGAAAGGTAAGGTAAGGTGGCTAACAGGTTTCTCTGGGCATAGTGACTGAGAAATTCCTGACTCTGAGAAAGGAGAAGCCACAGTGCATTACACCACATTTGCTATATAAAACTTATCTTGAAAAGGTCTCAATAAGAGATGAAAACCAGTTTGATAATTAAATAATTATAATTGTAGTTAGTTGTTTGTTTCTATGGTATTTAGATTGATTATTATATTAATTATATGTGCATAACAACATTGTGAACAAATAATTTTTATATTGGATATTTGTCCATTATATGAATTTAATACTAGTTTCATTGTATTACAGTACTGATTAAACATTATCAATATTATTTCTATAAGAATTTGACTACTGATGTTCATTTAGGTCAATCTTCATACAATTTTTCTGAAAACTAGCAAGCATAAAGAATGAGGATTCCATAATGAATATTTTTTGTGTATACTCATATATATATTGTAGAGTATTGAGTTCAGATCCTACATTACAAACCCCAAAAACTTCAGAAGAAAAGGATCTTTTTTTTTTCTATTCTCTTCAACTGACTTTTATTAGTCAAAGGGGACAGTGTATATATTTTGAATAGTTTAATAGTTATATTTAAGAGTTAAAATTTTTAAGCACATATAAACAGTTGTCTGTAGATATAAACTCCATACAGTATTAGTTCTCTAGGTCTACTTATTATTTTGTTCTATTTCATTCATATCTAATGAATTATAATTTTGTTCTTTCATTATTAATAATATTTTAGTACTTTTTCATTACTAATTTAGTATAGGACTTTTATTTCTAACAATACTCATAATTTTTAGCTTTTCACTAAATATCCATTAATTCAATATATATTTTTCTCTCTATCTTTGCTTTTAATAGTCATGAGGGTTTTGAATATGTGTGTATGTACATGTGTGTGTATATGTGAACACAGCTTTAGACATTGAAATACAAAACAATTTTTTTTTTTTATAATTTCATATTTTCTGTGTAAAAAGGTTTTCTTTTTATATTATTTAAGTTCAATCTTTTTTATTTAAAAATGTTAAAACTGAGAGAGAAAGATTGTCAATTCTAAAGATTTCAATCTGGGAGAGAAAAATAACTCATTAATAAGCAATTTAAAATTAAAAAGAACTGTTGATCTCTTTAGACCACCCAAAGAAAGATAAAGATCAAAAAGATCAGATAATTGTATCGCAACTGCACTGATAAGGTACATTTTATAGATAACCAGGTGTTTTAATAAATAAATATGCTTGATGTCATCAAAAAGCCAGCACATATATAGTCTGAAAAAAAGATTTAGAGGGATTGATAAGTTTTGTTAAGTCTGATTATTGCCTCTTGCAATCAACGCTTAATTATTATATATATCTTGAAGGATTCTACAACAGTATGGAGGGCTAGAAAATATTTTGTTGAGGATACCTTTTGGCTACCCAAAGAACTCTGGCACATTTGAAGATTTTAAATCTGAAAAGCACAGATCTCCAAAAACCAATGACTCCAACCTTGCCAGTGTTTCACATCTCCTACTGATGTATTCTGATAAAACATAAAGCAAAATGCTAGAAATATATATCAAGAGAAGAAAAAATATCTATTTGTCTATTAGCATAACTACAAACAGAAAGAAAAGAAGAAATGGTGCCCTTAAGGAAATGTAGTCTGTGCAACATCATCACGGTAAAACGGGAAGAAATACAAGCCTGAACTTTTCCAGTAAATCGCTGCAATCCATATATCTACATGTATTGAATATTGGTATATGGCTGAATTCAAATTTTTAACCTTGAACAAGCTGACTTTAAAATGAAATTCATTAAACT
Organism: Epiperipatus broadwayi; assembly: GCA_028023455.1. NCBI lineage: Eukaryota > Metazoa > Onychophora > Udeonychophora > Euonychophora > Peripatidae > Epiperipatus > Epiperipatus broadwayi. The sequence goes on along the minus strand of JAQFVV010006225.1, from coordinate 3,354,861 downwards.
CATTGTAACAGTTGGTCTCCACATCGGAAATAGAAAAGGAACCTGGTAATATTAATTTTATTTTATTTCCTCAATGGCTTTTAACAATTTTTTTAAAAATAAATCCATTTGTCTCTCTCTCCAAAGTATTAAAATAAGAATCAATTATTAAAAAGGGGTTTTTCAATAATGATGAATATTGACTTTATCAATATATTAGGTGTTATTTGATTATTATTATTATACATAACCATTTATATATATATATTTATAAAATGTCTTTTTATTGTGCATTAATTCTGATATCATGAAAAATATGTTGTTCATATTGTATATAAAGGTTAAACATGATTTATTAATAATGGGAAGCAACATGCACACACATCTAGTGATATATCTGCCTACATGAATATGTGTTGAGTATGAATGTACAAATCCAGAGAGAGAGGATGAGGTTAGAAATTTAGTATAGTGAGAAATAGATTTTAAATTTATTAGCAACTTAACTTAATGAAAATTGAGATGAATAACTAGGAACAGATAGATCTCTTAAATATTCCTCTATTTATAATTTAAGAAAATTTTCTCTATCTATTTCTCGATTATAGTTTTTAAGATTATGGGCATAAATTTTATGTTATATATGATATGCGAGTATGTGTGCTTCGGGTATTTATTTCTGAAATCTAGGTTTTCAATGATTTGTACTATATTTACTCTTACTAAATGCATTAACATTCACATATATTATACACATCTAACGATTGTGTTTAAATTACATTAGGGGGAGAAGAATTTTTGATTATTATTATTATTTGAATGTAACTAATTTTTATTATTAATTATGTAAATTTTTTTATTTGTATATTGATGATTAACCAGTAATAAGATTTATTTTTTTATTATTATTAAAAAAGTTTATATATTTCTCAAATTATCATGGGTGATTTCCGATCATAAGCAGAATTGACAGGTGTAATAATATTTTGGTAAACAATTATAAAATGATAGAAGACATAATTTATGTTAGTTGTGAGTTAAGCATAAAGCTGTGGCTGGGAATATCATTACTATCATCATCATTTTTATTAATTGATAAATAATCTAAGTAAATAAATTAAATGGTCATACAAATAATGTTTTTCACTTTGTTGTTTGTGAGCCAGCATAATGGAAATGACTAGTATCGATGATCTATGGTATTAAATATGAGCCAATAAAACTTATATTATTATATCAATAATTATGCGCTTATAACGCTTGTTAAAGAAGTTATATATATTATTAAATTTATTTAAAGCTTAGCGCTTTCAAAGCTCTATGGCTTCATAATCATAGCTGTGTGCGGTTGATAGTGATGAGGGGGAGTATTCAAATTTATGTTAATTAGATGAGCTGGAAAGACTTATGCTAAATTATGAAATGAGCTCTTAAAAGGTTTTATGATGTTAAACTATTAAATGTGATCTATGAGAATTTATATAAGAATTTGTCTTAGAGTTTGTACAACAATTTGTCTGCACAATTATGGAATAATGTTAATAATTTACCATTAACATAGGTACAAATGATATACTATTCTAAAATAGAAACCCTATATACTATTATAAATAATGTACCAATTGAGGTTCAAACCAGGTACGATTATAAGTAGGTATCCAGTGTGATGTTATCTAGGTTCAGATAGCCTAGTGGTGCCCAGATATATAGAAAAGAAGGGAATATAGAGTAAAACGGTTAGTTGCAGAGTCGTTTGTCCAATTGGAGTATAAAACTGCTTGCATGGTTATTGATCTAAAACCATTGATCCATTGTGAATAACTGGGCCAATGAGGAGTGGTACAAAAATAGATTAGTCTAGATATTTTTCTTTCCATTACAAATGGTCTAGATTATTTTCTTTTCCGTTATAATATATATATATGTATGAAATATTTAGTCAGCAAGATATACTCCTAACTTAAATGCACTGTGATTTTCTTGCTTTATTTATATATATTAATTTTTTTATAAAAGCTTTAAGATTCTTTATGATAAATAACAAATGTATGTTTAGTGCTCTCTATAACAAAATTTATAATATGATACCAGTCGCTATTATAATTTGCAGAAAATAGTCCAAACTCTCATAGAATATGTTTTGCTAAGACTAATCCATTAGTCTGCTAATGAAACTGTTACTTTAGCTTTAATGAAATACATGTCCAAGAGATTTTGGATTAGTGATATTGATTATATTTAAAAATGCTGTTTTTAAATTTAGCACTAAAGAAAGTGATAAGTGATTGGTTATTATTTATTATATATGGAAATATAATAAAGATGATTCATTCATAACATATATATATAAATAAAAACAAAACTTAAATATATTCCAAACAACGGTAAACAATTTATAATACAATATAAATAAAAACTCATAAAGAAATATTTTCGATTATATTCATAATCATTTTCAACTCAACTTTCAAAATGGAATCATCTATTACCAACCAGAAACACATGTCGATTTAAATATCCCACAATTCATTAATCCTAACATTTGCTGACTGTCTGTTTATTATCGTATTTTTATACCTACTAATAAAAACTGCCTCTTTAATTTTTCTTTTTTCATTATCTCTCTCTTGTCCTAAAATTTTTATTTTATTTATATCAGAATTGTGGGATATTTAAATTGACATGTGTTTCTGGTTGGTAATAGATGATTCCATTTTGAAAGTTGAGTTGAAAATGATTATGAATATATTTGAAAATATTTCTTTATGAGTTTTTATTGAGTTTTTATTTATATTGTATTATAAATTGTTTACCGTTGTTTGGAATATATTTAAGTTTTGTTATTGTATTATTGATATTAGCGGACATTTATTTTGTTTTATATATATATATAACAAAAATATTTTTTGACTGCATTGTGAATGCTTAACTGACAGAATTTTATAAAAGGTTGATTTTCAACAGAAGATCAATTCTTTATCATAACCATCACTTCTTATTTGTTTAAGGCTGGCATTGGACTGAAGCCTGCAACTGCAATTGAAGATGTCGTGCCATATATAGAACATGTAGATATGGTATTAATTATGACTGTTGAACCAGGTTTTGGAGGCCAGGCTTTTATGGCTGACATGATGCCAAAGGTAAGTCTAAATAAATTGATGTATACTATTTTTTGCTACTATATATATATTTCAACATTACAGTTCTCATGGCATATGAATTCTACAAATAAAGGTTTTAATTTCTTATTAGATTTTATTACTCACTTAAATTAAATGATATAAACATACACTTGTGATCTATCTAATTAGAAACTAGTGCAAACTGTATCAGTTCAAAGGATTCTGAAAAATGCAAAAATTGCATGAAAACTTAATAATTTAACCATCAACTAAATTCTGCAGATGGAAAAACTTCTTTGAGAAAGTAGAATACTATCATATGTCAAATGTAAAAGTTTAATTCAAGGAATCTAGATATGATTTTTCAAATTTTAATAATCTCTTGCAAAACAGCATTTTTAAAAATGTGTCTTGCACAACAACATCATCACATGATTTTCTCATGTCCTTCCAAAAAAAAACAATTATTTTCACCTTATTCTAAATTAATCTTCTATAAATCTGAGTAATCAATAGATATGAGGCATTGTGATAGATGGCTCTAAAATAGGGAGAAGACAACTGCTCTTTCTTACACAACATTAAAAATGTCTTTGAAATTAGAATTTTGAAGTCATTTTACACGATAATATCAAGTCAAAAAATAATTTTGATGCAATTCTAAATAACTCATAAAAAATTGTTACCTATCAATAGGTAAATATTTAGTGGAAATCTTTAACTACATTGAATCTGCAAATAAAAACTAGAAGTAATATTTTTAAATAACAAAACCAGCAGTGAGAGATATGGTGAAGATGAAAGATTATTTGCAACTAGAAGAATATTATCAGCAAAAACGTTGCTAAAATTGTCAGCAAGCCTTCCATAATTTAATTTCACAATTTTCCCATATAGAATGTTTACTTTCAAAAATTAACCAAACTTTTCACCAAATCTGACTTAATAGTATACTTAACTTAAAATTAATTTTTGTATTGCTTTTCTCTGTAAAGTGTTATAGGATTTGTGTGAAAAATTGTTATTTATATACAAGTCGAAATGCATATTAAAGAAATGATTTAAGAAATATGTTAAATTACAAAAGATTGGAATAAATCGATAACTACATCCTTTTTCATCAATATCATTTACAAATCTTTCTGTCATTTACAAGATTGAAAAATCTTTTTTTTTTTTTATTCTACTGACTGAAATCCATTTTTAATTTTGGAGGATAAAATTATCCCCATTATATAATGAGTACTAAGACAATTTAGCAGTAACATGCAATACAGTTTTGTTTCAAATGTAATTTTGAGTAGCCAATTAAAGAAGGTTTTTAAAGATTACAATAGATTTCCTATCACTTGGGACATGCATGCTTTACTTCTGTAATTGAGAAAGGAATTAATAGAGTTGAAATAATAAAATTGAACACTATTTATGTTAAGGTAATTTATTGATTATATTAATACAATTTTTTGTTGAAATATAATGGTGAATAATAATCAATTAAAGAAAGTGTTTAAACGTTTTTATATGTTTAATATCTCTTAAGACATACAGGTTTCATTTCTACAGCCAAGGAAGTATAAGCTAAATCCATTATCAAATTAAATAAGAAAAAGCAAAAAAAAAATTCTAGAAGTGGGAAATAAAAGTCATCAAAAGAAAATTTAGAAATAAAAAAAAAGTTTTTTAAAAATTATCATATTGATATTGTATAGTATAAAACACTTTAGAGCCGCCAAACTACCAAGATTACAAAGATCATAGTAGCTGGTACAAGGGTACCACTAGGCGAATAGCCCTAAACCGAGATTATTCTACAATCATAATGTTTATTTATATACATAACATATAATCTTTTTATAGCATAATCTTTCATGGATTCTAATAATTCTGGTAAATTCTCTCCAGAGGACGCAATTGGTTTCAATATCATAGTTATATACAAAAATCACCAGAGAGACACGCAAGCATAAATATATAATAATCTTTATTATATCTTTTTGATTTTTCCTTCCCTCTCCCATCTAACTATAATCTGAAATGACTCGATCTTTTTTAAAATAAAAACTTTCCAATTAACACAATCCATTACCAATTGTTTAACTATATCCTTATTCCAACATTATAATTATTATCTTTCCTGAGGAAAATATGCTCTTCACTAACTTACGACACAACTTAGATCCAACTTTCTAGATGACTTCCCATCCAAATAGTTGTGAAAGACTAGACCTATTATAATAATGAGTTAACTGTATCTAGCTTAACCCAAAACTTCTACATTGCTAATATTAAAATAAATTAATCTTGACCACTAAATGATGACTTAAGAATCTTTGTGCTTATTTCCATGGATTTTGCTTTTATGTACACTAATTACAGCATAATTGTCTTTGTGTCTTATGACTTTATTTTAACTTGATTTTAAGCTACTTTTATCTCTCAAAAATCAATCATTTCACATTTGTGAAACCAAAAACCTATATATGCACACATATAATAAAGACAAAAAAATATAAAAAAATGAAATAAATATAAAAACATACCCCCTCCAAAATTATGTCAAAAATAATAAATAATCTTTCTATCATAAAGATTTTACTGAATAGATTATACAAAGTAACCCCACGTTCTATTGTTGAAACATTTACACTCTAAAGTAGCTTATACAAACAAAACACAACTGCTTGAGTGTATAATTGTATTTAGCTATATTACGGTAGTAAAGTTCAATTTGTAAACAGTTTATAATTACCCACTCATTAATGCGCTGTTAAAATAGATTAAATTGGCGTCGACCATACATTTCCAAAGTACTGGGCAGCTATCAGTGTATCAAATTCAACCAGAAGAGTAAAGTCAATGGGTTGACATTCTTCAATAGCTTCTTGCACAAATCACCATAGTCCTCTTATTGAATCATCCTCGGCTAGCTGGTTGGCTTCACACTTTTCTGGAGATAGAAATTCCTCGGCATATATCAAGTGCAGTTCGGAAGACAGGGATTTCTCCTGGGAGAGGTCTTTTATTTTGTCTAACCAAAGAACATTTTCATAGCACTTGCAGCAATAATTTTCAATAATAAAAGTTTTAATAATCTCAACAAAAGAAGACTCTCTAATTTATACTTTTTCTTCTTCAATCTCCCTCTCCCCTCCCTGCACTTTTAATTAATTTTATTTTCCAAACAGGATTCTCATTTTTGGGGTTATTTTTAGCAAAAATTTGTCACTTAAATGTCTGTCCTCTTTTTTTTTTTTTAGCATTTTTTTAATTTTAAAAGTTCTTGATTAATTAATGAAATATACAACAGATAGGCTCTTACAATACTTTTAATTTCAACTTGGTATTTAGATTGATTTTCAACAATAGAGTTTAATTGTGATCTTTTCTAATTCTTCCCCAATCCATCTTTTCCCAAGAATTTAAAAAAAAAAACTTTTAATAAAATATTTTATAATTCAAGAAAACTATTTTATCTTGAACTATAATCAATTGAAATATATTTTAAAAAATCATATTTGGAAGTCTGATTTCTTAATGAGATAAAAAAGTTTAATTCATTGTTTATAAGATAATATATTATATATATATATTTATAGAATTTTATTTATAAACTAATGAAATAACTAAACTAACTACAAAATTAAATATATATGTATTTACACATGAGATGGCAGAAAATACCATCTCAATATAGACTCCATATATGTGCTTCATAGGAGAGCATTAGTTATAGCTGTAATACAGGAAACTCGATAAAATTAAATCTTGGAAGAATTGTCTTTTAACATTACCATTGTGTTACTCAATGCTTTATATAGTGACTGCCATAGGATATTCAAGTAAACTTTTCCCAGGTGTCAAACTGAGGAGTGTATTTTATATTTATAACCTTATTTATAACATACATTTTACCATCCAAATTCATAATAAATACAGATTTTCATTAAGAAATATCCTAAAAATTATTTTAGAAAAAATATTTGCACAAGTCAAACTATTTCTTAACCATGCTACATGCAAATCTGAGATAATTTGCTTATTTTTGTTCTGATTTATTTATAAATGAGTAACTAATATTTATAAATGAAAAAATTAACAAATTATTAAAACATGCATATAAATAAAAATTACAAAAAAAAAAAAAATGTGATTGGACATCTGGAAAATATATTATTCACTGAAGTTGAGTTTCAAAATGATTGCTAATCTTCATTCTAATTTATTTATTTAGTGAACATGCAAAATACAAATTAATTATTTATTTATAAATGAGTAACTAATCATTGTAAGTGAATAAATAATGATGTTTTATGATATTGTCATCATCAGTATTAGCTACCACTTGTAATTTTAATGAGAGAATTCAAAAGAGAACTAAAAGTTGAAAATGAGTGTTGTGATGACTATACAAACCAATCTTTATTTTACAGTTACTGATTCTTTAATTGTAATTAATATCTTACACCTGTCATCTTTTTTTTTTTTTGGTATCATACTTTTTTTTAATGAATACCCATCTAATTGTACTTTTCCAATATATCGTATTTTCATATATACTCTCACAATGAAAGCAATTGATGTTTCACATTTTTAATGGTTTTGAAATAATCTTTAAAACATAAATAGGGTTGTTTTTCACATGTAAGTTATGCTCTAATTAACTATAAAATATTTTTTTAGGAAATATGTTACTTTTCATCTGATTGATACAAACCTTTGAAGATGTGCCTTAAAAATATAGTTTGAATATCATCACATCTAATAATTTGAAGAATAAATTATTGGTATTACGAATTTGCCATTGTATTTTCAGAAAATTATAGAATATTCATAGATGAAATTTTTTTATCTCATTTCCATATCATAAATTTGGCAAAACTACAAACTCATGGACAACTAAATTTAGTTGAAGTTCTTGTATTAACTACACTTATAATACTGTATTTGTTAAGTATTAAATTCAGCAGCAACACATCAGATTTTGTTGTACCTTAATCAAGCTAAAAGTTGATAAAGATTTTTTTTCTATCATTGAAACATAAAGCATCCAATTTTTTGAAAATTAATTATTAAATCCGGTATATAGATTGCATTCTGACTTTAAGTTCATTCTGAAATCATTTGAATTGGCAATAATTGCATAATCATTCATATTCTGTAAATATAGAAGTCAATTTTGCTTTCAATTGATTGAAATTGAAAACATATATTGCATCTTGATGTTCATGAAGCTTATTCTACTGTCCATAAAAATGAAAAATAAAATTGGAGTTAATATGCCTTTATTTAACAACATTTCTTGAGTAACTGAGTTAAAGTTTATTATATAAATTGCACTTTTACTCAGGTCATTTTTTTGCATTTGCTTGATAACAAAAACCATCTCTGTAAGCCTTTAATTCTCTAAATCAAATTGAGACTTTAACAAACACTTTCTGTGCATAGAAGTAAAAGATTCAACAAATTCTTGAAAGTACTTTTGCTGTAATAGAGAATAATCAACATCTTTATGACTTTACTCACTTGCTTCTAAAGGAGTTCTCTATCATTTTAGGAAATCTATTTTAAGCTTGAATAATCAATGGATAAGATGATATAGTACAGCAGGATTTGGCAAACTTTTTAATACGAAGAGCCATTTTGGTTAAATCGTGCCCCCCCCCCCCTTATAGAATCACAAGGAAAGCTGTCTCCCCTGTCTATTAAAGGACTGCAGGAAAAGAGGTATCTCCCATCTCTTTCTAATATAAAATCATAAAGAAAGAACAGAAAAATATGCTCATGAAAAATATTAATTTTTGAATGGCTGTAGAAATATTTGAACATTTATTTTAGTAATATAACATAAGAGAATCTGTATAAAAATTCTCTTCCAAGAGCAGTTCTCTACCATTCTAGAACTATCTATTTTAAGCCTGGGTAATCAATAGACAAGATAGTTTAATACAGGGGCAAACTTTTTAACATGAAGAGTCATTTTATTTGCTCCCCCTTCCCCCCCATATATAACCACAAAGAAAGAACTGAAAAATATGTTTTTATGAAAATATGAATTTCTGAGTGGTTGTGGGTATATTTGAATGTTTATTTTAGTAATACAACATAATAGAATCTCTATAAAAATTCTCTTATAAATAAATCAATAAAAACAAAAAAATATTTTGGCAGTTTGATTCATTCACAAATTTCTAATATGTAAATATCCGTCATATACAATAATTACTATTCTATAATAAGGCTGAATTCAAGAAACACATTGTAATGGGTATTTTTCCACTTCTAGAGTTATCAAAATATTTACAAATTTCAAGAGGAAATAAATGTGTTTATGCTTATTATGATAAAAAGAGCCACAAGATTAGGATCAAAGAACTACATTTGGCTCCCAAGCGATAGTTTGCCAAGTGGTGTAGTACTATAATATTTTCATTCCCAAATCAGTTTTTGTTTTTTTCTTTCAATAACTAGGACTAAGATTCTAAACTAAAACATGAAAATTACTGCAGTCTTTATATTTTTAATTGTTTTTGCAAATAATGCTTCAGAGCTTCAGGAAATGTTGCAAGAGTTATCCATTGAAAGTAAGAAAGTAGGATTAAAGATAAATGTTAAAAAGACTATTCAATGGATTTTCTCAAAAGATGAAAATAAAGATTAATTATGATGAGTTAGAAGAAGTTAACAGCTACAAATACCTTGGTCAGATTATGTCTACAGATGGAAACATAATGGATAAAATTAATCATAGAATTAAACTTGGTTGTAGTGCATTTGGTAGAAATAACTTAATACTAAAAGGAATTATGGCTGAGTATTTGAAAAGAGATTTTAATAAATGTGTTTTACCAGTTCTTACTTATGGATCTGAGACTTGGATACCCAATAGAAGAGCAATACAGAGACTTCAGACCACTCAAAGAAGTATGGAGAGATGCATGTTAGGAGTAACAAAAAGAAATCTGAAATAATGTAATATATGGGTAAGAGAACAAACAGGTGTGACATTGTTGGAAGAATTAAAAGACTTAAGTGGAGTTGGACTGGACATAATGCTAGAAAAGATGATAATAAATAGACATTTGAAATCTTAAACTGGATTCCAAGAGATTGTAAAAGATTCAGAAAGAGGCCACATATGAGATAGATGGATGAAATAAGAAAGTGTGCACGAGTGATGTGGAGAAGAGAGGCTAGAGATCAGAGAAGAGGCATTGAACTTAAGAGAGATCTTCATCCTGCAGTGTATTCATAATGATTGACAATGAAATTGAAACAAAATTTATTTTTAAGATCACTTGGTACAACTTCATGATTTTATTCTTGCAAACTCTATCACTTTGAAGTTATATTTTAAAACATTTTCAGGAATCTAATCGGGACTTGTATTCGTTCTGTTTAAAATTATAAAGAATTGTTTTAACTTTATTAAGCTAAATATCTTTGTCTATATGTTAATTACTAAAAGTAATTATCTGAATTATTATATCATTAGTTCAATGCTGATCAAAATGTTTCCTTTATCTATATGAAATATCATACCATAAAAAATGAATATTTAGTGAGTAAATGTAGTTATCATTTTTTTAAATCCATATGTTATTTTTATTGTCTCAAAAAGATATAAAGCTATCTTTTTAGCAATTGATGTATATCCATGTTAGTTTAAATCCACTAATCATTTTTAAGTCTTCATGTCAGTCATTCAACTTTTGTCTTGAAATATATATATAGTTTTACATTTCTTTTTAATCATATTTATAATTCTATCATTGATAGAAAAACAGGATTTATTATTATTATTGAATTCAAGAACAGACTCAACTCATTTTACACAGTTCTTAAGAAAATTCCATAATTCAATAACATGATCAGCTTGAAAATCTAAATGGGAAATTTTAGTATTGAAAGTTTCAATACCTGTTCTTAGCAAGATTCCTATCACATTTTGGATAGGTGGGATTTTTTATAGTCCCTATCATTTTAAACTTGGTATGCACTAATCTGTTATTTGTCCAATAATTTGTGTTTATAAGTATTCATTTAATATTGACTTCATTTACATTTTGACTCCTAATTATAGAGAAACTTAAAGATGCTATTGTATTGAATGTGGGTATATACACATTTCTTAATGATTTTTCTGCCTATATTGTTTATGATAGGCAGTCTATATGTTGTGCAAAAATTCATTGATAATGGGTCATTTGAGTTAAACCCAATACTATTATTTTCAGTACATTTGAGAGCCATAATGGATTATAATTACCAAGATGTGAACTAAAATCCTCAACAACAAAAAAGGTTATCTTTTATTGGTATTTATATTTCTTTGCACTTTAATAAAATAAATAGAAGTCGCATTTTTAATAATACTACATTTTAGAATTCTAAAGTTAAGATATAAGATTCCTTCTTAAAAAACTTATTGCCATCTTCCTATACATCGCCTGCATAGGTTTTCTTCAAAAGTATTCTTATCAAGCTTAAATTGTAACAATTTTTGGATTACAAGCATTGATCTACCTTTATATCTTGAAAAATCACCATCAAATAAAGTTTGCACATTTCACCTAGTTTTACATACAAGAAAAAAAAAATTGAAATTATTTTTAGCACTACCATAACCTCCTTTTCTGTCATTACTGATTTAAATTAACAATTCATTATATGCAATAACTTAGCTTGAATTTTAAAAAACAGGCCATTGTTTTATTATAAATTAGGATTTACTTAAGCAACATTTTTTAATTTAATTTTGAACTCACACATTTAAAAAAAAAACATTTGAAAACAAAATTGGAAAAAGTGCAGATTCTTAAATACTTATAAATTAAAAAGCATCATCATGTTTTATATATTTTATTTTTCTTATCACAATATTCATTCAATATCAGTTCACGTTGCAAAGTCCCCACCCCCCCAAGGCAATAAGTGATTTAAAAATACATTAATCATTTTCTGTCAATATGAGAGTGATCATAGAAATTAGAATGATTTTATTGCATAGTACTACTTTATAATATAAAGAACTTAGCAATAGTAATAAATACTCTACCAGTATATTTATATACATTTTGCAAATTAATTAAACAGGAAATTTTAACAAATCATGCAAAGTTATAAAAAAAAAAAAACTATATTTTTTGATTTTTGAAAAGAATCAACTTCTACATGTTTTTAAATTTATTTATTTTTTTTAAATAAATACTAAATAAAACAGTTTTTAACTCATTTTTAAATTTTTATCTTTTCAAGATTTATTTTAAAGATTTAATTTTTTTTAAAAAAAAGATAAACTAGTTGAATTATTCCACTGCAGGGCCTCTTATAGATGAACAGTAGAGAAGAAAATACTACCAAGAGTTTAAATGATTTTTATTTTACTCTAGATACCCATTTATTGAGCAAAATTGAATGGTTAATTGGATCTGCTATAAGTTGAGTACCTTAAAGAAAAATTCTAATTCTGAACAGAACCTGAATAAATTTCAAGTTTTACTCAGTTTGGATTTAAAATTTAGATTGTGGGCATAGAAGACTGATATGAAAATCACTATATTACCAGATCCTAAATATATTTTACATTGTTTAAGATTAATATAAATGGAGATTATAGATAATTATCCCAAAATTAAATAATGTATACAACAAATTTGTTCATAAAAAAAATTATCATTGATTAAATTTGTTTTATTATAATGATGCACAGCTCAATTGCATGTATAATCTAAAAACTATAACTTAAAACATGCAAGCAATTTTTTATTGCACTGTGTTGCTTTTTTGAAATATATATTTTGTTTAGAAGAAAAACAAAAATTTCTATTTCATGTTTTATAATGGAATGGGTTATGAAGAAATAGTGTCGCCCATTGACAAAGTATTTGGAAACTGGAGTCAAAACATATAGATCGTCATCTGATGTGATTAAATACAGGACACAATGATTACATCAATTAGTAGTCATAACTTATTGCACTATTTTATATGTATTTAAATATATTTATTAATGGAGGGATAGCAGAGATTAATCTGTATTTAACTGGCGGTGTTGACAATTATAATGTTGATGAGTGATTAACTATTTAGTATCAATAATCTGAATGAATCAAAGAGGAGGCTACACTAATCATTGAGGAAAATTACCATGATTAAATGATAAAATATTTATATTTATATAGTATGTGCTTCCTTTGCAGTATATAGCTATGATATTTTCTTAATCATACAGTCTTATATGATGCTATGCCATCAATAAAAAATATATGATAATATCTGTTGCTCCTTGGTCCAACTTACCTAATTGCTTTGAAAAAAAATAATGATGTTTATAATTTTTGAATAGAAAAATGTGGAATCTACATTCATAATATTCTTTTATTAATAAGTTGAATTGTCATACCAATTCATTTTCCAAGTGCTACTTTAATAGCATGATATCATTAATAATTACTATTTTTAGACAACTTTATGTAATTATTTTTTATTAACTGAGATATATATTTTAATTTTATATTAAATATATCTAACTAATATTTATTAGTGGATGACTTTTTAAACTATTCACGCATTAGATCTTATGTACTTTTCAAACAACATTGCAAACATAAGACACAGGAAAAATGTAAATGACTTCCAAAATGTATTTCATCTAAACCAGTCTCATTAGTTAATTCAGATTATCTTGAATATCTCCTTGTTGGTTGATTTTGTTTTTTATTTATCTGAAGAATATTATATCGATTTAATTTATAAATGCATATAGTAATATTTTTGATATTTGTAACGCAGTTTAATTGATATAAATATATTTTTTAAGGTTCAGTTTTTGCGAACCAGGTATAGGAATCTGGATATTGAAGTAGATGGCGGAGTGGGACTTTCTACAATAGAACAATGTGCTGAGGTAAATTTTGTGCCATGGTTGTGTATAATTTTATTTTGGAATTAACATTAAGTCTAAAATTATCAACATTTTTTTCTTGTATAAGTGTATGTTAAGTTTCCTAACTGAAGGCAAATTAGACTAATTTAACATAATATTAGAATGACTATATAAACTAATGAGCTTTACATCAAATAGTAACTGAAATAGATATATTATAATTTTAATATAATCTTATTAGATTGAAATAACGTTTAAGCCTTTTTTTTTTTTAAATGCAAAATGTGTTTGGGATATATTTTGTTAAGATATGCAGTGAATGTTTGTCTTTAAACATTCATATTGAAAATAGATATTACTTTTGTATAGTACATGAGAAATTGGGGAGGAGTTTACAGGATTTAATGGAATTATAGATATATATTTAATTTAGGGATTAGCTTAATGAATGAAGAGAATATTTGAGAAAAATGGGGAAAAATTTTAAAGAAAAAATAATAATAATAATTATATATGCGTAATATTAGGATTAAATAGTATTCCTTAATACATGATATTTTGAATCAGATACATCCCCCAAAAAATAGTGGCTGGTCAAGCACTAGTCTGTCTCCATATGAATTCTGGAAATAATATAAAAATCGAAAAAATATCACTTAATTAAATATAAAGATCTGTAGTTTAAAATTTATATGTAAATAATTATTGTATATATATATATGTATTCTGTTTTTTATTAATAAAGATTTTACTAAAAATAAAAAATAACATTTTAAATTAATAAACTCTTATCCATATTAAATTTAATTAAATATCTCAAAAATGTGATTCAAGGCTGATTTAAATATGACAATATAAACATCATAGATTTGGGTATTGGATCTCCTAATTCACATTGTCCAATCTGCTTTCTTTCTTGGGTCACAATTGAAAATGAATTCATTTCTGCTTTGTAGTTAAAAAATATGAGATATTTAATTAAACTTATATATAGATGATGTTTGGATAAATCATTGCTTCAAAATATTATATGTATATGTAAACAGTATATGATAATAATGAGAATATTCTTTACTTATCAATAATGCTTAATCCATGCAATGAAATGCTATATTTAAGAAAAAGAGTAACTTTTTTAATTAAATAATTAAGAAACGTGAAATAAGATGGATTAAGTGGGTGATAAAGTTTACATTATTGTTCAACACAATGATTTTTTTTTTTTTACATATATTTATTCAGAGATTGAAATGAAGAAAAAAAAAATCTGGAAATAAATACTTGTAAATATTAGTTTAGAATAATAAATAGAATGTTAATCAATAAAGAAAAGAAAATATAGAAGAAGAATGATAAGTATAAGAATATTATTAAGTTTAATAAATGATTAGTAATAATCATTACGTGTTTATCAAAAAGTTGATAACGTAAAAGTTGGGAGAGGAGTAAATTGAGCTTGTAAATAAAAATGAGACAATTTTCTCTACATAAATACTCTTCATGTAATAAAGATATATATGAGAGATGATGACCTGGCCCAGTTGATGAGTGCTGGTTCATCTTGGGGTTATTTGTCTTTTATTATATCTTTATTTATATGAAATTATTTATGAAATAAAAAAGAATGGAGAAATATGGAAGTTGTCTATCTATAAAAAAAATATTATTAAGATTGACAATGGATGGGAAGTAGTTTAAGGCAATGATGTAATGTAATTTCCAGAAGCTATGTAAAAAATGTAGACTGTGAAATGATAAAATAGAAAGAAACAAATAATATTTGATATTAGAAAGAGGAATTTGGATAATATATTAATGGAAATTCATATGGGAGATTGAGTTCATGAGATTTGGATTGGAATTTAAGATGGTAGAAAAATAGGAGGAAAAGTATGGAAATCAGTTAAGCAGCATTGTATTGCATTGGAAAAAATGAATTATTAACCCGTGCATTGGGCTTTAAGGTAAGCGAAAGACAAGGAAGTGATAAAATCATGAAAAATTATATTTGAAAGTTGGTGATAAGGAGTAAAATAATGTTGTGGTTCAATTTGTTAAAGAGGAAATGATTCTGGAGAAAGTTATTTACATACTACTTCACATAACATTGTACTGAGAGAGGAGATTTATATTCTCTGTAGGTCTAAATAATTTCATTTAGAGGTATGAACTTGAACCAATCATTGTACTATACTGTCTATGCTGTGCTTTCTTTCTTTATTTTTTAATAGATAAAGAATACTTTATATTTGATAGTTTGTTTTATATATATACAGTCTAATCATAAAATAACTTTAAATAATTCTGCTGAATCAAGAACTACTATCATCTTGTTTGAGAAAGAAGTTTCTGGTTAGTGAGGATTTTGCTCTCTATATAAGAATTGTTAAATATCTATCTGTTTATTGATTAATAATCAAATAACTGAGTTGATTGTGAACTGGCTGTAAGAGAAAAAAATCCTAAGTTTGATTGGAAATCTTCAAAAATTTCCAACTTCCATTTAATACCATACCTCAAATTAACATGTATCTGACATAAGTTTTATGTGTAAATAATAATAAATAGCTTATACTTGATTACTAAAGAGGTTGCAATAACTAATAATATTGAGCTGAGCAGACTTTTTTCTGATAAAAAAATCACTTCCAAGATCACTGTTTTGCAAACAGCTACTCATAAACTTCTGGATTAACTAGAGCTAAAAGGAAAGGGAACTATGGGATCGTCATCATGTTTTTATCACCAATAATGAATATTGCATTATATAATCATTTTTTTTTTTTTACAGTCACTATATTGACACTAATCTGACAAACTAAGATTAAACTAGAATATTTATTTTCAGAATAGTTCGAAACTCATTTATTGACCATTATTGTATGTCTAGGTAGGTTGCCTATAGTTTGGCTACATGAAAGAAAAAATCATAAACTTATTTATGAAAATTTTCAGCACTCATCCAGATAAGTCTCAAAAACCCAAATCATAATTTTGTTAGGTGGATATGTTAACCACCTATCTACAAGACTCTAAGAACAATAAGATTTTTTTTTCTTTATTTATATGTTAAAATATCTATATCAGAATAAGTATTAATCTTATATTTTCTCTGTATTGATAATATACGGATCTCATAAAAATATGATAGGATTGATATTTTTTTTTATTGGCATGAATTCTTGTAAAATAGTATTATATAATTAGAAGAAAGAAATGTAAACAATAAAAGAGATGCCTTGATAAAATAGCAAATACAATGCAGTTTTTATACAAGAAAAACAGGTAAGCAAGGCCATAAAGAAAGCAAAGAATATCAAAATAGTGAAAGAAAACTAGAAAAATTGCCAGAGGCAAAAATTATAAACAGTTAGTCTTTGCATTTTATATGTTAAGATTATTTTTCTTAAATTTTGCTCATTGCTATATTTTTCTTTATAATCATTCATTGACTACCAACAGAAAAGGCTTTAAGTTGATCACTAAATAGTACACTATTCCTAAAACTATATTTTACCAAATAAATTATTTTAAGAAAATGACAGATAATTACAGACTATTACTAGTGATGATGAATTGTGATTTGTTTCTTGAAATGTTTCCGTTTTAAGTAGTAACATTGGACTTAGAATATGTTAACTTGTTTGTTTACTCAAGTTCATGCATAGATAGATGATTTGATTTCTAAAAAGCATTTTCAGAATCAAATCCCCCAACCATAGAAGATAAATATGCTTATTAATATATAAATGAATAATCCAACTAAATAGTAACTTGTAAATTAAATTTTAAAATTACCATTCAATTATTCTATCTTCTTGGTCATCTTGCATTAAACACATTTAAATATAAAATTAAACTCATTGCTAACACATATTGACCATAAAATAACCTTACGATATTTATAATTTATTTCATAAAAATGAATGAATAAAAAAAACTGTTCGAGTGACCAAGATTTTACTAACCTGTGTTCGTTGCTGTGCTTAAGCTTTCAGAGCATTCACAGGTAGTGTATGGTGGGGGATGTATGAATATTACATAAACAGTGTCTTCTACTACTTTGAAATATAGGATATTTATTTATCAAATGCAATCTTTTCTATTTTTTCATTCTTTTATCATTTAAGTTAACATAGACCCAGTTGTCATTGACCTTTCATACCATTAGTCATCTATTTATACTGATTGTGGCAATAGGATTAATGTGCTTTCACAGTTACAGCTCAATTCTTTAACTACATGCAAAACCTTTCTGTGTCCTTATCTCATAGAAGTTGAGATAGCTTGCCTGACAAATTAATCATTTAAAATAATAGAAATAATAATATTATCAGTATTAGTTATGAAGCAAGAAGTTAGTGGTAATACTAAAGGTAAGAATTATAAATAATTTTTTTATGAAACTTTATCTTCTTGAGAAAAGAAGTTTTATAGAAAACATGGAATGTTTACAAGTTTTTTTTTGAAGCTCGATTCAGTGATTGGGAATAGAATGCATGATGTTAGGTTTGCTGTAAGATCTAATGTAGTATTTTCTATTTTTTTAATTCCTCATTGTACCAATGAAAGATTAATAGTGTTAAAACTTGCCTTGCACAATAGTATTAATATTTATTTTATTAATTGCCTATGCTCTAACATTAGATTCAGAGAAAGTTTTTATTCTTTGTTGGATAGCATTATTATAGTAATACCATTAGACTTTAGACAGAAATAATGATATTGATGCAGTAAATTCAAATGATGTGTTATTGAATTTTTGCACAAAATATGGATTGGCTATCACAAATACTTCGTTTTAAGCAGAAAAAGAGTTATAAATGAATCTAGATGCATTCTACTAAAAATAGTGGCATTTAATAGATTACTAATCAGAATACAAGGGAAGTTCATATTATGCAAGCATTTACAAGTACAGATTGTTGGACTGATCATAGATTAGTACTCTCCAAGATTAAAATGATGGTTGCATAAAAAGGTTTTATTTCAATCATATTCACAATGAAATTGATGTACATTCTTTATGTATTAAATTTCAACATCTATTAAACATTAAAATGGCTAATCTTGATCTTCAGAATTGTCTTATTACTAAGAAATGGAATTCTCTTAAGGAATATGTTGTGGATACAAATAAATTTATTTTTGGGTTCATTAAAAAGAACAATCATGATTGGCTTTCTGACAATGATGCTATTATTTGTGATTTCATTAAAAAAAAACATGTAAAAATTTTTTCTTGGTAAAATAATAAATGTAAAACTACGTAATAAATATGGAGATTTGAAGGGATAAATTTATTAACTGACAAGAAGTTTTAAAAATGATTGGTAGATTGAAACTATAAAGGAGATACACTTTAGATCTTTTTTTGATACATTTAAAGTAACATATGGACTTAAAAACAATCCTATTAAATCCAGAATTAGTACTCTCTTATATGATGAGAGTGATACTACCGGTGAAAGAAGTATTTTGATCATTTTTTGAATAATAATAATAATAATACAAGAATTGAGATGATGACTTTTAATGATATAATCATATTATTTACTCATTTAGATTTTCAACAAGATATCCAACTTAGTGAAATCAAACAACTCTTTGTAAATTTAAGAATTGAAGGTTGTATGTACTGATGAAATGCTTGAAGAAATTTTAATCTATTCCGCTGAAAAAATAGCATATTGGATTTTGGGGAATTGGTATATGACAATTTTTAAAATAACTTTTATTAGAATTATAAAAAAATCAAGGAATGTAATAAAGCTCAAAAAAAAATTTTTTTTAACATTTTAAAAATTATTTTTATATTTTTTCATAATTTCTAAATTTTAATAGATAAATTTCAATATTTTTTATTTATTAATAGGTTCATTGCATTCCTTACAAAATTTCCAATAAAAATGATTTGTACATTACTTTTACTGATTTGGTCAAGGCATTTGACTCAATTGTCTGTAGCTTTGTTTGAAATTCATTGATTGTTGCCTAACTTTATTTATATTATATAATTTGTATATGACAGGATCAGAAGAAATTTATTATAGGTAGATAATCTGAAGCATTTGAAATGAAAATTGGTGTAAAACAATAATGTATATTTGCCCCAACATTGTTTTTGATTTTCATAATAGCGATTTTTGGAACTGTTTATAAGTGACTTTATGAAACAGAGATTAAAAGATTTGATAGTGAATTTTTAATTTGAGTCACTTAAAAGAAAAAAAGAATTTTATCTTCTTGGATTCTGAATTTACAATATGTTGATGATTGTACTATGTTTTTCCAGTTGCCAAAAGATAATTTATGGATTGTATTTAATGTTTTGAATGCAGCATATAAAGACTTTGGTTTAATAATTAATGTTTATAAACTCAAGTTTTTTATCAGTCACAATGGGTAAAAATTAATGTTTATAAACTCAAGTTTTTTATCAGTCACAATGGGTAAAAAAATTTCAGTGATCTTCTCTAGCTTGAATGGTTATCAATTTGAAATATAAACCCATTTAAATATCTTGGTAGTTTTATAAGTAGAAAGATGAACTTAAATATTTAAGTGCAACACAGATTACAGTGTGCTTCTGCTATTTTTAATTAAATTGAGAAGATATTTCATTACAAGGAAATAATTACTGAAACTAAATTAACTATGTATATAGATCTATTTTCTTGTATGGAAATGGCATTTGGATATTTTATTGACCAATATTGAAAAGTTTTACTTTAAAACAAATTTTATTAGGTCTAATAAAGGTTACATTTTTGTATAAAAAACATAATTAAAGTAATAAAAAAAAGCAACAACACGCATTTGAAATGATTGAGACTATTGTTAAACAATTGAAATTTGAAAGACTCAAATTATATAGTATTGACCAATGTTGACAGTTGATGTGATTATTTATGTATATTTGAGTGGTTGGGAAGTTTGTATAGTTTCCAAGTCTCTTCAAAAATAAATTTTGATGACAATAGTTGATCTCTCTTCTTAATTTTTTTCCATTGTTTTCAAAAAACAGGCATTTTGATCTGGGTGAGGCTGTGTATATGTCATTTTACACCTCACAAACCAGATTGAATATGTTATAAAAATTGATAATCTGATGACTGGGAATTGTTTAGTTTTGATGATTTTTTGCAGCGAGATTATAGTGTAGTAGTCTGTCTTGATGTTGTTATATATTATTTGTCTCACTGTTCCCAGTGCATTACATGTTGTAATGATGTGGTTGTAGGACTCCTCCTCTCTATGACATCTGGGGCACATCGGATCTACTTTTGTGATATGCCGTCTATGACAAAGGAAAGATAGAGTTGGCATAGCTTCAAGATTTATTTTAATTATGAAATCAGGGTACTTGGGCTCCAGAGCCCAATATTTAAATAACGAGGTTATCCTGTTGTTGGTTAAACCCAGTTTTGGGTTTTGGATGTGTGGATCTGGGTTTATTAACTGATGCGCTTCCCAGATGTTTTTTTTTAGCCATTCTATTGTAATTTCATCATAGCGCTGTATATTATGAGCTTTTGTATAAAGCCAGCTATTTCTTTTTGGAGGCGGTGTATCTCTTAGCTGTACTGCTGCTAGTATTTGTGTGTAGCCATATTTGATTCCTAGATTGTGTAGGAGGGTGTGTGTTTTTTGTATGGCTGGGATGGCATGTAGTGACATACCATTATATTTGTGATAGTACTGCATTTTGTCTATGCTGATGGCCACTGTTTTATTCCTCCAGAAGAGCCTTGCACATAGTCTGTTGATTTTTTTAATGAAGGAGTTAGGTGTGGACATAACAGGCAAATAGTAGGAAATTCTACTCATTACCTTCATGTTCAATAAAGCCACTTTTCCCTGTATATCTGACAGGGTATTTGTTATTTTTTCGATTGCTTGAATTATGTTATCTTGGAGTTCTTTCGACATGGCTGTTTGGGATTTGTATATTGGAAATCCCAGAAAATTTTTGAGGATCAGCATGATAGTTTGATGCTATTTTTTTTCCTGTTAGGATGCAGCTGGTAGATGATTTTCTGGTGTTGATTTTGAGGCCAGAAACGTTAGAGAAGGAGTTGATGATGTGATATAGACGTGGTAGGTATTTCTTGGACGGAAGAATGACAAGTACATCGTCCATATATGCTATTGCTTTTATATTTTTTTTCAATTCTGGAATGAAGACTCCGGGTAGTAGAGAATCTATGTTTCTGAGAAGTGGATTTATATATAGCACAAATAGCAGAGGCGAGCCTTGTGAAATAGATGATGTGGGGGTGAATCCCTCAGTGATTATGCCATTTAGTGAGATATGCATCTCTCTATTGATTAGTAAATTTTCTATGATTTGTACCATCTCAGATGGAATGTCTATATCTGAGAGAGATTGTAGCAGTACTCTTATGTTTACTGTATCAAATGCTTCTGATATATCTAGTTGAACTGCCAAGGGTCTTGACTGCCTATGAGACCTAATATGGTCAAGTAGTATCTTAGTCTCACCCATGGCTGTCAGAGCAGAGGATCCTTTTTTTGCATATTGTGATGGAGCGAGCTGGTTAAGGATAATGGGTTGGATCTTGTCCTTAATGACTCCCTCTATTATTTTGATAAGTAGAGGGGACATAGAGATGGGTCTAATGTTGGATATTTGGGTGAGGTCCTTGTTCTTTTTCATGAATGGAACCAGTGCTATTGGGTATAAATTTTTTATAATTTTCCTATCTTTCGATAGGAGGTTGATCATTCCCATCATTATTGGGATAGAGAATTGACTAAGATGTGATATGAGGAATTTCGGGATTGCATGCATCCAGAATGAATGTTGTCTGGTATTGAATTAAGTTTTGCTTTGAGGTCTTGTTCAGTTATGCCATGCTCTTGTGATGGACCGCAGTCATCCCTAAGGCCATCCCGAAGCGGAGGGCATGATTCAAGCGTGGCCCTGAAATGCTGTCTGATCACATCAAGCATATGTTGACCTGTAATGTTGGTTCCATTGAGGTTTAAGTGTGATGGGGTTGGCTGTTTCTTTTTCACTCCCAGTGCCCATACTAGGTAGCTTCTGGTCCAGCAGTGTTGTCCGGTTAGGAATACCTTGGCCCTCCTAACAGCAATATATTCCGCCAGGATCTTTTGCTTGGATTTGTATTGGGCCTTCAGTCTGAGTACCCTTTCAATGTCATCAGGAAGATTTGATAATTGATTAATTTTTTTGTATATATTGTCTAGGTCTTTAATGTGGGTTGATGGACCTCTCAATTTTTTAGTGTATTGTTGGATAACTGTCTGGAGAATCTGCACAAAGGCAAACCAAGCTGTTTCCGGAGGTTATGATAAGATGTTTATTTTTTGAATAGTGTACGCCTCAGAAGGTATTGCTTCTGTGGTGGTGGATTTGGTTATCATTCTGATGGATTTATTCTGACCGATGTTTAGTCCATTCTCCACATCTATCAGAACCACCATGGCCAGATGATCTGAGAAAGCCACATGCTGGAGTGAAGCCTTCAAGTCATAGTGCAATTCTGACGTGTAGAAAAGGAGATCAATCAGAGACTGGCATGATCTGGTGTAGAAGGAGAAGGCTCCAGAAGGAAAGCAGCCCTCTCCGCTGATAAATCCTCTGTTGAGAAGAGGAAGGTATTTGTAGACCATCTTGTTATATGTGGTGTTAAAGTCACCTAGCAGGATGGTTGGCCAGTTGTTATTGGCTGTTATCATGTTGATTACATTTACTATTCTGATGTATGTATAGTGATTATTGGGTCTGTATACGTACATTGTATTAAATGTTGTTTTACCATAGCTTATGTTTGCTGCTATTATGTTATTGTCATGGTAGATTATGTTGAATTTGTTTGGAGGTTGTTGGCTGTTTATCACTATGCCAACTCCACCAGCAGCTGTGTAGTTGACTGTGATTTTGTGAAACCAAGGCCTTCAAGCACCTCCAAAATCTTCTGACTGGACTCTGAGTGGAACTTGGTTTCACCAAGGAATAAAATGTGGGGAGAGTGGATTTTGAACCAATGCCTTATGGCATATATTCTGAAAGGGGAGTTTATTCCCCTGACATTCATGCCAACAATCTTACATTTCATAAATGTGGTTAACTGTAGCACTATTATCTACCGCAGTATGATTTTTTCCTAGTTCATAAGATATATCTATATTTATTGGCAGTGAGTCTTGTAATAGGTTATCGGTGCAGAATGGAGGATATTGTTCAGAATCTGGCTTATCTTTGTTGTTGTGTGGAGAAAGGAAGTTTCCAGCCATTGCTTTTTTACGCTTTTTCTCCACAGCTGGCAATTTTCCATATGAGTTTGTGTTGTGTGATGCATCTTGATTTTGTGCATTTGTTGGCACATGCTTTATTTGTGTATCATCTTCTGAACTAACTTTTTGCATTCCTGAAGATTTTCTTTTTTTATTTTGGGGGTTTTGATTTGAAGTGTCCATTTCTGTTTCTTCATCTCTTAGGCTGGGTTTGTTGGTTTCTTCTCTGTTGTATTTATTTAATTGTGTTGTCTGATTTTGGTTATTAGACAGACCAGGGTCTTGACTATGCTTGTGTTTAGGAGAAGGGATTGCTTTTGTTATTTTAGTAGGATCAGATTCAGTTTCACATGATCTGTTTTGGATAGTATTTGTGAGAGATTTGTTGTCTGTTTCATGATTAGTTTTATTTGAGGTAGTTTGCTTATCTATGTCTTGATTGGAGTTTGTATTGCAGTTATTTTTATTCCGTTGTTTTGGAGTGTTTGAAAAGTTTTAATTAAGGATATTATCTAAAATCATAAAAATGCAATGGCAAGATCATAAAATCAATCATTTATATATTCTTCAGTTTGTTAGATGAGATTTTATAGAGCCCACTATTATAAAGTCACATCTTCATTTATATGTAAAATGAATAAACAATATGAAACTTCTTCCCAAAGGGATGTTTTATGGTGAAGTTAAACATTTACGTTATAAAGATTATCTCAGACATTCTAAAAAGTTGCGATATCAATTGTCTCCCCTGGAAGATATGGCAGATAATAGAATAGATTGAAGAGCTACAATTGACATGGTGTTGAAGTATTTCAGAAAGAAAAGTTTTCTGTTGAGAAAACTAAAAGATAACATTGCAGAACAATATCAGTCCAGATTCCATTTTATCTAGATCAGATTTAGCATTCATTGCCATTAACCTATATGTATATAGATAGATAATGTATAGCCAATGGCAAGAATACGCCAATAGGCTATGATCCTCACTGAATCTGAATGTTTCCATTAAGATAGGTATTTGGCAATAAATAGTCTTTGATGGTAGGGTCAGAAAACTATTGCCACCTAGTTGAAAGGTAGAATACATGTTCTCCAGACAACTACTGTCACAAAGCTGAAAGACAGAATTCATGTTATCCATACAATTTCTGCAGAGAATGACTGCCACAGCGAAAGACATTCTCTATTCTCCAGACAATAGCAGTTAAGCTAAATGGTTGATGCAGTGAGGCAAGTCCAACCCTAGGACTGGAAGCTGTCATAGTACAGCTGGAAGTGTCATTGGACCTATTTATGAGGCAGGCTGCCAAGATACAGCTGGAAATTGCAGTCCCTTTTTCTATAGTTTACCCCAGAACTAAGTGCTATACCTTGCCAACAGAAGCAGGCAGAGTACAATCATTATAAAATATATTGTAAATACGAGTGTATGTTATAATATTAGAAACATATTTATATGTGTTTGTGTTTATATATAATCCTGACTAAATACAAAGCATGTTTTGTATGTGGCCATATTTATGATTCATATATTGATTTATGTAGTCCTCATTAATCTCATCTCTAGAGCAGTTTTTTCCTCTTAAAATTGGAATGTCTGTACTTGTTTATGAATGACCGCTAAATGTATGTTAATAATCTATATATTCGACTATTTGTCATTATACATATATGTTTAATGGTTCGTCAATGCAATATTTCTAAATTGATATGAGCAAAATGTTTAGTCTTTGTGGCTAATTATTCCAATAAATATATAAAATGTGCTAAAACACACAAAACTGAAGACAAAGAAATCTTAATATAGATTGATACAAACTAAATATATGTATCTAAATATGTGGTTAAGCACTTTCGAGGGCCAAGGTCCTCATATTTATAGCCATCTTGTAAATAAATTAGTTAAGAGCGATGCAAATTTATGCAAATGAGGTAGTTATGTATTCCATTTTCTGGAGATACTATAACAAGAGTCTTTTCTGTTTATAGAGTTGTTATTTTTAGCGATAAAGTAAGCTTCCCTTATCTTTCTCTTAAGATCGTTTAGCTCTCTGCAAACAACCACTGGGTCTTTAGATTGGAAATCATGATTGCCCTGAAACACATTATATGGCATCATATTTTGGTGAGACCAGGGCCTCTCTGCCCACTCAGCTATCCCAACACACATACTTCTATAATAAAACACTAAGACACTTCTTGTTGTTCAGTTTTCGCCCAGCACCGCAACTCAGCTGGTCATGATTGCCAACCTAAAGATCCAGTGGTTGTTTGCAGAGAGCGGCACGATCTTAAGAGAAAGATAAAGGAAATTACTTTATCGCTAAAGATAAGAACTCTATAAACAGAAAAGACTCATGTTATAAGATCTCCAGGAAATGGAATACTTAACTACATCATTTGCATAAATTTACATCGCTCTTAACTAATTTATTTACAAGATAGCTATGAATATGAGGTCCTCGGCCCTCAAAAGCACTTAGCCACATACTTAGATACATATATTTAGTTTGTATCAATCTATATTAAGATTTCTTTGTCTTTAGCTTTGAGTGTTATATATTTATTCTAAATTGATAAGAGAGAAGGAATTTTCAGTCTAAAGAAAATTACCCCATTTAATGAATATTAATTGAAATAGTTAGTCAGCCAAACTCGCAAATTGATTTATTTGCACCTAGAAAAATATTAAATAAAAAAAAAATGAACTAAAAATTGACAAATTTTATGACTATTTGCTTGTACAGCAATATTTATTTTCTTATCTAATACACTCAATTTCACATATTCACTCAGTCATACTAGTTGCACAACCATTTGCATTCTTATTAATTTTTTTAACTTAGCCTCAAAGTAATTCTAAATGAAGCTATGAAATGTTTTCTTTATGTAATGAAATAAAAATACAGTAATTGATTTGGTTTTGAAATTAAAAAAGATGAATCTTGAAACTTGTCAATTCATTTAAATAGTATAGTAGTATTATTTATACTTCTGACACTGCTAAAATTATACCAACAATATGAGATAAACACTTAATGAAGACTGAAAAAGCTAAATGGAAGATATAAAAAAATATTTTAATAAACTATAACGTATTGTGTCATAAAAGAGCATTAAGTCTACGTGAAGACTTAAAAAAAATGTTCTGGTACATAAGAATGTTTTTGAGTAATATGTTAATGATTTCAAAGAGAGTTGAAAAGTTTTACTGGGAAAAAAGTGACATCTAACAATTTATTGACAAAATGCAGAAAATATAAAAAAACCTATGTTTTTAAGTTCATCATCGTTAATTTTTATCTCTAGAAAAATGTAGAAGAATGGTGAATTTTAGTTGTTTTTTTTTTTTTTTTGAGGAAGAATGATTAAATTAACACATTCACTTAGTTAGGTTGGAATTCAGTATATATATATATTTAAATATGATCTCTCTTTCTCACTACTTTTTTTTATAACTATTCTATTTTTTTTTATTTTGTTAATATCTTAATGTATATAAATTATAAATTAAATTTGTATCAGGTGTATATATATGCATTTTAAAAACATTTATATAATATATATAAATTAATAAATAAAATGTTCGTTAATTAAAAACAAAATTGTAATCTAATTGAAATAATAAATTTAACGGTTTACAAACTATTACAAACAATCCTTAAATCCGTACTTTCGGTTGGCAGTTGAGGCAAGTTTAAGAAATTAACCATTTGAGGCAAGTTTAAGAAATTAACCGAAAGTACTTCTGCGGATTTAAGGATTGTTTGTAATAGTTTGTAAACCGTTAAATTTATTATTTCAATTATATTAAAATTAATAAATATATACATTGTATGCTATTATCTGTGATTTTTATTAATTGCACAGAAACCGTGGTTATATTGCTCTCTTATACTGGAAGCTTATTTGTCTGCTATCTTATATCAAATACTGATGACATAAACTCATTAGACAATAAGACTTAAGTTTCACTTAAGCTGTTGTCTTATCCTCCTATGGTTGACCTAGTCTTATTAATCAAGTCTAGCAAAAATATCTTCAAAACATTTTTAAATTTTTTTTGGGGAAGAATACCTTTTAACTGAAATCTGCTTATTCTCCCATAACATCTCATTATGTTCCATAACTCTAAACAAATTGAAAATAATATATACACATAAACACATTATATTTTTATTCTGATTGAACACCAGTTTATATATTGAAAATTTCCTTACTGTACTTTTTTTTTTTCATTGTTTACTTTCTGGAAAATGTCACTTTTATACATCTACCCAGTCATATATATTCTTATTTGCACAAATCCACATTCTATTCTAGCAGCATTTTGTATATTAGTAAATTGTTTTATTTCTACTATTACTTAACCTATATTTAAAAAGATTACGTATATTAAAATATCAGTAGACTATTTCAGTTATTTTTCTCAAAATTTTATATATATTTATTAGTCTTTCAATTATAAACTTAAAATACTACTTTGTATTAATAAATAAAAATTTACATGCAGCATTATGTAACAGTTTGTCCCTCTTTTCTCAGTCTGATACTACTTCTCATTCCTACAGTGTTTTGGATGTTATTAAGTTTACACAGAACTCAAAAGGTGATTTAGGTTGAGTTCAAATCCAATCTTTTTCCAAATCAAAATTCAATGTCACTGCTAAAGAAAAATATAACATTTATTATAATGAATATAACAATAATTCATCTCATTTATCTTTTTTCACTTCTTCCTTTATTCAGATTACTTCACTTTCATTTACTCTCTCACTTCTGTTTTTTCTCCATTACCATTCATATTCATAAATTTTTATTCCAACTTCTATCAGTGTCATCTATGATATTACTACTAATTGGAACTACCTTAATGACAGTAAAAAAATATCAACTTTATATGAATATTATGATATTACAATTGATTTATTACGTACAAAATCTTTTTAAGTGAACATCCTATTATCTTATTATTAGCAACTTTTTTTTTAATTTACCCAGATGTACTAACTGTATTTTATAATGAATTTCTGTGTAAATTTAATTCTGCTGTTATTTCTTTTAATGATTAATTTCTTTCAATTACTCCATTATTAATATTTGATTAATTTCTCCTTAATTGTCACCTCTTATATTATTTTCTAAGTATAATTTTCTGGTATTTTTGGTTACTCTAAATTAATTATATATGTATGGCTAATCCTATAGTCCTATCTGACTAGTCTGTTCATACTTACAGGGAACAATATTTTTAAATCTTGAATCAAAATGAATGATCAATTATTTTGGAAAGGAACTTTGTTTAAGACATTTTATGAATTTTAATTTTTTTTTGCATTAAATTCTCTGAAATTCAATTTTAAAACTCATTAATAATATTCATTATAATTAAAGTTTCAATTTCTGTTCTAAAAAATTAGTAATTTTTAATTTTGTAATTATACATTTTTAATATAAAATATTTCCACAATAAGATTTTAATTGTATTTGATAAAGTTTGTATACATTTTTTTAATATAATTTATTTATTCATGATGCACTGATTAAGCCATCTAATGATGATGATTGATGTTCCAAGTATATGAGAGCTAATTTTTTATTCCATTCCAATTCTGTTATTTACTGTAAGCTCAAATAATCAATAATTACTAGATGTTTTGCTTATTAAATCCGTATTTAATGTTGTTCTATCCATATCCCCTAAATCATTTTTCAGTCAAAGAGCCATTTTGACAAAAAATATAGAAAAAATAAAATCTAGGGAGCTGCCAATTGAAATCAGTTTACAAGATTCAAACAATTCTTAAGCTTGCATATAATGTTTTTGTGGGTGAAATAATAAAAAAAAAATTCTGTAAATTTTACTTTTAATTAGAACTTTTTTTTCTTCTAAATTTCTAGTAAATACAATAACATTATAAAATTTATCAGTGAAAAAATAATTTATATAAATATTTAAATTTACTATATGTGACTTTTGAACTATTATGTTTTCAGTGAACTTGTTCAAATTTGGAATATATTTTGTGTATTTTAATAATAATAAAGTCTTTAGATTTGAATCAATCAGTCTGCTCCTATGTTTACTTTTCACATAATTTATTAAAGAAAACATAATGCACAGTATACTATTTTAAATTTAAACAAGTCACAATTATCACAATAATTTATACACACTTGTGTTAATTATATTAATTAAATGTGTATACACAAATCAAGTGCTCTTTATTGATCATGTTTGTAGCTAGAAAGAAGAATGTGACTCTATTTTATATCCATTAATTTCTCAAGTTCACAGTAGATGGTTCTGAAGTAGAATAAATAAATCAAATTATTTCTCTGAAGATAGATATTGAAAATATGCAGAAAAAGTTATGTGGTGCTTTGTTTATTATAAATATTGTTCTGCTAAATATTAATTAACAGAATCAAAGTAAATGACCAGCTAAATATCTTGCATATTCAATTGTAAATATAAGCAAACATATATTTATCTAATATTTATAGCTTTATGTATTAATTGCTTTGAAATAATAATTTTATATTAGAATGTAAAACACTGATTTTGTATAAATCTAATGAATGTGTGCATATGCATATATATATCATATACATATAGGTTCATATATGTGTGTTTGGGTATCCATAACTATTACATGTATATTTTTTTTAAAACAGGCTGGTGCAAACATGATTGTATCAGGAAGTGCAGTGATCACAGCAGACAATCCATCCCAAGTAATACATTATTTACGCAACAGTGTAGAAAATGCTATTTTAAAATGGCAACTTGAAAGGTAACAGTTCAAGTGTTGATTAAATTTTAGCAAGGGACCATTTTTAATTTTAGCTCATCTTTATAAGGAATAAGAAGGAGAAAAAAAATAATGTAATCTCGTTAAGTATCTAATGGATCAAAAACGGATTAATTTTTTTAATTGTATTTTATACATGAATTATGCCAAAATTTTTATTATAAAGATGTTAAAAATAAATAGATCATGATTATAAAAATCTAAATTATGTTACAGTGATAACCATTTTTTTTTATAGTGTTCTATATGTATTTAAGATCTGAAATAAAATGAATTTGTGCCTGTAAATCAGAGACAGAAATGGGAGGGAAATTGTATTAAATAAAATTTAATGTGTCATAGTTGCATGTTCAAATATTGGTATGTTTTTACTTGCAGTCGGACATTTTAATAAATTAAACAAGAATCTAAAACAAAAGCCTTTCTGTTATTTGCTTAGTCTAAAGAAAGAAACACTGTATGATGCATTAGTTTTATTGACGTAATGCCTCAAGAGTTTTGTACATGTTTTGAATAGTGACAAAATTATATACAGTTATGGAAAATTATCATAATTGATATTCTTAATTTGTTAAATAAAGAGTTAAAAACATTCTCATTTTATATCAGGCCTTGTAAATATATATGTATAATTAAAATATGTGTAAGAGCCAGTGTAATAGCATACTAATTTATTAAGACATGATGGAGATTAGAATGATTTAGATCCAAAATTATAGACTTGTTATTTGCTTTCATATAACCTATTTTTTTTAACATGGTGATGGTGATAATGCCTGTACACATTAGCATATTGTTCATGACCTCTTTATATTGAGGCATTTTAAATTGGAAATATGCATTAGTCACATTGATATTAATTTCTGTAACTTCTTAATATACCCACCTACATATGTATATTTAACAAATTTAATTTGCCAGAACAGAATATGCCTGCATCTATGGATTTCTTATCTAGATTCACTTATTAGCTATTGAAAAAATTAAATAAATTAATAAAAAAGATACTTTAATTTTCTGTATTTTATTTATTTTTGTTGACAATGCAAATGTAATATATATATCTATGTATATCACTTCAAGTGGTATATGGATGTTGTATTTTTTCCAACATATATATATATTTATATGCACATCACATATATACGTATGTGTTACAAACCTTTATTTTATAGTTTAATACCTGCAAGTTCTGATATTCATGGCATGGGTTTAAAACCAAATTGGGGACTACTACACATATTTTTTTTGAGTTATCACTTATTTATAAATCTTTTTAAAATAAGTAATGTTATATATAAATTTTAAATTTAATAAATTTCAATATATATGACTATATTAGCATATGTCCCCCCAAAGTCAGCATTTGTGTGTTTGAAATGTAAGAATGAGTTGTTAGTTGTATACTGTACCCAGCGTGGTTATTGAGCAGGAAAAGATTGGCACATACATAGCTAGTTATTTAATAACTAGTAATTATGTACTAATTATAATTTTATTACTTATTCATATATATAAAGTGAGTAGAGAACAGTTAGTTATATAGATAATGTTATGTATATTTCTGCAAACTTTTTATTAGAAAAGATAATCATTTGCAGTTTTTGATCTATTAAATAAAGCTGAAAATTGTTCATGTAAAGAAATCAGTCATAGAAAGATATATATATATCTGTATTTTAAATCAAGTCATTATTTGCTACAAACTAAAAATGTAAACTTATGAATAATATAGCTTCCATAAATCGCATTTTGTTTTTATTTGTTTTAAATTTTAATTAGGGTGACTTGTATGTATATAAATTCAATCTATTTTTGAAAAAACTGAAATATAAAGTATTTTGAATAGGTAATAAAATACTGTATTATAAATTGTGTAATTTTTATAAAAGTTAATTTGGATTAAATAAAATATTTTTCTTTATTTCTTTGTGTTTTATTGTTGTTGTTGTTGTTTTTGAAGTAATATATACATGCAAGATAATAGCTATTTAATTTATTATTCTAAATATACTTATAAATTACTATTTCACCTTATATACTTTATTTACTTGAATAAAGACTTTCTGAAATCAATAAATCATCTCAAGATATATTTTATGCCAAAACAACACCATCTTCAGCTGACCCAGGTTACAGTCTCTCACATGTCATTATTTTTGTTCAGTATTTATCAATATTTCATTGTAATAATTACATTAATAAATACTAGTCAAGAATAATGAAGACATATGAGAAGTTGTCATTTGATCCAACTGAAGAGAACTAGTTTAGCATGAAATGCATCTTGGGAATCATTTACTTTTTTTCACATATTTTTATTCATGTATAGTAAAATGGAAAATTATCAGTTTAGAGTGGAGCTTAATTATTATATATAGTTGTGTTTAATAATAATAATAATGTAATATTTGTGAATGCAGGAAGTTTGGCACTTAAATTAAATAGTAATAATTTATTATACAGCATTAAAGAGTTGTTACTTATAATATAGGGACCAGAGTTGCCTCTTCTGAGCTCATTGTGAAATAAAATATATGATATATATACACACTTATACATATTAGCCAATTTGTAAATTGTAACAATATAAGGCTAATGATTATAGACTTAGTATAGTAGATGAAGGGGTTTTTTTTGTAGTGCCTTAATTTATAATATCGAAGTTTGTGAAATGTATCATCTAGTATCTTATTTCACAATGAGCTTGGTAAAAAGTGTTCCATGCTCTAATTCATATATTAAATTTATAAATATATATACAGTAATCCTCTCATATCTGTCATTTTTCATATCTGCAATTTCGGTTATCCATGATTTTAAAAAAAATAAAAAAATATAGACATAACATTTTAGTTATTTGAATCAATTAAAAAGTTATAATATTGTGATTTTTTCATCCCTATGAGTAATGCAGATCAGCTTAAAGTTTCTTCTACTTAGTTATTCAGTAATAAGGGATTTGAATTCAGACTTTCAAGCTCCCTACAGCTATCCACTCTATCTTATAAAATCGATACACATGACCACATACATGTGAAAAAGATGATTTTAAATATCGTATTTTGTGCTGAACCAGCACTCATCATTTGGTCCATGTCATCATCTCCACAGTGCTCAGTTTATAATAAGATAACAAATCTTCAAACTTTAATGGACAGGCTTCAATCTTCTCCATTCTCCAATTCTTCAGCCATTCATATCATTGAAAATCTGATGATGGAATGCTCAAAGCTCTTGTTGATATCAATCTTATTGTCATACACATGTTGATTTTAAGTCACTCTGATGCCTCACATATAAGACCTTAATATTTCCATTTAAATACATAGAAAAGGGATGGGCAGGATACAGGCTAATATGTAATATTTAAATAAAGTATGTTGTCTATATTGTATCGGTCGGTTTTGTCTGTTCACATAACAAGATCTAGCATCTAGACAAAAGTACCTAGAGTCCAACATGCGCAAGATACATAAGTCAGGAACACTCATGAACTCTGCCCTATTTGCCTATTTTCCAGATCTACCAACTTATGAGCAACAATCCCAATGATATCAATCTAATTTTATCTCTCTCCGCCAACATCGCACATCGGAGAAACAAAAAGATTCTAATTTAAATTTATATGATGGAATAATTTAGCATGAAATATAAGTTGGAATCAATTAAAGGTCATAAACTTTCATATTAATTATAACTCTAAGATTAGCGGGAGATCACCTAGTCAGAACGAGCATAATTTATTAATTAAGATATTACTATTGAAATAGAAGAAAACAATGATTCTGAAAATGTATAATATATATATAAGATTTATTAATTTAGCAAAACATGAATAAATGTGTATATCATTATTTTATTAATCATTGGCCTCGTAAGTATATTGAATTATATGACAGTCGGTCATAGAGAAATCATATTACATTTTATTCACAACTTAGAGAATTAGATTTGACAAATTACTTTGATTTATGGTTGCGGCTCATATGCCAATAATAGATAAATATAATAATGGATAACTGATTTAGTGCTATTAGGAAAATACTTTTGAGATACCACTCCACCCCCAGAAGGAACAAAACAAGCATTTAACCGATTTAGTTGATAATTATCATTTTAGGACGAAGCATTAAATTTATACAAGATACATTTTATTAATATGTGGAAGGAATTCAGTTTATGGAGTGATAAACGTGTGTGGGATAGCTAGTGAATATATTTATAATAATGTCGCGAAGATGCGCATTTGAAATGTTATAAATAGATCTGGTTAGCAGAATCACAACATTACGGCTTATGGATATTCATGGGTTTACTAGAAATATAATAGAAAGGCGGTACATGCATGGCGGCATATGTCACGGATTCTAGCAGGTGCTTCTGAGAATTTATGGATGAAATAGACTTATATATGTCTGCAAACGTTGGCAGAATCGGTTCATGAACGAAGAGCGGTCGGCTGTGCATTTTACTGGGCTAGGTTTTCCAGAGCGATTCCCATATAAAGCCAGCTCACCATTATCAATCCACTGCAGGATGAAAGTCTCTCCAAGTTCAATCCATCTTTTCCTATCTTTAGCTTCTCTTTTCCACATCACCCCTGCACACTTTTTTATTTCATCCATCTATCTCACATGTGGTCTCTTTCTGGGTCTTTTACAATCTCTTGGAATTCAGTTTAAAATTTCAATTGTCCATCTATTATCATCTCTTCTAGCAATATGTCCAGCCCAACTCCACTTCAGTCTTTTAATTTTTTCAATGAGGTCAGTAACACCTGTTTGTTCTCTTACCCATACATTGCGTTTTTGATCTCTTCTTGTTACTCCCAACATACATCTCTCCATACTTCTTTGAGTGGTCTGAAGTCTCTGTATTGCTCTTCTATTAAGTGTCCAAGTCTCAGATCCATAAGTAAGAACTGGCAAAACACATTTATTAAAAACCTTTTCAAATACATAGGCATATTTCCTTTTAGTATCAAGTTATTTCTACCAAAAGCACTCCAACCAACTTTAATTCTATGATTAATTTCATCCATTATGTTTCCATCTGTATTAATAATCTGACCAAGGTATTTGTAATTGTTAACTTCTAACTCATCATAATCAATCTTTATTTTCATATTTTGAGAAAATCTATTAAACATTACTTTAGTCTTTTTAAGGGATTTATCTTTAGTCCTACTTTCATCTGATAACTCCTGTAACTCCAAAGCAGCTCATACGACCAAATAAGTCCCCAGGGGGGTTAAGAGCCTGGTTCTTGGACTTGGAGATACATAACGGGGTTCGACTTTCCGTTACTCCTGGGTAAAAGAAGTACAAATATATATATGATATACGAACGATGAGGCCTATATGCATGCAACGCTTGGAATAATAAAATATAATTTTAAAGACTATTTAATTAATTAATGCCCACACATTAGGGAATATCCCGCATAATGGTATGATTTAATTGCTAAACAGACATGGATCATTTAAATTAGTTAGAATACATAATTCTTGGATATCCCCTTTCCCTTTATTTTATTTATAACTTCCCACACCATTTAATAAGTACAAAATTTCGGTTATAAATGCCATAAATATAATTATACAGATACGAATGGGTGGTGGTGATGAATTGGAAAATAAATAGATTTACTTACATATAATAAATTGGACATTTTGGGATTAGCGCATTATTATTTAAAAAGAAAATTATATTTCTTAGAAAAACAGATTTTGCCTGTTTTTCTACAACAACCTCAGAAGATAATTACTTTATTTTTCCCAAACTCACGAGCATTTGCACAGATGGAATAAGACTCATTTTTAATTAAACTGAATTTTAATCATCCCGTAAAGTAGTAGGGAAGAAAAATAAAAAAGAAATTACATGCTAGCGAGTTTGAGGGATTATTGGCATATTTAAAATACAAATATATATAATATGATAATAAACTAAAAGATTATTGCCGCATGAAAGTGAAAGAAAAACATTAAATAGAGGCTCAATGATAAGGAAATTAAGTTATATAGAGTTACAAACAACTAAAGATAAGTAAATTATAAGTATTTTACACAAGATTATCTAATATAACGTTGGGATTATTACTATTACAGAAGGCTGAGGTTAAGATATTCATATAGCGGCTAAAGTTCTTTTTACCTTGTTAAATACAGTGGCGGTCCTTGATGCTTTAGTGTCCATTGGAGTTAATATACTAGATCTAGATTTTTGGGATCAGTCAAACAGGTAGCATTTACTTTTTAGTCTATAAGCATTGGAAAGTTCATAGGTATGGGATCCGGAGTTTTGATCACGGGAACAAGCATGTTTGAACGGAGGGAAAGCTGAAATTTCCTCTACTCGCTACACATTGTATTAAAAATTACACGAGCATGGATTAGATCTACCATAGCTATTTTATGATTGTCTCCTCTCTTTTGGATTCAAATCTAGCAGTATTTATATCCCTTTTTTTGATGATGTTGGCAAGCACTTAGCGGCTAGACTTGAGGCAATTTGAGCACTTAGCAGATCTGAAATCTGTTGACCGGATGCATCTTTTGTTTAATAAGTTTTTGAAAACAATGCAATCCTGTTATAAGTTTCTCGAACGATTGTTTTAAAATATAGTCTTATGATTTTAAAACAAATTAAAGTGGATAAAATTTCCACTAATGGATTTTTACTTTACTGTTACAAATTGTAACATTTTAATTTTGACTAATGGCTTTTCTGGTTAATTGTGTTTGAGAAACTTTGAGAAACTTCTTAGAAGAATTGCATCATTTTCTGACCGCTAAGATTAAATAAATAAATAATAAATTATATATATGATTTTAAAGTAATCTCCCCTCACTGAAAATATGTACATATCCATTATGCACGCATACGAATTAAAATAACACTAAATATTTGTTTATTAAAATTATTTACATTAAGATATCTATATATCTACATCAGTTGTTTTAATAGTTAAGCTAGAAGGAAAAATATGTATTAGTAAATATGTGTGTGCTCAAGGATGGGGTTTAAATATGGTTTGGTGGTGGGAGATTGTAAGTGGGCTGTGAAGCTCGATCTGAGCATCAGATCGACTGCTTCAATATTGAACTTAGTGTAATTAGAAGTGGTGCTGGTTCAGCATGAAATATGTATATTGGAAATCATTTTTCTTTTTTCACATGTATGTGATCATGTGTATCAGTTGTATGCAATGGAGTGGATAACTGTAGGGAGTTTGAAGGTCTGTGTTCAAATCCCTTCTTATTACATTAAGTTCAGTACAGACAACATACTTGTATTTAAATATTAGCAATTCAATGTAAATGTTTTAAAAATTGAAAAAGTATTTTTTGTTCTTAAATAATCTTTCACTTCAAGCAAATTTATGCACTAAGATAGAAAAAAATAAAATGGACAGTTTATTGCAATTAGACATCTTAATTTACAATTTTTTAATTTTATTTTTAAATGTGCATTGTATTATTAAATTATTTACTAATAAATTGTACTATATTTGTGATGCATACTCTTTAAACATTAAAAACATTTTTGTTAAAAATACATTTTATATGGTTCACTTTCTATAAATTTCTG
The DNA here is from genome assembly GCA_028023455.1 of Epiperipatus broadwayi. NCBI lineage: Eukaryota > Metazoa > Onychophora > Udeonychophora > Euonychophora > Peripatidae > Epiperipatus > Epiperipatus broadwayi. The sequence continues at coordinate 3,316,177 of JAQFVV010006225.1, read as the reverse complement.
TATTTGCAGCATGACTTTTAATGCCCTAAATATAAGGGGACTGCTATATATACAAATGATAGAAAGTCTGCTCAGAAGCAAATCTAATTAGTAAAGTATATAGATCATCAAAATTGACTTAATCTTATATAGTTACAATTTGCATATAAAGTTTAAGAAAATTATTTAGTAGATCCCAGACTTCATGTTGAAGGAGAGATTTAAAATTGAAGATATCTAGGAGATATTGCTTGATTTGAGTAATTGAATACGTACATGTATCATAAATCTTTAAATTTTCACTACTGGGTGATACATATGACAAATCAAAACCTATATCATTGAAATTTAAGAATCATTCTACATGTATGGCAAGTGATTTTAAGAAAGCATAATTTTAAATAAAGGCCAACCTGGATATATCTATATTTATTACAAGGCAATGATAGAACCACAAAATGCTGCAGAAAGCATTTGAAAGATTGTAGTGATGATTGATCATCAATGTCATGATAAAAGGAAAAAAGGCTGATTTTTAGTGACTTTTGCAATAACTTATTTACTAGAAGTCATGCCTAAGATTAAATGACATGATGCTTTAGAGGTCTAAATTTAGTTCCTTGGATCTGACTAAAGATAAAAAGCTTAGATCTTGTAAAATAATATTTTAATCCAAAAGAACAATTTTTATGAGCTCAGATAAAAATTATAAAATTAACAAACTTAACTAAAGACATTGAAAGTCGGATGAAGTAAAACATACTGAAGTCTCTTTAAAGTGAATAATGTTTCAAATTTAATTTTTTGTAATTTATTATACTATGGAAAAAAATCCACTAAATATTATTTATCTATATTAATATTTTATAGAAAAAAATGTAATAGTAGTACATATGTTATATACCTCCAAAACTTTTTCACAGCAGTTTTGCAAGAAGTATTTTGTGGATTAAAATGGGAAGCTAATGGAGTAAAACTAAATGGAGATTATTTAAGTCATCTTGATTTTGCAGATGATGTAGTTCTTTTTGCAAATAATACTTTAGAGCTTCAAGAAATATTGCAAGAGTTATCAGATGAAAGTAGGATTAAAAGTAAATATTAAAAAGATTAAAGTAAGTTTTTCTCAAATGATGGAAGTAAAGATTGATAATGATGAGTTAGAAGAAATTAACAACTACAAATATCTTGGTCAAATTATTACTGCAGATGGAAACAATGGATGAAATTAATCATAGAATTAAACTTGGTTGGAGTGTTTTTGGTAGAAATAACTTAATATTAAAAGGAAATATATCTATGAAAAGGAAGGTTTTACTTATGGATCTGAGACTTGGATACTTAATTAAAGAGCAATACAGAAATTTTGGATCACTCATCAAAATGTGGAGAGATGCATATTAGGAATAACAAGAAGAGATCAAATGAAATACATGAGTGAGAGAACAAATGGGTATTATTGACATCATTGAAAGAATTAAGAGACTGAAGTGGAGTTGGGCTGGACATATTACTACAAGAGATGATAATAGATGGACAGTTGAAGTCTTAAGCTGGATTTCAAGAGATTGCAAAAGACCACATGAGCTGGATGGGTGAAATAAGGAAGTGGGCTGGGGTGATGTGGAGAAGAGAGGCTAGAGATTGGAAAAGATAGATTAAACTTGGAGATACCTTTATTCTGAAGTGGATCAATAATGGTATGATGATGATGACGACAAGTTGCATGTCACATGAACTGTAAAGGCCACTCCTGGTGCAGTAGGAAAAGAAATTTTAAGCCTACAAAAGAAAAAGTAATAGTAAACCAAAGAGATTAAAATTGGAAGACAGGAGAAACCTAGAGTTAAGATAATTATTCTAGACAGATCATCTGGGAAATTATTAAATTCAAACATCAATTATGTTAAAGCAAATGCGTAGCAAAGAACAGAAGATCCACTTCTGCGAATGATTCAGAGTGACCATAAGGTCAATAAAAGATTTCAGATCATTTGGAGTGAAAGCCTATATATTAATAAAAGATACTTAGAAAGAGATAAATTTTAATCTTTATATGAATATGGATGACCTCTAAGTTGATGAAATTAGATTTGTTAAAAGGTCAAATGATTTAGAAAAAAGATAGGTTATAAAATAGAGAAGTAAAAATGACTGCTAAAACACTAAATTTAATAAGTTCATGAGAGAAGTTGTTGAGATTTTATCATTTTGCTTTCATTTCTGGTGATGATAGATGGGTTTATCATTGTTTTGAGGATAGTGTTTTTATGATACTACAGAGAATTTTATCTCTGCAGCCTTATTTGTGATGATAGTATTTTGTGTAGTTAAATGCTGAATTATTTCCACCACCTAATTGAATTTTTTAAATATTTTAATAAAAAAATAAAAAATGGAGACAGCAAAAGGACCTTCCTAGATAAATATTTAAAATGTCTACTAATTTTACTTTCAAAGTGAGCCAAATATAATTTTGCTAGTATATATTTATTGACCTCAAAACAAAGGCGTGAATGTTGATTTTATTCATGAATAATTAAAATAGTTTTATGTCATGAACCATTTCATCCAAGACTCAGAGTAGAGCAAGGCTTTATATTGTGCTTATTATTAATTTATATGTGAGTGGTAGATTTTATATTGTGCTTAACTGAGATAGACCTCTTAGTATTTAAGATCTTGTATACTCATTATTGGCGATGGATTTCTTTGTCTAATCTAGTGTTATGAGAAGATGATCAAATCTAATGATTAATCTAAGGTGTAATTTTTTTACAGGAAAATTATAAATAATACTGAATATGACAAAATTTTAGATATTACTTATATTAAGGGCTTTTTGTTTTATAAATACTAAATTGTAATTCCACTTTTTAAAGCAGTGTGACATTATTGTAAATTTAGAAGATTTTAAAGTTGAAATGAAATCGAGCAATGTATAGTAGTAAATTGACTATTTTATTTCTAAATGGAGGAGGAGCAAATGTAACCTCTCTCATAGGTCACATGTATAATTTAAAAAATACAAAAAGATTATTGTGTGTTTTGAAACTTTAAAAAAGTTTATAAAACAAATCATAATGTATTTACAAGTTAAAAAATAATTTGTAAGAAATGAAAAGTTTATTTCTTTGTTTATATTTAAGATAATTCAAAAATAAAATTAATTACTGTAAATTTAAAAAAAAAGAACTGATGCAGATTAATTTAGACAATTCAATGGTTACTATGGGAATTTTGAAGGTTTCCAGATAAAAAAAATGTCTGCTATAAAATAATTTTGTTTAGATCAGGTTTTTTTTTTTGAGGCTGATAAATGAGTAGCTGTGAAAATGAATTGTATTTATGTATATTTGAATTTATGAGTAATAGTGGGGTAAAATTGTAGTTGTGCTAACTTCATGTTTCTGGAAATGTAGCTTTTTTCATGGAACTGTGATTATGCTCTAATGCTGAATATTGCCTAATTATATCTACTATAGTTTGATCGTATTTGCAGACATGGTAACAAAACTTAATTATTAGATAAATGAAGATTTTTAAAAGACAACTATGTATTACAAAAAGAAATTGAGGAAGAAGGTAATCAAAAAAGAACTTATTGTTTCTGGAAATATGGACCAGAATCTCATTGTTAAATTGACATTAATGTTTAAAAGCTGTTGAGTTGAACAGAAAAACTAAAGAGAAAATTAGTAAAGACTTTTAAGTGACTTATTGAATAAATAATTTAAATTACAACATCAAAAAAAAAAAAAAATTGTTTTGCAAAATACTCATTTTTTTATTTAACTAAAATATATTGATATTTTTTTCCTCTCTTGATTATATATTTAAATTCAGAGATATAAGAGAATGAAACATTAATTCTAAAAGATTGAAAGAGTTATAATTTTATGGGTAACTTTAAGGCTAAAAAATTAATCAAGTTTGGTGAAAATATGAAAAAAAATGTTTTATTTCTTAAATCACTTTTAAATATTAAATTTTTGCATGTGCATTCCATATTTAATTGTATTGATTATATAAAATATGTTATATTGTTTTTATTCTATTGTATCAAATAAATTTATCATTGCCAAGCATAGTTTCTCATAATTTTTCTTATCTGATATATAAGTATTGTACCAGTCAGGTAGAGGTCTTTCTCATTCAATGTACACTGCCCCAGTTGTGTGACCAAAACCAGATTGATTATCTTTACTTACTATGTATATAAACTTTTAATGAGAGCTTAACTATATTTTACTATAATTCTGTCAGCAATTAGTCAATGGATCACATGATGATGAATGATTTATAACTAATGTGTACCAGCCATTTTAAGTGCCATGGCATTTTTTAACCTGATAAACCAACTTGCATTATTATTATGATTATTTTTCTTAACCATAACACCTAACTCTTTAATCTTCTTTTTGATAACTAATTGTATAAATCACACACACACATACACTTATTGCTCAACTTATAAAATTTTATAACTATTTTGGAATGCTGTGAATAATAAAGATCAAAGACATTTTTAGAAAATTAATGATTTAATAATCACAAAGAAAAATTAAATTACAAATGCATTCTTCAAATTTCACCAGTTAATTCCAACAAATAAATAGCATTTTCTTTTTCTACATATAAGAATGATCACATATACAAAAAAAAATATATATGTACAATTACTTCAAATATATATATAAAAGATATCAATCTTAAAAAAAAATACACTAACAGTTATATGTACTATTCCACTTTTCTCTAGAGTTGCTGTTAATGTGCACATATATTTCTTGTTCAATTTTCTTAAATGTCATGATAGATACCTCTGATTTAACAGCTGGTGATTTATTATAATAAAAAGGGCTGTCCATCTTAGATTTGGTACAAATTTTTACCTTTTTTCAAAATTAATTTGCATACACACAGGTGAGATAATAATGTATTTGTTCTCTTGGAAAGCATTAGTTATGAAAGTTAATTTTTTACTAGTATACCTTCATTCTTTCTCCCTCTCCAGCAGATTATTCTAATAAAACTTTGGATTAATGGAAATATTCTTAAAAACAGGACAGACATTTTCTATTGATGAATGCACAACTAGTGCTTATAAAGTCAAATTTGCTCACTTATATTGGTACTCACATTACCCAAGTTATTATTTTTCTTTTTTATTAGAAAAGTGAATTTTTATTTCAGTTGCAATTATTACCAGTGGTTTTAACAGCAATTTACAACAGCAAATCATTCTTTTTTTAAATAATAGTTTTGGTTCCTTTATGCTAGATCAGATTCAGGCTGAAAGAGAGAAAACAATGAAAGAAACTCATTATTATAGCTGAAATTGCTCAATTGCATGATAGACCCATACAGACAAACTAACAAGTTTTATTTTAGATTTTTTTTATCTCTTTCATTTTTAAAGAATATGATTTTAACTAGAAAAAAAAAAATCAACAACCTAATCTTAGTAATGAATTAAATTTGTTTAGCTATTACCAAAAGAGATAAGTTTAGCATACAAATAATTAAAAGAAAATATTTTAACTTTTAGAGAAAAAAATGTTATAAGTTTATTTTTTCTCTTTTTTTGTAAGATTTAATAAAGCTGAATAACTGAATTTACTTTCATTACATCAATACATAACCAAGTAGGGCTTTATATATGTTTTAAATATACCATTTTAAATAATTAAAATATAATTTAAAAGAAATATAATATAATTTTTTTTTATTAAAAAAAATACCCATTTATTTTTAATGAGATAGAAATTACAGGGTTTAAATCCATTTACCACAGTATTCTTAGCACATTGTATTATTTTAATATTTGCATCAGAATTCTATAAATGTGGAGTGGATAATGATCAAGAAATGTGACTGGATCTGCATGAATGCCTGTATTTGATGTAAATTTCAGTCTGATCTTAGCTCATGGCTGTTATCAAATAGGGTAACAATTTTTGTATAGTAACTCCATCATTTACCTGGTTACCCATTGGTCAAAAAACTTCACAATAATAAATGATCTATAAGTTATATCTTTGGATGATTCCATTACAATATACTGAAGTGAAGATTTTCATAGACAAAAAGATGTATTGCAATTCATAGTAACTTTCAGCAACAATCATATAAAGTATTAAAATACATAATTCTTAATTTTTTTCAACTTTCTATAGGAAATATTGTTTTGCTGAAACATTGTTGGTAGTACCTATTTTAATATTTTACAAGATAATTACTTAAAAATACTATAAGTACATAAAGAGTGTTATCATCATCAACCATTATCAATCCACTGCAGGATGAAGGTCTCTCTAAGTTCAAACCATCTCCAATCTTTAGCTTCTCTTCTCCACATCATCCCTGCACAGTCTTATTTCATCCATCCATCTCACATGTGGTCTCTTTCTGTGTCTTTTACAAGCTCTTTGAATCTAGTTTAAGATTTCAATTGTCCATCTATTATCATCTCTTATAGCAATATGTCCAGCCCAACTCCAGTCTTTTAATTTTTTCAATGGGGTCAATAACACCTCTTTGTTCTCTTACCCATACATTGCATTTTCGATCTCTTATTGTTTCAATGAGGTCAATAACACCTCTTTGTTCTCTTACCCATACATTGCATTTTCGATCTCTTCTTGTTACTCCTAACATGCATCTCTCCATACTTCTTTGAGTGGTCTGAAGCCTCCATATTGCTTTTCTATTAAGTGCCCAAGTAATAAAAAAAGAACGTAATAACTAATTTTCTACTACAATGAAATACATCTCCAAATTCAGTAAGAATACAGAAATGAATGAACATTTTAAAATATAAATATTATTTAGAAAAACATGCACTAAATTAATTCATCAAAATAACTTGAATTAAAGAAACAACATTAATAACTTAATGAATATTCAATGCATAATCATATTTTAAGAAAATATTTGAAAATTGAATTTAATGTGTTATCTGGGAAAACTTCTGTTCTTCATTCTCAGAAGCCGTCACCACAATCATTGCATAGTATATTTAATTCTAGATTTAGGATTAGCAATTCTAATAAGTAAAATCCTGTGTATATCATTAAATATTTTACCTTATCAATAAACAAATTTGTTTAAAAAAACAAAAACACTTAGAATGTAGACAGGCTTCATTAACATTGATGGTTTTTTTTTTTTTCACTACAATTTTATATTATAGAAATTGTAAAATACAATAATAATGTTTCAACATGTGTGAGATCAAGTGTGTCAGCAGTATGAGATATTGTGGATAGTTGAGGGCCATGTGAAAATCTGAGTTTAAACCCCCTATATATTACATATTGAAGTGCAGGTATGAAAAAGCGTGTACTGTAGAAAAAATTTATATATTAATAATAATGTTTATAGATTTTAAACATGCTTAGGATTTTTAATGTAAATAGTTGGCGTTTAATTAACCAAGCCAACCAATTATTTACTACTTTACAAAAAAATATTCTAGCTGTTGTTAATTAGAGGATAAAACAAATATGGAAACTGCTTAAACTCTGATCACTTAGTTTGGTGAATTTGCAGTTATCAGTTCCTTATTGAGGAGTTGTTGGGAAAGTGTTTGCCTTTTACTTGGCTATTTAAAGAATGATTTGCCCATATCATTGAATGCAATGAATTTCAGTTCAATTCTGTCAATTTTAATGCTTAAATATCTTGTGATCTTCCAAGCAACAAATCATTTGATTTGTTTTTTTAAGGCTTTTATATATTTATCTAACTATTCCTATTAATAAAAAGTAAAACGACAATAAAAATCCTTCATCACCTAATAATATTTTGGCATTTATTGGATCTCTTTAAAGGTAGGATTGTTAGAGAGTCTCCATCCTACAGTGTTCAATTTAAAGACTTGTTTTATCTACTGCTATAATTAGTTTCAGCAAAGATTAGACAAAAATACAAACTATTCATTATTATACTATTTACATAGAGCACAGACTTTATTCATAACTGGAAAAGTTAACCCTATATCTATCATTAGCAAATTATAGTATTGACTATCTGTTTTATTAAAGTCTGATTAAAATAATTTATGTCTATGTATTTCTCTTCCATTTATTCAATAATGTTTGTTCCCAAATTTGATGCCAAATCAGCTTATGACAAATATCAGTTTAAGTTAGATCATCCTTCAAGTACAGACCAAACATGTATATTTCAAAATGGAATGATGGTATTATTACTTTACCTTTTTTTTTTTCGTTTTATTTTCATTTTTATTTATTTTATTATCTCTAGTCATTTATGTTGATAAAGGATTCAGGAGTCATGAGCTTATCATGCCATTTACCATCTCTCTGCACTATATATAAATATGATGGTGTGTTTATGTGTCCACAGTTTCACTCTTTAATTATATATAGAAATTTTGAATTATTATTTGTTTTTTGCTATCTCTTTTTTTTCTTCTGTGGTAGAATGATAGTTTTAAATTAGTCAAATTATTATTGTTAAATTTATTTACACACACACAAAAAAAATTGCATTTACATATTTTGACATTTGTGTGTGCTTATATACATACAACACTACAAAAAAATAGTAATATTAATCAAGCTTACTCTTTTTATAGGAAATTATGTTCTTACCGAACATTTTATCATACGCTGTATTTTCTATCTCCAAGTACTCCATTCTTTATTATTTTTAAACATATCCTTCTGAGTCTTTCTTTCCTATTTCAAAGATTTCTCTCAGTCTAATAGTTTTGAGAATTATTTTGGAATGTCTGCATATATAATTCATTATAAATAAAATGCATTTACAAGCAGATGTGCATGAATTACTTTCACTTATAATTACCCCCTAAAATCTCTCTAGAAAACTAATAAAGAGAGCACTGCAACTAAAAAATACTACAAGATACGTATATGTAAATTAGAACATTAGAAAAAACTAAGGATGTGAAAGAGCTACTCCTGCAAAGAAATGAGACTGAATGTGTTGAAGTCATTTAATGGTGCTAAGGAAGAAGAAGCAGCATTTTAAGACTGGACAAAATGGTTCCGAACAAAGCGTAAAACTTTAGAATTTGTTAGACCATCCTAAGGAATTAATAGCGGTTATTATTGTTTATTATTTGATGTTGTGAAGTAAACTTAAATGTTAAAATGTTTTCTAGTTTAACATCTATCAAATAAATGTTAATAAACACTCTTTGTATACTATGTAAATTATCACTGTCTGACTGGTCATTAGAGACTCAGAATATAGCAGAGTGACACAGTCAACAGGATACACTGTCAGTGAAAAACAAAAGAAATAAAATTAACAGATGACACAGGATAATTTCTACTGTAAATAATGGTGGCATTAAATTCTATGATTTTCAAATTTGTTATAAATAATGTTGATTCATGGAACAGTTAATAGAATGTGTAGAGTATTGCATATTCATAAATAAAGTAGAAGATGAATGTCTTAAAGTGTCTATACTCCTTACAGGCCCAGATGTTATACAGCTTGCAAATAAACACCTGGAGGAATTTCCATATAAAGAAGTTATAGAAGTATTAAATGGCTATTTTTCCCTGAGAATATTCAAGTGGGTAGCATGTCTGAGACTGAGAAACTGGAAACAATTACCACAAGAATATGTAGATTATGATCTTGTCTTAAGGAAGTTATCTAAAGATTGTGAATTAAGAGCAGAAATAAATGATTCTTTACTGGAACAATTTTTATATGGTATAGCAGATGAAAATTTTAGAAAAGTACTGCTGTGCAACCCTAATTTAAATTATAAACTCACGATTAAAAAAATGCATCTCCCAAGAGATTATATTAAGTAATGCATCCGTATATAAATTGTCTCAACAAAAAAAAAAATTCCATCACTAAAGAGAAATTTCCTGATTTCCAGTAGAGAGAAAAAGGAGCAAATATGATATTACTGCAGAGAGTTCGGACATTTAAAATTAATCACAAGTATAAAGAAAATTTATGGAAATTGTGAGTCTAAAGGACATTTAGAAGCAGTCTGTTGTTTAAAGATTATGGAGCCATTAATAAGAAAAAAATAGACTATAAATCTTGGGAAGTGATGGAGCATAGGAAAACACATATAAAAACATTAAATGACAGCAAAATGAATCACATTATTAGGTGTGGAGATCTACCATAAACACAAATCAATGGAAGTTGACAGTGGAGCTGGATTGTCACTGATATTGCCTAAAGAATGAATTAAAATTAGTGAAAATCATAAAAATAAAATCATGCTACAATAATCTGAAATGATGGCAACTGACATGAAACAAAGTTGACATTTATGGAAAAATTGATTGTCCCTGTAATGTTGCACGTATTAAATAAAGAGTCTAGTCTGCTGCTAGGAAGAAACTGGTTTGAATCTCTGGGTATACATGTAAATGTATTAAAAACAGTCCAAGTGGAAACTTATGAAAAAAAGACACCCAGGATTATTAAATCCAGATCAGCTGGACTAAGAACGAGATCAGTGAATGTTGAATTGATGAAAGACCCACAACTGAACATATGTAAGCCTCGCAAAGTGCCATTTGTTTTGAGAAATAAAGTTGAGAAAACACTGGGTGACTTAATCTCTAAGAGTTTTAGCACCCACTGAAGATTCCATATGGGCGACATCATTAGTTACAATTGTAAAATCAGATGGAAGTTTATGATTGTGTGGAGATTGTAGAGTTACTCTGAATAAATTCATAAACAAAGAGTCGTATCCAGTTCCAAGTAGATGTGAAGTATTGGCACTATTGCAGAAAGCTAACTACTTTTTTAAAATAGGTCTAAAAGCTGCTTTTCATTAAATACCAGTAACAGAAAAAACAGTAGAACTGTTAACCTTAACCACTCATAGGGACTATTCAAATGTAATAATTACTTTATAGTACTTTTGTTGTACCTAACATTTTCCCAGGCAAAAATGGATATGCTGTTTAGAACTGTGGTGAGTGTAATTCCCTACTTAGTGACATCTTGATTACTGCAACAATAGAAGCAGAATTAGAAACGTGAGTGGCCATAGTTTGCTTAAAACTAGGAAGTACAAAAGCCAAAGTGAATGCTAATAAATGTATATGGTCTACAAAAAAAAAAAAAACATTTCTTGAACATATTATAAATTCCAATGACTGATACCCAGACCCTGACAAAGTAAAAGCAATAACAATTGCTAAGAAGCCTAGAAATGTAAAAGAACTGCAGGTGTTCTTAGGATTTTTTGAACTTTTATGAAAATTTATGAGGAAAAATCACAATGTTTATTGCTATTGTACCAACTTCTCAATAAGAAATAACATTGAATTAATATTCTAACCAGTTATGTCTATATTTTATTTTATAAACCAGAAAAAGAAATTGCTATGCAGATGCTCTTTCCTGACTACCTGAAAATAAACAAAAAGAATATGTAGTTAAAGAAATAAATTACATGGATTAGTCGAACTCCAAAAGTATATACAGCTCCATTGTAGCCGAGTGGACCAGGCATTATAAGGGATATGCCTAACTTAGGAAATGGATAAAATTGGGCTGATTGAAGACATGTCCTATGGGAGTTAATAAATCAATTTGGAACTTGTGAGATGGACTTTCCATTTGTAATGGATGCATGCTAGCTACCAATTATGTGCTCATTCCTCCTAAGGGAAAACACCCTTATTGATTCTACTACATCAAGGCTATCCTGGAATTGTCAGAATGAAAGCATTAGCTCGATCAATAGCCAAACTTAACAACCGATACATATGATGGACTGAATATAAGTTAGTGAAAAGGACAAATGCTGAGTGCACAATAACAGCATTGATTGAAATATTTGCTACACATGGATTTTCAGAATTGATAGTGACAGATAATGGTTCAGGTTTCATATTGCAAAAATTTAAAGAGTATTTGTAAAATAAACTAAAGGAATTAAACATATCCTCACTCTACCATATCATTATGAAAGTGACTGAATTGCTGAGAAAGCTGTGTAGCATTTAAAAATCGTGTTGAAAAAAACAAAAATAAGAAATATTTCAAAAGCTTTAGTGGAAGGAATGTACAATCAGCATTTTATGCCTATCACTGTGAGAAGTAAAATGCTGGCAGAGTTACTGATGTGTCACTCTTTCCACACCCACTTAACTAAACTATTACCCACTGCTAATAAAAAAAAGAGAAATCAAAATTTTTTTATATTTCGTGGCAGGTGAAAATGTATGGATATGCGATCTTCTAATAATGGAAGTGTTGTCAAAGCAAATAAGATTAATAAAATTACAATACAAGAGAGAGTTAAAGAGACATTAATCATCTTTGCCATTGTTATGAGGACACTTTATCAGATATCCATCAAAATAAAATGTTTGAAGATAAAGTAATTTAAAAAATATATATTATTGAATAATCCAGATAATGATCTAGTTTCAGAAGTAATGATACAAAATAAAGAAGAGATTATACATAAACAACAACAAGGTTTAACTACTCCAGTAGATGTAACAGTGAATTTATCTCCTAGGATCCCACGAATTCGCCGACCACCTATTAAATTTAAAGATTACATCTGCCAGTAAGTCTGATTTTCTAGAGTAGAGGGAGTAATGGAATGTCTGCATATATGTAGATGCGCACAAATTATTTTCATTCATAATTACTCCCCTAAAATCATTCTAGAAAGCTAATAAGGAGAGCGCTGCAACTAAAAAATATTCCAAGTTATGTGTATGTAAATTAAAGCATTAGAAAAACCTGATATAAGAACATGAGAGAACTACTCTTATGTAGAAATGAGACTGAATGTGTTGAAGTCATTTAATGGTGTTAAGGCAGAAGAAGCATCACTCTAAAGTCGGCAAAATGGTTCCTATTAAAGTGTAAAACTTTAGAACTTTGTTAGACTCTCTGAAGGAATTAATAACAGTTATTTTTATTGTTTTTATTTGATGTGAAGTAAACTTAAATGTCTAAATGTTTTCTAGTTTAATGTCTGCTTTAAATAAGTGTTAATAAACATTATTATATAACTGTTCTTCCTATATTGTGTAAATTATTATCACTGTCTGAATGGTGTTTAGAGCTCCTCAGAACATAGCATATGTAACGTAATATCGATAAAGATAATTTTTTATACATATTTAATGAAATAGGAAGCTGTTCATAAACTTTTTTTAAAGCTAATCTTTAAAAAGTTTTGTCAGTGGCCGTTAACTTACTATTCTTAACTGGTATAATGAAGGTTGCTAAATACATTGATATTTAGTCTAAATATTATTGAAAATTAATCTAATGTGTAAATAAAAGAGAGAAATATAGCTGTTATAAATAGTGAAATTATATATTTAAAATCTTAAAGATGTAATAATTGATTAATACATTCCTTGGATATCTAGACAAGTAATCAGGAAAAACCAAAGATTTGTTTTTTAATTTATAAGAACATAATTATCAAAATATAGGAAAAAAAACTAACTAGAGACAAAAATAATCTGTGAATTAAACAGCAAGCTTAATTAAGTCAAACTAAGTTTAATAATTTTTGAAGCTTATTCCTCTTGTTTCTCTACCTGCATTTATAGATTCATTTGCTAGTTTAACATTATAGAACAATAGCAAAGTTATAAAAATTTGGAAGAAAGAACTTGGTTAGAAACAGTGAAAGATCATCATGGGAGTCTAACAAGAAACTTTTCCCTTGAAGGTATAAAATAACAAACTAAAGATTTATACGGACACCCCAGTCTAATTGATTTATTATAAAAAATGGTAAAACTATCAAATTTGATGCAATACTTGTAGAATTTTTGGAAGAAACTGCTATGAAGGAAAGAGTTGGACTGTGTAATTTGATATATAAGAATAGAGATTGCAAAAAGGAAGAAAGCTGTTAGATGTGAAGAGCACAGGACAATACATTTGTTATCTCATGTTTCAAAAATATTATTGAGGATTTTAACTCAAAGCATTTATGGGAAGATAGAATATTATATTGGAGAAGAACCATTTAATTTTCAGAGAGGAAAAGTACAAAATGCTATTAGTATTGTTAGAATAATTACAGTGAAATACATTAAAAAAGATAAAGAATTGGCAGATTTGGTAAAAGCATTTGATAGAATAACAACTTATGACCATTTTAAAGATTAAATAGGTATTTTGGATAGACAGAAGATTGATTTGGATTATGTATACTGGATAAAGAATAAAAATCAAACTGGAGACAAATGAAGCTGAAGAAGTAAGTATAGAAAGAGGAATTAGATAAGGATGCTATATGTCACCAATGTTTTTTAATATTTATTTAAAAGACATGTGGGATAAATATTTGGAATGGAGTTAATATTGGAGATAGAATAATAAAATGCATAAGATTTGAAATGATATGGCTTTTATAGTTGAGAATGAAAGCAGTCATCAGAATATGTTGAATAAATTGGAGGAATATGGAATGAAGATTAATGTTGAGAAGACTAAGTGTTTATGGATAGGGAGAAATACTATAAGATTATAAGTTGACATTCATGACAATATAGTTCAACAAGAATATTTATTTATATATTTGGATAGTTGGTTGAGTTAGGATGGAAGAAGCAAATATTAAGTTAAAGAAAAGCATTGACAAAGGAGACATTTATTAAGAATAAGAAAATATTTTGTGGATCTTTGAAGAGAGAATTAAGGAAAATATTAATTAAATGATATGTATGGAGTATACTATTGTATGGTTGTGAAACATGGTCATTGAGCAAAAAAATTATAAACAGTTTGCAAATCTTTGAGATGTGGGCTTGGAGAAGAATAGGAAAAAATTAGTTGAATGAATGGCAAATGAAGTTTTGGAAAAAATAAATAAAATAAAAAAGATTGAAAAAATTAGAGAAAGAAAGAGAAATTGGATTGGGCATATATTAAGAGGGAAGAATAGTTTAATGAAAGATGTTTTGAAGAGAATGGTGAATGGAAACAAGAAGAAAAGAGAGATGTTGAATTGAAAATCTGGGTAATGAGGAGAACGAACTGGAAAAATGAATGACCTTGTTATGTGATTATTTACTGGACTTTTCCATAGGTTGGAATACTTCAATCATTTATAAGCGTTTAGCTAACTAAGTCTATCCAATTTTTTTTTTACATCTCTACCTTAAGCTTTAATTATTTTTGTCCAATCACAGTCAGGTTTGTAAAAATAATTCACAGATTGCACACTATAGCGTAGACTTTATTATTTTTGCTAAGCAACTATATGTATGCATGTGTATTTTGTAATACAAAAATGATGAAGAATTGTATTTCATATATAAAAACAAACTACAGTTTGAAAGCTAATATTTTAATATTACTAAGAACTCTGAAATTGTTTTTAGCAGAGATCTTAACTCAAAAGATTATTATATCACATTTAATAAAAATAATCACTGCCAACAATTTAATTAATAAACATTATTTTTCTGTTGTTTGTCATTCCAAGGAAAATTTTTATATATTTTCTAATATACATTTGTCATTCCAAAAATTTTAATATTAAAACTTTAATATATTGTATACATATAAATAAATAGAATATATATAAATATAGTTTTAGTCCTTTCAAATGTTTTAAAAATGAAAAAAAATATATATACTGAAATTCTAATTCAGTTAGATAAGGAATGGAAATTTAAAAAAACATTCTCGCAAATACCAGGATGAACGGATGAGGATGCTGATAACATTAAACTGTTTCGTCTTGCAATTTTATTTAATCTTGATATATGTTTCTTCCATTTAGTTCTAAAAATACATATATGAAAATATTTATGCAATATCATATTTGTATATTACTAATTTTTTATTAAATACATATTTTACAATTATACTAACCTCCTATTTTGAAACCAAATTTTTATTTGTATTTCTGTTAAACTTAATGCCATGGATAATTCTAATCTTCTTGTAGTTGATAAGTACTTATTAACCTATTAAAAAATTCGTTATATTAGTATTAAATACAAAATAATATTTTGTTTTTAAGTATGGCTCGAATAATTAGAAAAATAAGAGAAATGATTAAATCTCTAGAGAATGAAAAAAAAATGGAAAAGAATAAATAGAGTAAAGAAAAAAAACATCTAAATTAAACGCGCACACACGCATATATACATATAAAGGATGGAATTACAAAAGATTTTTGAGATAATAAGATTTCAATTGTATAAAGTATTTGAGGCAATGTTATTTACAAAGATATTCTAGAACCAGAGTTTTCAACCTGAGTTCTGTACTTTGTTCCGCAATAAAATCAGTTTTTGATCTTTAATTAATTAGTTTAAAATATATGTGTGGAAAAAAAAGTTTATATTGCAACAAAAACAAAAAATACCGAAATAAATTAGATGTCATTCCTGATATTAGAATTCAGCTGTCCATTATAAATAAATTTTGACAGGGAGTTAATTTAATGATCAACTTAGATTTTAAAAATTTGTTTTTATCATTATTAATCTTTTTTTTTCTTTCAATAATTTATTTTTCATTTCTGTTTTATTTATAATAATTAAAAATTGTCAAAAAGAGTTTCAAATTTTTTTATGAAGGTGAAAAAGATTTGCGATTAAAATAAACTAAGAAGATAATAATTTATAAATGAATAAATACAAAAAAGAAGCATATTTAAAAAGTGGAGAGAACAAAAAATCAATAATTGTAGATCTTTTGATGAATAAGTAAATAAATAATAAACTAACAACTTTGGCCTTTAATTTGTATAAAGCTATATTAACTTTAATGATAAATTTAATTACAACATATTAGTATTATAGCAATTTAAAAAATCAAATCTTTCCAAACAATAAATTCTAGCAAATAAATTCTTAAACTCTTCCAGGCATTAATAATATATTGTTTGAAGAATGACAATAATATATACTGAGAGAGGAACTACCATACCCACCATTACTGACTTCAAAGCCTGTAACTCAACTAGCAGATAAGGCAGAGCGAAATAACTAATTACACTAATTATTATTGTTAAA
Source organism: Epiperipatus broadwayi (assembly GCA_028023455.1). Taxonomy (NCBI): domain Eukaryota; kingdom Metazoa; phylum Onychophora; class Udeonychophora; order Euonychophora; family Peripatidae; genus Epiperipatus; species Epiperipatus broadwayi. The sequence continues at coordinate 3,299,189 of JAQFVV010006225.1, read as the reverse complement.
ACAGGGATTAAATGGACAGCTACCAGTTATATTTCCTAATCATCTTATTTGGGTAACCATCTTCAACAGGGTCAGCCAAGCTTAGCCAAAGTAAAAAGCATTTTATAAAGCCCGAAAGGTTTAAATGCCACTTTTATAGAAAAATGCCTTCAAGACAATACCCATGCTGATCAATGACATTATGCCAATATATATTGTAACGGGCACACATGCCGTTTCATTATTTATTTAAAAAATTTAGACATTAAAAAGAAAAGTTCGCATATAAAAAATTTTTTTAAGAAATAAAAATTGAAAGTTAAAAGTCATTTAAACTTTATATATATAAAATCGCACAGATGAAAAATTATTAGAAGAAAACTTTATTAAAAAAAAGAAAAGGTTTTAAAACTAAATATTAAGAAAAAAGCTTGAAAGATTTAAAGATAAAAGAATGTACAATAAATTAATTAATGCTATTGTAAAATGGAAATGATTATTTTAATTAGTTAAAAGTAAGCTAGCCCTTGGGCATTTCAAAATGTATAAGTAAAGGTCAGATAGGAGAAAAAACAATAGAAATAATAGCCAATAAAAGAAATCCCTCAGGAAACGGACCTCAATGAAAAGATCATCATCGTCATGACGTAATGTCCACTGGATCCAAAAGTTTACAATAAAAGGAAAAGTTTGGAAATAAAAAAATTAATTAGAGAAGATAGATATGTGACAGCAGAGGTGCTATATGATGTTAGTGTGGAGAGAGTTGAAGGAGAAGGGATTGAAAAGATGCACTCTTCAATCCCTTCAGTTTTGGAAATAATAAAAATAAAAAAAGAAGAGAAATGACCAATCATTTTCCTTATTGAGGACCACAGGACATCGGGGGAATTAACGCTGGCTCCAAATTGCAAGCAACTGTTAAGCATGGATTTTTAAAACAGTAAGAACTCTAACTAATGAACTTTAATTCTAAAAAAGAAACTTTTCCAGTATGTTAAAACTGTAAGAACATTAGTTAATTAATGAACACTAAGTATAAACTTTCCCAGTATTTAAATTATTGCAATAGAAATTCCTATCTGACAAACTTAATCAGTTATTAATAATTATTTTATTGAATGTATTATTATTTTTTGTAAATTATTTCCATTAATTTATTTTTTTTGTTCTTTTAAGTTTTTATTATGATTTCCCCCCCCCCCTTAAACTAAACTTAATAAATGCTATATTTAAGTTGGGTGTGAATGGCTGCATAGATTTGTAAAGTTATATTAGTTTAATTAAGGGAGGGTAAATCTTAGGTTATTTGTTTCGTAGTTAAATTGGGTTAATCGATTAAATATATTGGTGTAATTAGTAAATGTAGCATGAGATTCGCTATGTGCAGGATCCTATTATATGCTGCACTTGGGCAAAATAAGTCCCATATCTCACTGACCATCAGAAGCAGACGGTATTCCCTGCTCCTTGGATCACCCCTTTTTAGCCTATGGAATGGGATAGTAAGACGGAAAATGCAGTCCTTTCCTATGGAGTTTTTTTTATTCTTCTTGCCAGACAGATGTAGTATTCCTGTACTGGATAAGAGTCAATGTCTTTTAAAGCCATGCTGTTCAGATGTACATTCCTGACAATATGGTATTTGTGCTGTCGTATTCATGCTGCATTGAATACATCAATGTATCAGATAGATTGACATTAGTTTGACTGCGAACTTTTGGCTTAAGGTTAAATAAGGGATAGAATATTTTCTTTTCAAATGCAATCTATGTAGTCTATTCATACTCGACCCTTTAATAAAATATTAAATTTATCTGTGCAAACTTCAAAAATAAAAAAGGTTAAAAAAATTAATTAAATGCTAAAATTAAAGTAAAAGCATACAAAAATAATTTTAAATTTATATATGTTGTAACGTTTATTTATATATGTTGCAAATATATTGGCATTTGGTAAAAGCTAAAAAAGTAAATTTAGATTTTTTTTTTTTATTAGTATAATTTTTGTTAAAACATGCAATGAAAGTTAAAATTGTCATTCTTATTTTTTTTTTATCTAATTGGAAATAAAAATTGGAAAGAATAAATGACATGCAGATTACTAATCCAGATAAATTAAAAGAATTCCAAAAATATAAGCTAAAAGAAAAATATTTTAGCTAATTAAAGATGGAAGAATAATGCTAAAAAAATTAAGACTTTGTAATTTAAATTTAAGAGAGATTGTACAAGATTATTATCTTATATGCTGATAAAAAGACAAAAGAGTGCACAGAAGTTTCATAAACTGGATCGCGATATAAAAAGGAGAGGACAACTTCAATCTGGGTCTTCTCTTTAACTTCTAGTTACGTCTCTGAAAGTTGGAGGTTTCTGCGAGCATAACCTGTGGCAATAAATATACTTCTACACAGGTATGCCCCTTGTTGTACCAAGCTGTCACGCAAGCATGGAAACAGGACTTGTGAAGACCACTTTTTGCAATAAAAGGGTCACTACAACCATGCCTTTTCTCCAGCTATAGAATGGAACAATAATGGAAGACACCGGCAGGAGAGACCAATGGAAATTCTCATGATCTGGGATCCCATAAACCTACATGAACTTACCGGTAAGTTAAGAATAAATTTTCCTGATAGTGACTTAAAAGTTTGCAAACAATTATTTATCTAAGCTTAGACTACCATCCTGATATAGACTTTTCTTTTCGTATTCAAGGGACTTTCTAATAAAGAATTTTATACAAGATCTTGGGACATTATTAAATTGCTTTAATTTCTTAATCTAACTGTTTTTGTTAATTGATTCATTATCTGGATTAGTGTGTGTGTATTTCCTGTTTAGTTAATTCGTAATTTAACTTATAAATATTTTTAGTTTGTTAGAATAAAAGAGATTTTACTTTTATCAACCTTTTCATTGTGCGTTATTAATAATAGTTATTTTTTTTTAGTATTAAATTTATTATTAGTTTAATAAGATTTAAAACGGAATTTACCTTGCCAATATGTTTAAACAAGCCCAGGAATAATAATCAAAAAGGAGAAAATAATTCTCGTTACGGTATGATGTAATACCGATTAGTTTAAAAGTTTTTTTTTTTATTTGTGAGATGTTATATGATGATTTCAGCAAATTCTTAGGAATTCTGGCGCCCAGATTAAATAACTTAAAAGCTGATTTTGTCAATAGCACAATTCTCAACAATTAATAGGCCGAGTTGATCAGGAAATATAGCTATGTTTTTAGAATAGAAATATAACTTTCTTCTTTTTTGACATAGCTTGATCAACTCACGCGCAGTTTATATTAGCGTGTAGAGGCCTAGCAAAACGGAAAATGTAATAATATTAAACAACTGTTTGTGTGTGTTATTACTGGCAGTGGCTTTTTTTATTTTTTTAATATTGAAAATATTTTTAGATAAGGATTCATATTTTATAAATCCCTGTGTCTCTCTGAGCTAGTGGCATTGGGCTGACGGTCAGAATAAAATACATATGTAAAAATTGGATCTTTAACAGCACATATCTGCCTACTCTATAAATTTTCCAGGTTCAAATGGCCTGGTGGCACCCTGTATGGCAGATACGGTAAGACTTGCCAATATCCGACCATTATAATATTTATCAGCAAGATAGATTGCATTTCAATTCATGTTTCCTTCACATTAACAAATAAAAATTATATACATCTTTATTTAATTCTATATGCATACATACACTTGTATACATATAGCTTAATTTCAATAAGATATTTATTTCTTAATAGTATATGTTTAAAAAAATCGTTATAATAAATTTAAATGTTCTTTTCTTACTTATACCAAAGTGGAGGAGGCAGGGGTTATACGCCTTTCATTCCGCTTTCTCTAAATATTTCAAAGACTCATCTGCAATAATTATTCATAGGCAGTATTATGTGATGCTAACTTCTGAAATGGCCATCTCCCCCTTCTTAATTAAAACAAAGTTTCCCTTGCATGATCCCACTTACAAAGCGCTGTTTAAAGGTGTGGTAACAACCAGGAAGAACAGACAATTTTGATTTTGCTCCTTTTTGTGATAGGCAGGGTTTCAACATAATGGTACAGCTCACATGATGATTATTTGAAGATTAGAACTGGTGCACTTGGTGAGCTTTTATTCCATTTTGTTTAGTTTATTTAACTCTTTTGGCTGCATTAATATTTGGTTTGTTGAGTTTTTCAAAAACAGATTTCAACAGTTTCCCAGAGATTCCATTTTTTTCTTGTTCCTCACTGACTCTGTCCATTCACTCTTTTCTTGCTCTGACTTCTAATTTTGGGCTGGTGATAGTCGAACCACTCACTGACTCTTGTGTCTGAGTCTGCTGATTTTCCTCTGATTGTCCTTTCTGCACTTGGCTTGTTTTTTTATCATAACCACACAAAAGAACAGAATGTTGCAATTTTTTATATTTGATTTCTTGGCAAAGTAATCTTTGTATTTTTACAAAAACAAAAAAAGGAATTTCAAGAATTATATCAACACTTAATGAATTAAATTTTGATACAGTCTCTTGGTACATTTAAAAAAATAATTTAAGAAATATATATATCAAGGAGATAAATCCTTACCAATAATTTTTATCACAATGTATCTAATTTCTCAAAGATAATTAAAGAAATCTTTTTAGTATATATATTTTTTCTTTGTTTATCTATCAATTTAATTAAACAAACTGACATTTTAATTACTTTTTCTTCCTTTATCATTAACACAAACAAATGTAGGGCACATTAAAGAAAATTTATTAACAAAAATTAATATAAAAAAAAAATAGTTACAATATGCAAAAATTTTACTACCTATCTGACAATATAATAAGTGTGTATATATATTGCCCACAAATATCTATTTTGGTTTTTAAATTATATTCATACTTTTACATTTTATGAGTCAACAGTTGAATACAGTGCCAGTTGACTAAACCTTGTGATGATGGTTTGATCATCATCAGTCACCATCACTATACATATAAATGAATGACTTCATCATGCAGCTTTGGTGTGCAATAATTTACCGGGAAACTTAGATTTTTTTTCAGAGTAACTTTCCATAGCTATTATTCTAGCACTGATCAGTAAATATGTATCTAATTATCTTTAGTTAGAGGATAAAACTAAGGATAAAAATGGTCAAACCTTTACCAACCCAAGTAACTGGTAAGTCTGAGGTTTGCTGCTTTTTTCTTGAATAAGGAGCTTGGGAAGGACTTGTATTGAAGTGGGTTATTTATTGAAAAGGATCTTTTATGATTATTTATAATGGATATCCTGGGAAATTAAGCACAATAATATATGCTAAATATTTGATTTTTGATTGAAGAGGAAAAAGTCGTAGTTAACTTATTTAATGGAATTACTAACCTCAGTCTGTCATTTTGATGTTCAAATATTGCATACCCTACAAAGCAACTGGCTAGTCAAATAAATTATTATTTTCTTTCAAGGTTCTCATCTGAGGTGTTGATTGTTACTGCATGAATGTCCATCCAATTAGTATATTAGTTTAATATATATTATTTAAATACAAATATATTGTCTATACTAAACTTAATATAATTAAAAGGGATTTGTCTTGAAAGTCGGAGTTCAAATCCTTTGTATATATATATATAGTAACTAGTTGGGTTACATGACACACAGCTACATAGTTGTGTGTACATATATATATATATATATAAAGTAAAGGAAAAGTAAAAATAAACACAAATTTTAGTAGATATTTTTTTACTTTCCTGAAATAAAAACTAAATAAAGTGTTAAATAACTCTTAATTTAAAACAGAATTTTATTATTAATTAAAACCTTTAAAAAGGTCTAAATAAATTATTATTATTCTGATTTGGAATTTAAAAACAAACATGTCTACTGATAATTGTAAAAATATCTATCTTTGAAAATCCTTTAATGCTTATATACATTATCTATGTAAAATTTCTATTATCTATTTTGAAATCTTTTTAATTAGTTAAAGTGGTAAAATTTCCAAAATGTATCTTTTAATTAAAAGTGCTTTTGATGGATTAAAGTTGGTTTTAATCGACAGATTGAAAACAATTACTGTGTTTTTATTACTTCAAGAGTAAAAAGGATTAGACAGTTTGAAAACAGCCTGCAATGTGTTTTTGTCAGCTTCCCAATCCAACACCCCACTCTTATAAATAGGGCTGCTAAAAATATCAGTTCAGTTTGGCTAATAATTTTTAAAGAGGCAGCTGACTAGTTTCCAGCTGCAATGTCTGGTTTTGATATTTATAGAAGCAGCTGGCTTATGGTTAGCTGCAAAGTTTGGCTTTAAAATTTATGAGCAACAGTGGACAATAAAATAGTTTTCTATAGTTAGCAGTAAACAGCTGACCAGAAAGAGTTGGTTCACAGAAAGTTCCCAGAACTATACAGATAGCTCTCATCAAGATGTAGCTGAAGTCAAGACAGAAGGAGGCAGTTGCTGCAGATTCACTATACTGGAGTTTGGAACTTAGAAGGAAGACCCATTTTTCTGTCTAAAGCCTTAAATATGGACAAAACAGTTTTCTGGCCTGAAGCTTATCAAATTCTAGATATAAGATAACTGATTGAATGCCATCATTTTACCTGAATTATACCTTTCTTTTATGACAATCCTGGACTATACATGTCTCACAAAGACCAACAGAAGCACAGATAAATGTATATACAATGGTGAATAGCATTATATGTAATGAAAATGAAATTTTAAATATTTTTTTTTTGGTAAAAATGACATTTAAAAATCTATATATTTTGAAAGATAACAAATAAATAATTTTGCTTGAATTGAATTAGAATCTAAAAATAATGTTTGATTCATGGATAATTTATTTTGAAAAAAGAGGACTTCAAAAATATTTCTTAGATTAATTTAAAGATATAATTAATTAATGAGAGTAACTGTCATAAAAAAAAAAACTTTTGAGTTATGTTATCTGTCAAAAAATTGATTTTACTTTTTTAAAAAAAAGGAAGAAGAAAATACTTTTATTGACCAAAAGAAAAGACTAATTAATAATATTAATTCATATCACCTATATGTTCATAGATATACATGTATGTGTGAATTTTATATATAGTTTTCAAATGGAATTGATTATGAAATATATTTTTAATAATTTTATTATTTTGATAAATTCAAAGATCTTAATTTTATATCAAGCCACATGGCTATGTGCTGATTGGGTTTTAAATAAAACTACATGGAACATATATGTAAATTATAATGTAATAACTTGAATTTTGTATATTGATCATGTAAATCACAATGTGATATATTTTATTATTGTATGTAAATCAAAATTTAGAAGGCTTCTAATTGTAAAGTCATATTCTAAAGACCTGAATATCATTTTTTGTTGTTAATAAACTATGCAATTGTTAAAAATGCTAAACCATCATTTCTTGGTCACCATAACTTATAGAGCTTGGGTTCTTCTGAGCTAGATTCATACAATGATGGCTGATATATAAATGGGGGTGGGTATTTAGTGCTTTAGAGGCATTCAGTTGACAAGAGTCCTGTTTTGGCATGAAAATGATATTCTTCAAAGTCCATGCACTACATTTTATTTAGTTTGGTCTCTATTAGAAATTAAGTTTATAGTTGGCCAGTACATTGATGATACTAAGCAGCCAGAGCATTGATGATGATCATCATGTTTAGTGTCCCAGCATCATTGTTTAGATTTTTTCTAGATTATGTATTCTGAAGGATTAGTACTTAAGTGGTGCATCCAAGTAGTGTTTAAATAATTTCCCAAGTTGGCAAAGGCTGGGCTACAGAAGACCCATTTCCAACCCAGTACAAGATGGACTGTTGATTTTATTCTGATTTACTATATTGATTTATTTTGATGATGATATTCCCATCAATGATGATGGTTGATTTTTTACTTATTTATAATGCTGGTGGATTTATAGTTAACCATAACATCTCTTCTGATCTAACTGGATGATCTCTCAGAGATCACTTGATCTCATGCTCTATGTAATATATAACATTGCTTATATATTTATGATAGTACTCTATTAATTTAATCTTATATCTTAAAATATTATACTTTAAATTTTATTAATTGAAATATTTTTTAACTGGTTAATCATGATTTTCCACCATCTTTTTTATTCCTTTACCCCATCCTATTGCTATATATATATATATATTCTTTCAATCTTGTGAGTTTTACTTCCTCTACAACTTGAACATAAAAAATTTAGGCTTCAATTTCTCATTTATATCATCACATGCAGGTTGCAGATGTGAATAAAATATTAAAGAAAATCAGTGGATTATATTTATCCATCTAATAACTACATTTACTTTTTTTAAATTATCCAAGTTAAAAATTCAAATGCCCAATATTTATTTTATCATACATAATTATACAACTAGTTTCTTTGAATTAAAAATCTTAGCATATTTAAATATTAGGTGATTCTTTTGAATCAGTGGAAAAAATTAAGCTATTTGTTGAATGCAAAAGTGCAATTCAGGGTTTCTTACTAATGAAGCACCCATAACCATAAACTAATCTGAGGGGTTAAATATGGCACTATTGAATGTTTATTGATTAAAGCTTACATTAAATAAATCTGCAACAGAATAAGAAAATAGGTTACTGCTGATAATACAAATATGAAAATATCTGGAAATTTTATGCAATTCATTGTTTATCATATTATGCAGAATAAATGTATATTCAGATTTTAATCTAATACACATACTACCATAACAAATAATTTAGACTTTACAGAAAGCATAAGTCAAGATAAAAATTAAATTAAAAACAGATCTTTTGTTAATCTATTATACATATATATATATTACAACGATCCGGATTAAGAGACTTAATGTAATCTGCACTACAGGGCGCCACTAGGCATTTGAACCTAAAAAATTTATATAGTAGGCAGATACATAAGTTCAAAAAAAAAATTATATTGGCTGATTCCAGTCGTTAGCCCATTGTCACTAGCTCAGTGGAATAGCAGAGATTTATATTTTACAATAAAGTCTTATCTAAGAATATTTTAAAAAAAGAATAACTATTAACATACGAACATTTATTTGTGCACATATATATAAAATTTAACATTATTATTATAGTATGTTTACTTTAACATTTAACTTTTTTTTTTAACTTTTATTTTAGATTTTAATTTACATTTTAATTTTTATACTATTATAAGTTCGCACAGATGGATTTATAAAAGTTTGTTTTATAAATGTTGAGTATAGATCGGTTACATAGATTACACAGTCAAAAACATCTCAAAGTAAACATAAACGATCAAAATATAAAGTCATTGCTGGAAATGCAGAGGGAAATTTATAAGAAACCCAATGGCATTCATCATAAGATGCCGCAAGACACCAATAACTTAAAGACATCCGACATAAATACATCTTAGATACTCACCATAAGGTACCAGTATTTACCGAATGTCTATATTTTGATCAAATATGAAAACCAAAAACATAATTAACCGGTAACGAACCCATGCAAGCATCTATATCCAACTTAAATTTAATGCATTTTTGTTTAGAGTGTCGAGTATGAATAGACTACATAGATTTGCATTTGAAAAGAAAATATTCTATCCTTGTTTAACCTTAGGCCAAAAGTTCGCAGTCAAACCAACTTCAATCCATATGATATATCGATGTATTCAAGGTAATACGACTATGACAGCACAAATAGGTTTAGAGAAGAAATTGCCTTTCGTCAGATAGGAATATTACATCTATCTGATGATAAGAGCAATAAAAAATAACTACATAGGAAAAGACTGCGGTCATTTTGCCGACTTACAATCGCATTCCATAGGCAAAAAGAAAGTGTGCGGTGTGAAAAGTGATTCTGCCCGTAGTGAATCTCATACTACATCTACTAATTACACCAATATATCCAATCCATTGACCTAATTCAACTACAAAACAAATAACCTAAGATTACCCTCCCCTAATATAACTTTACAAATCTATATAGCCATTCACACCCAACTTAAGTTTAACATTTATATAATTTAATTTATCGCAAAACAAAAATCATAAGTAAAACTTAAAGAACAAAAAAAAATAAATGGAAATGATTTTACAAAAAAGAAATACATCAAATAAAATTATAACTAATTAATAAATAATTTAGTTTGGTCAGATAGGAATCTATTTCTATTTTTCTTTTTTAATACTGGGAAAGTTTATATTTTAAAGTTCTTAGTGTTTAGTATACTGGAGTTTTAGAAATATATTTAAATACTTAGAGTTCATAAAGTTCTTACAATTTTAAAATGTTCCTTTTTATCCGTTGCTTGCCATTTGAACATGAATTCCCACGCCGTCCTAAAGAGATTGGTATTCTGTTGGCCGTTTTATTTATTCATCGTTAAATCCCCCAATGATCCTGTGGTCCTTTTTTAGGAAAAGCGATGTTTCATTTTCTTTTTCTTTTATAACAACTGAAGGAATTGAAAATGTGTCTTTCAATCCCTTCACCTCCAACCCTCTCCAACTTAACACATATCTGTCCTCTCATAAATTTTCTTGACTCACTTTTTATAGAAGCCTTTCAGATCCAGTAAACGTTACGTCATGACGATGTGATGGTCTTTTCGCTGTCCGATTCCATTGTTTTTCTCTCCTATCTGGCCTTTGCTTATACATTTTAAATGCCCAAGGCTAGTTACATTTGACTAATTAAAACAATCATTTCCATTTTATGATTAATTAATGTGTTTTCCAAAATTAAAGATATATTTTTATCTCTAAATCTTTTTAAGTTTTTGCTTTTAAAATACTTTTCTATTTTTAATAAAGTTTTATTTTAATAATTTTTTTTCATCTGTGCAATTTTAATATATATTTGAGTTTAGATGATATTTAATTTCAATTCTTAAACAAAAGAAGTTTTTATGCGAACTTTTATTTTTTCATGTTTAATAAAAAAAAATAATGTAATGACGTCTGTGTCCGTTACAATATATATATGTATTAAAAGAGGAAGAATTTTTTTTAAATGCTTAAAAAAACTATTGCCAAGTATAGCTTTATATCCAATAGGCTTATATATAAAGTAAAGAGCAGTCATACATTCATAAAGATTCAAAACCAGAGTAGAGTTATTGTATATTTATATATGTGCAAACCAGAAAATTGTATAACATAAAAAAATATTAGCTAAAAAACAAATTTTTACTGAAATTCTCTCATGACTATGGTTTTTCTTTTAACAAATAGACCTTCCCAAGTGAAATTCAACTAAATAAACAATATATATATGTATACAAACACAAAACAGAAATATATACAAAACAGAAATATCTTTCCCCCATAAGTCACTTTGAAAAACACTCACCTATAATGACAAAGGAAGTGGAAGTTTTCATGAGATTGATAGCCTTATCATTAGTTTTTTGGCTCTTTTTTTTTAATTCATTTTTTTTTATAAAAGATAACCTTTGAATTGTCAAATAATATTTTATGACTGTATTTTGTTTATGAAAATACAAAACTGAGTTATGATACCTATTTTTAACCCTTCTCTTATGAACTTTAATTCTTTTGTTAAGATTTAATTTATTTTGACCTATATAAATTTTGTGACACTTGCGAGTAATTTTATAAATGTTACCATGAATAAATTTACTATCAAACATTGTTTTAAACTATTTACTAATGAATTTAAGTCAAGGACTTATCATAAATCTATTCCTGATACAGTTTATAAGATTCTTTGCAATTGTCATAAAATGTATGCAGATCAAAGTAAATTAAGTCTTAATGAAAAGTTAAAGTTCATATCATAATTCAGCTTTGTATATTTATGAACTGAATTTGGAGTATAAAATATTATTTGACAATACAGAGATTATCTTTTATGAAAAAAAATTAAAAAGAAGAATCAAGAAGAAATTGATGATAAATCTTGAATTTGAGGCATCAATTTCTTGGAGACATCCTTTAATAAATTATGGGAAGTCTATTTCTGTTTGTGAGTATATATATATATATATATTGTTTGTCTGTTTATATCTAGATTAATTTTACTTGAGAAGGTCTATTTGTTAATAGATAAAATCATTGTCATGAGATAATTTTAACAAAAATTTATTTTTTACCTAGTATTTTAATGTTATATGATTTTTAAAAAAATTTATTTATCATTATTAATGTAGCATTAAGCAGTATTTAACTTTATATATGTATATAATTGTCAGACAATCTCAGAATGTTTCCACAGAGCCGATTGTCTAAAACTAGAAAATAAAATAAATCCAAGATAAATTGGTTTAGATGGCCATAATATGATCTTTAAGAAAAACACTTTATGTAAATTTATTTGTAAATGATCTTGTGGCACAGTAATTAGAACAAATGTGTGTTATATCTGTGACTTGATATTTAAGCTTAGTCTGAATGGGCCTTGAAAATTATTTCCAGTTCCAAGTAAAACTAAGATTTGATTTTTTTAGATGGTTAATCAACAGCTAATTCAATGAGGCATTTGGTATGATTTATTTAAAAATGATTATATCTTTTTGGCTTTTTATATATAATCACAAGGTTAGAGTTATGATTTCTATTAAAATTTGGTTAAGAGGATAAATAATGAGATAAAATGTATCACCAAAATAATTACAGTAATAAAAATTATCAAATCATATTCATTCAAGAGATTATATGACCTACAAAGACTACAAGTGACAGGTTGAGCTTTGATCCAACCAAAGTATTACAATTAATTAGATTTTGAAAATAAATATTACACATTGAAGCAGTCAATCTTAGCTTAAGATTGAACTTTATGGTTCTATCCACTTACCAAGTACTAACATATGTTCAAACCTTATGACCCATCCTGCTCCTTTAGTCGTATATATATATATTTCTGAGATGTGTGCTTTAAATTATAAATTTTAACTTTTTAATTAATTTTTTTAAAATTATTATTCTTTTTTATTAAAGTACATAGGTGCAGCTCAGATGAATAAATATATTACAGGAGCAAAATATACTAACAAAATATCAGTTTTATAAATATTTTATTATACAGCATGTATAAACTTTTCTTTTTAAATTTTTTTTTTTTTTTAATTAAACTATATTTTTTTATAAAATCCAAGATGGAAGATGCAACCATTAATTGTCCAAAAATAATTAAAGGTTGGAAACATAATATTGTTTTAATCTTGGGAAGGAATTTTTAATAAAAGTTTTACTGAAAATAAAATGAGGAATAAGATTAATAGATTTTACTTTTGTTATAAACATTTTTGTCAAATATATTTCCAATCTGGAAATAGATTTTAATATATTTTTGGAATATTATCTAATGATTGCATCTCCAAGAATAATAGACACAGAAGTGTAAGATTTTGTTAGATCAGAGATTAGACCTTGGGCTAGAAATAAGAAAATTAAAAGCATTCCATAAATACCTGAGTGGGGTATAAAATGGGCTGATTTTAAACACCAAGGATTAGCTACTATTGAGAGAACTGTATTGTTAACATATTCCATGTCATTGTGAAACTTAAAATGATGATCTAGTAGTAAACCAATCACCTTTCTGACCCATGGAAGTCATCATCTTCTGCTGCTATATTATCCTGCTGCCTAGGAATGAAGTAAAAGCCTGACCTGAGAACTTTAGAAAGCTGATCAGAAGCTTGCTTTTGCCTAAGAACTCGCATGGATCCTTGAACTGGCATGCATGAGCCAGAGGTTGAAATATGGAATCTTAAAATGGTGCAACGTAAATTTTCAAGCCGCCACCTGAAAGTAAATCTAGCCTAACAAATCTTATCAAAATTTCTTTCATGACTCATTTAACTTTATTTTGGTCTAATATATAAATGTAAATTGCTCTCAAATGATTTTTTTTATCTAATCCTATCTCATATGCTCTAGCTTTCTTTAAGTTTGGTGTGGTTATTTATTTATATTTATTTATTACTTGATTTTATATGTATGCTTTGTTATTATTATTATGCCAATCTCAAGCAATCTGATGAGCTGAATTTCTCAAAATCTTTCCTCTTTTTAGTTAAACCTCCATGAATTAAGGTTATTAACATCCCCTTAAAATATAATGTATGATTAATTAATATACTCGCCAGATTGTTTTTACGAATCAATATTTTATGTTGGTTTTTATTATAAAAATTGTTATTTGTGCAACTCCAAATAGAATGAAGTAATTCTACATGGCATAAATCCATCATTCAAGCTAATTAACACTTTGAAATCTTCTAAAATGTTATTTATTTAAATTCTGAAAGAGTGACCTATTAGTTGTTTTCTATACAACTGCTAATTTTCTTGTATTTTTCATACTCTTAAAATATCAAATGCTTAAATATTCTAGTTATTATCAAAATCCATGGGGGTCGAATTGAGTTATATTAAATAGCAGAAAAGGAGGGGGTCAAATCTTAATGTATATTTTAGTAAATGAAATCTTCCCTATACATATTGTGCTGACTACAGTGTTTGTAGTCACACATGTATAATACTTATTATTCAAGTAATATTAAAAATGCAAAAGTACACATACAGAGGGTGGGAAAATTCGGCATAATAATTAGCTAAAATTTTGTTAAAAGGTAAAGGGTAAAATGCAAAGTGAGATTAAGAGAAGTAGGGCACTGATATTTTAAAAAGAAAAAAAGGAAAATTAAACTCATAAAGGGATTAATGTTTAATTAAATCATAGAAAGTTACAATGACTTTGTTTTAGAAAAAATATAGAAAGAGAATGGGGAGAGGGGGTGTATAACAAAATGTGTCTCTTTAAAAATAACTTATATGAAAAAAAAAAAAGCAAATCGAAGATATGTGAAACTTATTATAGTAAAAACATTAGATATTGCAAATAAATAAATTGAAATGAAAATTTGAAAAGTGTATAAAATTTTATGAAAAAAGAAAAATGTGAAACTTGTATAAAAATTCCTTTGTAAATCTGTGTAAGATAAAAATATAAAGGTGTGAGAAGATCTGTTGTTAATTAGTAACAATCCAGAAAACAATGGTCAGGCAAGTGTATAAATAAGGCGGATCAAGATAGATGTATTTTTTTTTTTGTTATCATACTGGGCAAAAGAACTGAGAACGTGTGAGACCAGCAGTCATGAATAAAATTAATATTAGCATGTGTATGTCTTTGGAGATGCATGGCTAGTAGTCTTAAATGGGCATTTGCTCAGTCTCTGCCCACCTGACTTCGAAGTCACCCAGGGATAAATATCTGCCACCTTGCCTACTAAGTAGATTGCCGTTCCCGACCATACTATGCCTGGAAAAGGAAGAATGAATACAACTAAGAAACCTGAAAGCAATAAAGAAGGAAACTAAACCAAATACAATAAATAACAGCAAAAATAACCCAGTCAGCTGGAGAGTCTATTACAAGATCAACTGTCTCTGCAAAAGAAGTGAGTTGCGTCTCACAAGACAGTCTACGGAACGCTCAAGAGAAATACTAGGTAAACAATTTGCTATTTTCATACATGCATGTATCGATTAATTTCGTATTAGAAAACCAAACTGAGAATAAATTATAGTGCACAATATTTTAAAATAAAAATAAAAAAAAGAAGAAGAAAGAACTGTTTCTAAAGTAGCTATTTTAAGAAAGGGAACAATTACTCTTTTGTCAGACTTATCAATTATCCATTCAGAAGTTTAATTATATTTTTCATATTTATAGACCTTTTTTTTTTTGTATTTTAGATGTGTAAATTTATTATATCATTTAACTTGATGATTTTTTTATTAAACATTATTACTGCTAAATTGGTTGTTTTTTTTAATTTTCTTTCACAAATGAATAATAGTATTAAATTAAATCTAGACTAGTAAGACTGAGTCAGTTAACTTTAATTTAAATAAAGAAAAGGGAAAGATATTCTAAAGAAATGGAATGCTGATATAAACAAAAAGGGGTGTGTGCATACTCATGTATTCTAATATTATCGGTGGTAATCTTCGAAATTTATAAATATTTCAAGTGCTGGGTGTCTAATAAAGCATTCACAAGAATTTTTTTATCCAGAAGCTGAGGAGTGTCTGATCAGGAAATATAACATTGGAGTAATATGAACATATTATTCCAGGGTTCAGTCAGAAATACAGACTCAAGAGCTAATTTAGTCTGTATTTGCTTGAGATAATAGTAGAAATTAAATATTGAATATAACGACAACTGTTACAATATATTATAGTGGCATAGCATATTATTTGTCTAAATTATGGCATTCAAACAGGGGTCATTTATTATTAAAGCAATAAATCTTATTCAATGTCATTAATGACATTTATCTGTACTGCATTACTGACATTCGGCTTATTGTCATAAATATATATATTACGTGCTTCTAATCTGGGGGTTGTGACAAGTCCTCTTCATGTTTTGTCCTGTGGATAGTTGAGCTTCCCAGGACCTTCTTTGTATAAAAGGTCTCTGCATGTCGGTGACATCCACATCATGCCTCACTACCTTTCTCTAAGCACTTCCCTAAAAAGGGGGTCTTAGATTTCATCTTTCATCCAGAAGCATGACTTTTTCCTGGTATCTCTTCACCATTATGTCAGTACTGCCAATTCCTCATATTATTATTTCTTTTGCTTCATGACCCAGTTTTGAGGTTATAATATTAAAATTGTGCTCTGCTCAAAAATATACGTAAATGGTGAGTATTACAAATTTTATTAATTAATAATGTTATTTTAATCTTATTATACAATCCCACCATTGTAATTTGTTGTTTCTATATTTAAGAGTATATGCTTTGGGGAAAATCAAGTGTCAGTCTTCTAAGTATTGATTAAAAGAATTTTTTTAATAAATATTTTGTCATAGATTCAAATATAATCTTTCAAATGTATTCTATTTATTTTCACAACCTCAGCAGCATTAAAATAGTTGTCTTATATATGTAATGAATCCTGGAGTGCTCACCCGAAATATGTTAGTCACCACATTTCAAAACTGTAAACCAAAGTGTTAATAGCAATCTTATGTAATCTTTTTAATAATCGATTGGCATCTTAATACTGTATCCACCAAAGATGAGTGTTAAATTATATATACTATTTAGCTAATAAAAGAGCATATGAGAACTCTTAGCATGAATTTCAATATGTAATAATCTACCATTTGGTAGACCACTCATTCATGCACACATTAATGTATATAAATAATTTATCATGTTATTAAACTGTTTTATTGTCTCAACTTATTTGAGTTGTTCAAATTCCCTTTTTCTCCACTTCCACACATACAACCATGTGTATGCCTATTTTAGTTAAGTCATAATGTTAAGTCTTATTATCTTTTCCACTCTGCTAGTGGGCCGGATTTTAGAATTAATTCTCATGTGCCATCATTATATGTTATTCTTTAGGTGTTTGATCTGGGCCTTAGGGAATGGGTTCAAATCCAGGTTGGTCTCTGTCCAAAATCTCAGGCTTGATTGGGGTTGAAGTACATTTTGTGAGTTCCAGCTCATGTTAGATGGATCAACATGTTTTGATTGATATAATATATAGAAAACAGGTTATTATTCTAAAAAAAGAATTATATATACTGTAAATATAATTTATAATAAAACTCTACTTCAGACATATTTTTAAAACACATGTTTAAAGTCATTTGGAAAAGGTAAATAACCCACCCAGATGCATTTCTGAACCAGAAATCTTCAGTTAGACCAGATCACAATCTTTCACATATTTCTAACATTTGTTCAATATTTGTCAATGTCAAATTAGTAAGGTAAAACGTTCAGCACTCAAAATTTTCATACCAGCCACTAATTACTAACCATTTATTTAACTACTATTATCTTATCCCAGATATAAGCACTACATATTTGTTAGATTGATATGTCTTTTATTTTAATTAAACATAAATACATGAAATAATTCAAATTTACTTATTTTTTTCCACATATAATATCTTTTTTTTAATGAATGTAAACTTTTTACCAGCACACATTCTTGAAACATACAAATAAAAACATGGAGAGAAGGGATTCCCAAGATGTACTTCATGCTGAACCAGCATCTTTCAGCTTCCCAGTTCATGTTCTTACACATATCTTCATCATTTGTCGAATATTTATCAATACTAAATTATTACATTTTTGATGTATACATGTTCAAATTTTTTGCAATCCAAACACAATTATTTCAGACAAATACATTAATGATTATTACTAATCATCATTTAATAATCCAAAGATTATTTCTAGTTTAGATATAAACTTTAAATCTCAGATAAAGGTTAAAATTATCAGACTTTTTTATTAAACATATAGACATGCTATTTTAAATTCAATTCTATTCCTCTTTTTTTTTCATGTCTATTATATTTTAGATACCTGAACCAACTGAAGAATGATAGTTTATACAGAAATGCAGATTAAGGATGAGATCATTCATATTTTTTATAATGTGTGGAAGAATTGGACTTTTAAGTATATTTAAATGATAATATAAACGGGTGGTGGTGAATTGAAATTGGGATAATGATTCCGTTTGTTTATACTAAATAAAAAAAATGGTATAATCTCTAATCTAATAAAGGATTAAAGTAGGTCGTTTCAAAGTATGAGTGCAGCAAAGTTGTTTAACATTAGAGCAATTACTTAAAATCCTTTCGTTTGAATATATTGTTTATTTTTAATACAACTGTTGTTCTAATCTAAATTCTTAAAAAATAGAGTATGAATTCAAAAAATAAATACAAGGCAGTTTCTTATTTTAGCTTTAATAATAGTATATAATCAAGACAATAATTAGAATAAGACAATTTACCTGGAATTCGGCTTC
This sequence comes from Epiperipatus broadwayi, assembly GCA_028023455.1. Classification (NCBI taxonomy): domain Eukaryota; kingdom Metazoa; phylum Onychophora; class Udeonychophora; order Euonychophora; family Peripatidae; genus Epiperipatus; species Epiperipatus broadwayi. The sequence continues at coordinate 3,280,333 of JAQFVV010006225.1, read as the reverse complement.
TAAAGATTTTAGTTGATATTCAGAATATGTTTGGCGCGCTTTTCTATCAGTGTCAAACGACTGTGGGATAAAGATTTGAGGATTACGATCTATAAGTAAATAAATAAAACATAGTTAAAAATAATCGCAGTCCTTAACCTATATTTATAACTAAGTTTTGACAGAAATAAATTATAAATGAATTTAACACTATAATAATTCAAAATCATATTTATAAGATTTAAAAATCGGTGTACTGATTAGTTCATCCATCTATCAATACTATGATCTTAGATTTGAGTCAGAGTCATAAAAAAATATTCTGAAATTCTAAGAATTTCTTCAAATTTTAAGCAAGCAATTAATAAACCCATAGCTAACCTAATTAGTAATCATCCAGTAATGATTGGTAAATGGGTACTTAGATATTATTAGTAGAAGAATCTGGATTTTTTCAAATGAGAGTTAATGTACTGATTATAAAAACAAAAAGTTATATAATATGAGGCAGGCTTCACAACTGATGGGGAGGAGGAGTAGATCATATTCCCACAGACTTTGAACATATAATTTATTTTTTGCATATCAGTGTCGTAGAAAAAAATATATGTTTGATTGGCAGAATCATGAAGAAGAATTATTTTTTGCTGCTAATTTATATCAGAATTGAAAGAGTTTATCATATTTTTTATATTACTTCATGTAATAACGGTCATATTACGCCAAGGGGCATAATTGTCCATTAAACTGTTGTCATATGAATGACAGATCTGAAATATTTCTGGAACTAAAAGTGCTATGATAAATTTGTCTGAGAGTACAGACTTGTGGAATTTATAGGAAAAGAAAAACTGTTTATTATAAACACTTTTTTTTTGAGAAAAATGCTAAACAAAAATGGATATGGAAGTATCCAAATAAGGTTACAGCAGAATTGTATATTATTTTGTCTAACAAAAATTATGTATTTCAGGATTATAATGTTCTTATTAAATTCAGTACAGAAAGTAACATTGATTAAATGGATAATAGATGTGTTTTAATATAAAATTAAAGAGACAAAAACTATTAAGAGATATTCCTAATCTTTAGAAGCACTCTATTGAATTTAAATTAGACCTTGCTAATCATTTTAAAATAGTGACAGACTTTGAAGATGGTTCAAACTTAATTGAGATCAATAAGAAGATAATTGATATTCTACTAAAAATGGCCACATAGAAAACAAGTTCAAAAAAATAAATAAGTCATTAGAAATTTTCAACTGAGTCAATACCAATATATGAAAAAAAAATAATTTGAAAGTGTTTAAAAATAATCCATTAAAAAGAATCAAATATCTGGAACTCCATAAAATAAAATAAAAATAATTAATAATGATATATAAAAATGTAACTGGGAATTGTAAAAGAAAGCTATAGAACAGAGTAAAAATTACATCTTGATATTGGAAGAAAAGTTATTTCAATAATGAAAAGAAAAGCTGGAGCTATTATTAAAAAAAGGTATGTCACTAGGAAATATATGGGAAAGTTTTACAAAGAATTATACAGTGATAAAGAACAAGAAAACCAATTAATCACTACAAATATCTTCAGAACTGCCAAGCATTTATGAAAATATACAATCAAATCTATGAAGAAGAGAAAAACTCCTGGAAATAATAGAATTAGTAAAAGCAGATAAAGAAATAAAAAAAATATTGGATATCACATATCTAAATTATAAAAATATACCAGATGATTAGAAAAATGCGGTATTAATGTTGATGTTTAAGAAAGATGATGAAAATATTAGAGATTATAGACCTATTAGTCTTCTACCAGTTCTATACAAAATTCAGAATCTTTATCAAGATACTTACAACTTGTCCACAGTCATCTGTGAATTCAAATCAACAATAATAACAAAAACCTGAATTTAGGAATGGTTTTTAGAACAGTGGCTCAAATCCAAGTATTGAGAGAAGTTATAGAAATGACCAACCAATATTAGTTGTCATTATGCTTTGGGTTTATAGATTATAAAAAGTTGAACATTTCCACAATGATTAAATAACTTTGAACCATCAAGATTTTGATCCAGGATTTTTTCATATTCTGAAAAATATTTATTAAAATTCAAAGCAATAATTACATTATATAGTGATACTAAGAAGATTAACATTGAAAAGAATATATGAAAGGGTGATTCTATATCTTCAAAACTTTTTACAATAGCTTTACAAAAAATATTTTTGTGGATTAAAATGAGAAGCTAAGACAATAAAAATAAATCAAAGATTATTTAGGTTATTTAGGTTTTGTAGATAAAGTGGTTGTTTTTGAAATTAATTCTTCAAAATTTCAAGAAAAATATTATTTCAAGAGTTCCCAGATGAAAAAAGGTAAATACTAAAAAAGATTAAAATAATATTAAATGGATTTTTCTCTGAAGAAAATAAATTTAAAATCTTGGGTTAATATTTGTAGAGGTCTCTCTTGTAATAAAATTAAGCACTCAAGGTAAATGTACTAAGGTTTATAGCCTTATATAAATATTATGTGCTGACATTGCGATTAACAAAAATTAATATTTACAATCATGAATTAGAAAAAGTTAACAACTATAGATATTTTGGTTAGATTATTAACACAGATAGGAACATAATGGGAGGGTTTTGGGGAGAAGTAATTTAATATTAAAAGAAAATGTATCTATGCATTTTAAAAGGTTTTTAATATCTTTTATTTTTTTTTGTTATGGGTATAAACTTAGATACTTAAAAATAGCAATAAATTTTTATTAGACCATTCAATAATGTATAGAGATATGTATGTTAGGAATAATAGAAATGAATTAAAAGCAAAATGAGAGAACAAACAGATATCATTTGACATCTTGGAAAAAATTAAAAGAGCGTGAAAAGAAGCAGTGCTGAAATATATTGCTAGGAGAAGTAATAATAAGTAAACAATTGAAATCTTTAATTGGATCCCAAAAGATTGTAAAAAAAAAAAAAACTAGAAAGGAGATCACATGTGAGTTGGATAGATGAAATAAAGAAGTGCATTAGTGTGCTATAGAGAAGTTTATGATCAAACAAACTGGATTAGAAAGAACTTCATCCCACTTTGGACTGATAATATATTGGTGAAAATAATGATAGTAAAAAATAATGGAAAATTGAAATAAATGGACATATCAAAAGCAATGTAGATTTAAATTATCACAATTTTTTTTTTGTATTTTTATCATAGTTATTTATTGAAACAGTATTATTTTATCTAACATCTCATTTCACCTACTATGTCCCATAGTAGTATTCTTTCTCTAATTCAAACCTCTCCAAGTCCATGTATATTATCATATATTAATGTATATTGAACATATATTCACATATATATGTGTATATTTATATATTTGAGTACATATAGATATATTAATGTCTGTATGCATATTGTTACATAATGTGTATGCATAGTTATTAAATTGTATAATAAATTAAAAGAAGTGTAAACATTGTTGTATGTTTATGAGCACAACTACATATATATGCGAAGTAAGCAGCAATATAATAGATTTCATAAGCATTACCATGTTGTTTGAATTAGTTTTTATAAAATTAGAGTACAAATTTATTTTTGTTAGCAGATAAATTTTCAATTCCAGAAGTGACAAGATTACTCATATAGCAGAATGTTTACAAAACTTAAATCTCTTTTAAACGATCGTCTGTTTCTTAGAAAAACTCATATCACACGCACCTAGTTTAATTTTGTGGGAACTAGGAGCAGCTTTTTAAAATAAATTCTAAAATAGATTTTAAGACAAAAGAAAAACAGTCAAGCTGCACTATTTTATGAATAACTTAGATTTTGCTTTTGTCTTTTCTAAAGTTAATACAACTATGTTAAAATTTAAGTTTTATAAACTGTAAACAAGTTCATGGCTTTTTCGGGGGAAGTCAAAGAGTTAATATAAAAATCCCTAAAATTAAGCACTAAGGTTCATTCTCTTAAATTAGTGATTCAGTTGCTGCCAGATGTTATATCCGATTTTACAATGAAAACCGTTGGCTAGAGGACAACAAATTTGCCATCTTCCTTTGGAAGACTGGTTCAGGATAATGGAGAAGTTCAAAATCAACAGCCTGCCAATAAGATATCAGAGACACACCAGCCCAGCAGAGAATGCCAGTGCCAAACACCATGAAGGATGCCTCAGTTAGAAGATCAGTAACATTCTTTGTCGCAGAGTTCTTTAAAATAAATTTTAATTAAACTACTATAATAATTTCTCCAACTAGCTATAACATTGAACGTTCATAAGTTTATAACTTAAATGATTTTTTTAATAACTAAACTCTGTAATCTAAATAATGTGACTGAAATAATTTAATGTAACTTTAAATTTAATAATAGTAATAATTGTAAGAATCTTGCCTTTATTAAATAAGTAATTGTAATATAATAATTCTCCTAAGCATAACTGTAATCAGTTATTATATATATATTTTCTAATCTGCAGTCATGCCTATATTATTCTATTATATTTGTTATATTAATATTTTATATGTCATGAATCAAAATGGAGATTAGTAATATTAGAGAGATGATTAGAAGCTCTCACTTAAATGATTTATGCTGCTTTTTAGCACATATAAATTCCCATTTTGATACCTATTCTACATATATGTACATTTAGTTAAGCTACTATGTTTTAGCTTATCATAATTAAGGTTTGCATAATAATGAATTATATCTAATTATTTAATGGCAAGAATGATGTAAAAAGCATATTAATAAATTAATTAAAGCCCAAGATATGCTTTTTCCTCCTTAGTTTATTATCATAAATGATCAGATTTAACCTGTAAACTAAATCACTTTAATTAACCCCTTTTAGTGCATCTTATGTATGCTAATTTACGAACTGGAACAAAGTAGTTTCGCTGATCGAAAGTATATATAATTTGTGCATTTATTTAGTTACTCAGAATACACATTAGTAAGTTTGTTATAAGTGTCGCAAATGTATCTTTATAAAGCACATAGAATGCGTAATGACTTGTTATATCTTTGATGGTCTGCTGTTAATGAAGGCTGCCCCCTCCATAATTTTGGGTTTAAAGCACCAAGCATGTTACTGAGTTTAAGGCAGAACACTTGAGTTACCAATCCGAGCCCCTGAACTTATTGTTCCTTATTAACGTAGCAAGCCATTTGGTGTTAGGGCACCATATACTTGGTACTGAAGTCCGTGAGTAACGATAAATTGGAACTGCAACTTTAATTTAGTTTTAGTGCTATGGTTACAGACACCATGCTACAATCACCAGTTTTCCCCCCCATAATATTATTCAGTTCAACATTGATCTGAACCCGATCTAGTTTATATATAAAACAATCTACATAGGGAGCACATTATTGCTCAATAGATAATTTTAAGAAAATTAGTTATATTTTATCATTGTCATTCTTGTAAGATTTAATTCTTAGCATACCCTGTAGGAATGGCATAGCATAATTCAGGTATGATTATAAACTGTAGATAAAATATTAATTCATAATAACTTAAAATTTAAATGATTTAAAGTGCACAAAAGATGAGAACTTGTAACTAAATCCACTCATCATTGTAAGACACCTTCGAGTGTAAATTTTTAATGCACTTCTATTTGTATTATTTACTTAGATTTTAATAATTAGATATTAAACTAATAAAATGTTTAGGTGTTATTTCCAAATCTATTTTAATTTTTTGTTAACTATTAGTATATGCATTGTCTAGCCAGCCATATATATGTGTGTTTATTTAATTTAATATTAATTTAGTCGTTATTCCCTGAGTCTCGTGCTCTACCCTTTGCTCTGCCGGCACGCGAACTAAAAGCGATCGAGTGTAACCTCATATCTGTCATACATAGAGTAGTAAATCACGGAGCGTTGGTAAAGGAACTGAAGTGCTATCTGATTCGAGGTCTCAACTCCTCATCTAGACCAGTTTTGGGATAATTTACCATAACTCTGAATTTTTTTTTAATGTGTCAAAGCGTCGGTCGGGAAGTATTTTGTTGCGTGAATGTACAAATATGACTGTTGCATTATTTCTAAGCTTTACAAAAAAAAAAAGACATTTACTTTTTTATTGTTGTTGTTTAAAATTTTGATAAAATCGAACTTTTTTAGTGGCGGCAGTAAATTGCAGTGACGGAAAATATCCCCCCCCCTCCCCCAATCCCATTTTCTAGCTGTGACGCTCTTATGAACAATGTAAAAATTAATTTTAGAAAATCAAACTGCGATAGTAAATATTATAACTAGATGTACTAGGATACTTTGTTTATATTTTATAGTTAAGTATAAAGTTGCAGAACATATCAAAATATTCCAAACTGGATGTCAAATCTATTAGACCTTTGTAATACAAAGATTTTACGACAATAGGAAACTGCATACTGTAAATTTCTACTTAATACCTATATAAAGTCAGAAAATAAAACAAGACACATTAGATTAATCAATGTGTTTGTACATAAAACATATATACACGCACAAATGATACAATAAAATTATGGGAGGAAATGTTATTTTAAACTGTATACTTTGCTGTATAAATAAAGCTCAAGTACAAATGATAATTGAGTAAAAATGCATAATATACTTTTTATACCTATAACAATATAAGTATGTATATATAAAGAGTTGAGAAAGGAGAGACAGAATTACATAAAAATACATCTCTTGGTAATTATCAAGAGAAGTATTAGATTAGATAACATATAATTAAGACACAATTTAATTAGAAGCAAACTAAGTTAGCCTATCGAATTTTAGCTATAAAATATAAATACATTCACTGATTCTCAAGTATTGACTTTTTTTGTCGGCGTTTTTATATTAATACTAAGACTGCCAATTAACACGTCTCACATTAAAAGAAAACTTGACATAGACATAGATATAACAATGTATAATTAAGTAAAATCTAAATAGTTTCGATTCTTAATCTAAAATAAATCTGATTTTTATTTCTTTTATCACTTTGGTTTGAAGTTTATCGTTACGCAATCTTAAGTCATTTTCGTAACCGCAATAAAAAGCGGATGGGTTATTTATTTCCAGGTCAGAAAAAAATTGAATTATGGGAATGAGAATCAATCTCCCATTCCCCTTAAAAAATTTATTTCATAATAAAAAAGGGTTAGAGGAGCATTTGATGATTACACGATAATATTTTACTTGATAAAAAGATCTTTCTTTTTTTTTCTGATTTAATGGTTACGACAATCGACTTCTTGGAAACGTATAACATACATTAAATTATATAATAATAAATTTTCATTAGTTTATTTTGTATTAGTATACAATACTAATAGCTAAATCTTGTGCAATTTAGCGCAGTGTGCTAGAGTCGAAAACTAAGAGCTAAAGGTTCCTAAAATAATTATCAGCTGTGTAAATTTAAAAAAAAAAATGTTTGAGCAATTGAATGGAATTGTTGTGCTCAAGATGATCTACTTTTGTGCTCGAACACCACACGATTTTCTGAACTATTAACTATATGATTATTTTTCATTATGATTATTAAATATATAATATCCAGTAAAATTTATTTATCGTAGGTCACTTTTGTTTGTTTGTTGGAGAAAGGAGGATTAATATCTATTTATGATTTTATACGTTGAGGTTTCATGAAAAATCTATTCAGACAGAAAAATGTTCTCTCTCCCTTTTTTATATATTTTGCTTTCCTCATTTAGGTAGCAAACAAGAAACCTATAGCTCTTAATCTGATGGCTCACAGCCAGCTTTACTTTATACATAACAATTTGTTATATATAAATATAATATAATCATTTTATTAATATACATATTAACACACATAGAATGCCATGGCTAAGTACAATAACAGCAGCTATAATAATAAATTTTACTCTTTGATTTTTTTTTTTTTTCAAACAAACTTTCCCCATTTCTTTTTATTTATCTTATTCTTTCTGACACTATTTCTTTATTTCTTTTATTTCGAGATCAAAGAAACCTGTATTTTCTTTTTGTAATCAGTCTTTTCTTTTTCTTTTATCTTTTTTCTTTTCAATACACACATATTTTTTGTCGTTTTATTGATTTTCTTCTATTTTACCTGGCGTTTTATTTGTTTATTTTCCCATAATATTTTATTACTAATATTTATATTACGCGGTAGCGGTAAGATGCTTATTAATCAAACATCATTTTAAACTGTCCATGAAAAAATAGTCGGTAAACTATTCACTATAATATGCTGTATTTAAATTTTTTTAGATAGGTAGATTTTCATAGATAGGATTTTCATATGATTGTCAGGAATTTATAAACGATCTAAAAGCATCTAATAATAACCTTCTCTTTCTAAGTCTTCAACAAAAAAACCTGGGAAATATACTTATGTGGTTAAAAGTCTTAATTATTAATAAACCGAGACGCTTATGAGAGCGGAATCAAATAAAAATAGATATGTATTTATAAGTCTGAATCACTACTGAAATTAGATTATAATATCCAAACAATACAATTCTATGATTAAACGATAACACTTGAATTACTTAGATATTACTTTGTTATTTCTTGCCGTATTCTTTTTAGTCTAATTTATTTTAACATTACAAATTTAGATTTGCAGCAAAAAATTTATAAAGCTTCTTACGTCAAGATATATAAAAACCACAGATTCAGCTAATTTATTAAACATGGGACCATTTAAAATAAAAATGATTTGAATGCCTTCTCTTGTAGTAGCATTTATCATAATAAAAAAAAGCTTGTTTAGAGCTATTAGCACGCTCTTAATTTTACATATATAATTATCGTAAATTATCAAGGTTTTATTTATTATTTGACGATGTTTTTATTTATTTTATTCATACATACTTTATTTCTATTTTTCTGTTCGCTTTAATATTTTCTGCTTTAAACACTAGGATTTTCCATTTATTTTTAAGACCATTTAATCTTTCCTTTTTCTTAACTTTTTTGTTCCTTATTAATTTTTTTTCTAATATAACTTTCATAATGCTACTATTCTAAAAGAATAGCCAATGCAATTATTATTATTACTTTTTTTTAACCATTAGATTTTATCTTTTTTTTAATACTGACAAATATTTTTTTTCCTTTTATTACTCCTATTTCTAATACACATTGTGTGTATTCTAGATAATTCTAATTCTAACAACTTTTATAGTATGCACATCATGTGTGTGTATAAATATATATATACATTGAGACTATCGGCCTCAATCTAGAAAATTATTGGAGTAAAATAAATATATATATAAAACAATAAAAAACAAAATTACTAGCAAGGTAATATCAACTTATTAAAAACTAGTTGCAAATATGGGAATTCATTATTATAAAAATATTAAAGCACAATTTTTGCCTCAATTATAAATGTTCAGGGGGATGAGTTTGGATTCAAAACATTAATGTGTTTTCATCTTGAGCTCCTAGCTTTATAGTTAAGTAAATAGATAAAAAAAAGAAAAGTGGCTGCTGGAGAGTTGCATTAGATCCTTAGATCTAAGTGCAATGCTCTCAGACCCAAAGCTTCTCACTGATGAAAGCCATAAGCTAGAAACTAGTCTGAGGATATTGAATGAGTAAGCACTAGATAGGAATTTTATGCACAAGTCTTCCTGCATCCATTTATTACTAAGGCTTTCACTGGGTGGCACTACTGTCTGAAGAGTTTGCTACTGCAAATATTCAGAATGGTTGTGGAATGAATAAAAAATGTGTGTGATACTGAGCCAATATAAACACTTACCTGCAATTTCATATATTCATTTATATATATAAAAAAAAAAATGCTGCTACAAACAAAAAAATTATTATTTCATAAAAATTAATGATAGTAAATGAATCATGTTAATCCATTAATTTTATTTTAAAATAATATACAAATGAAATATTAATCCATAAAAAGGTATTTACTGTCATTTATGATAATCAATTTTAGAATGAAAAGAACAAGAGACTTAATTTGTTCTTATATAGAACAGCAGAGAATAAAAATTAGAAAAAGTTAACCAAAGTTTTTTCTTTAAAAAGAGAAATTTTTTTTTAATATTTTATATTAATGGACTACTTATAGACAACATGGCAAGCAAGAAATAGCAACGAGAAATTAGGAAAGTTATTCTTTTTTAATTAATTATACGTCCAAGGACACTGAAGTTTAGAAGATACCTCTTCCTCATGGCTGATCAACAAATATCCAACTGCCAATACAATTAAAAACAATTGAAAATTAGGATTAATGCAACATAGTTCAAGTTATTGACCGATATCATTGATTTGCCTCTTGCTGATTACGAGTGTCCTATAGAATGAAAAATAATGCTGGACAAAAAAAAAGAGAGAGAGAGAGAGAGAGAGAGAGCAATAACATAACTTAATGTAAAAGGATAAAATATTCCAATAATTTTAGTCAAATGAAAAGAATAAAAATTGTTTTAGTTAACTTATATTTTAGCAAACACTCTGTAATAATATTTAAAAAAACTAAGTCTAAAGGTAATATTGTGGATTTAAATTTAAAAAAACAATAAACAGTTATAAATATTAAGTTTCACTAATGCATATTGTAATACATAATAACGAGCATGCATTTATAAAAGAATCACAGAAATAATGGCATTACCTTAATATTAAATTAAATTTATATTTTGTTGAAATTTGGCAAGTGTATTTTTTTTATTAAAACTTTTTGATTTGATTAATGAAGAACATGACATTATAAAATTGAGATGGCAGAAATTAATAAATAAATTAGTTCCATTGTTAAATTTAGCTCACCCAAAATGATATCTTACATATATATTTACAATGTGCTTAACATATTAGTATTCTAAATAGATGTTTATACATTTATCTAATACAGGAAGCAAAACACAAATATTGTTGAAAATATTTATTCTGCAATGCTAATGTTTTAAAAGGAGAATAATTGAGGAATAAACAGTTTAAAATATTCATTCAATATCTCTGCCCAAATTTACAAAAGATCATATACAAAACACAATCTGAATTAGGAATGATTTGAGAATACAATTTAGTATATGTATCTTATCTAGAGTAAATGTATGCATGTGAATCTGGGACAGTGATACATGAAAACTTTTGATCTACATGTAGAAAACATTAGGAAATATAATGCAACGTGATAAACAGATGTTAAAGTGTATACTTATCAGATATTTAAACCATTCATTTATTGACTTTTATTGTTGTTATTCAATTTCCTATTCTCGAGGTGATAGCCTCAGTAAATATTATTTACGTAATTAATGTAATTAATGTGCGTTTAATAAATTTATAATTACAACTTTAAATTACTGTAATAGATTTCTAACTATAATATCTTTCCATTGACTCGTTGTAAATTAAAAGATTTCGTGAGTATTAATGTGTAATAAGAAATGTGGACGTAATCAGTGAAGTATTGAATAGCTTCACGCTCGCAGATCGCTTCAGCTTCACCTATTTAAATAGAAAGTAGGTTGAAGTAAAGAGGGTTCCCCTCTTTTCTTCCATAGCGTAAGATTGTGGTTAAACACCTGTAGAGATCCCTACTATCGCATGTTTACATGCATATTCTCGAGGTGATAGCCTCAGTAAATATTACTTACTTATATTTATGAAATAAATTATTGTTTTATTTAGTTGGTGGTTCTCATTTCAGTTTAATCATTCATTCATTCATTTATGAATCTTATTTCAGAGTGAATAAAAGGTCACAAGTAATAATTATTATGAGTGACTATCCTGCAATTAATCATTTTTCTTTCAATTTTAATAATACAGTTATGATCCAGTATTAGGATTTATATTTCCAATGTGTTGGTCATAAAGGGTCTTAGCATGTCATACATTATACATTAGATAGATGGCTTGACTTGCATAGCGCTCAAGAATTAAAAAATATTTGTGAATCTGGATAAATAAATGATTTTGTTATATTTAATTGTTTTCTGATATATACATGTTCTCTACTTATATTTGTCTGAAGGTATATTGAAATGAATGATTATTGGGTCACACTGTCCTCTTCTACCATTACAGCATATATTTTAAAATGGTAGAGCCTTCTTTACCCCTATCTGCCTAACCAGAGTGCCACTAAGCTATTTGAACCTAGAAAAATTTATAATATAGGCAGACACAAATGGGTGTCAACTTTCATTTGACCGATAACCCTAGTCGCTAGTTCATAGAGAAGTTGAGCTTTAACATTTCAAACTTAAAATTTTTAATCAATGATTTCAAAATAGAATTAATAAAAATAAAATAAGTCACTGTCAAAACTAATGAGACAAACACATTTATTACACACATACAATATCAAAACAAATTTGAGGATTTAATTTAACATTTATTATTAAATAGATTTAATTCATGTTATTTATGTTATTTGCACTGATGGATGACTTCAATATATTTTGACATTATTTTAGAATTTTGCTAAGTGTCAATATACTGCACAGAACATGCATTTAAAAGACTCAAATCTTTTAACTCCAGGCCAAAAGTTTGCATCCAAACCAACGCTAGTTTACTGATACACCAATATGATCAATGCAAAATAAGAATGTTAGCATAAAACAATGATGCTTACAGGAATTTACTTTTGCAGCATAATATTATTAAAGAAACGCAGTGATCCTTGTCCATCACAGGAATGTGTGTCTGTCTGGCAAAGGAATCACTTGAATATACTTGGAAAGAAATGATCTATACAGAAGGGAGAGTGGTCCTTGCCAACTTATAGTCCCTATATAGAGTGTAAGGAAGTCAATGACATTGGAAATATTTTTACTACAATTGACAATATGATAGCTAGTCCATGCATTCAAGGGATTGAGAATCCAATGTGTCTCCCAGATTATATTAATGTAAAACATTGGTCATCTATTCACCAGCATTGATTCAACTATGAAACAATTAGCCCAAAAACTAACCCTATTTAAATCAACAAAAATCTTAATGAATCTATGCAGCTATCTACACCTAACTTTACATTTATTAATTTAATTTAACAAGGATGAAAATGACAATGGTAAACCTGTAATTCATAAAATATTTAACAAATAATTTAGAATTTAATTTAATTGACATATAAGAGATTTTCTTTAGGAGAAATAAATAACGTTCAGATTTAGTTATTTTTAAAATGGAAAGTTCATATTTTCTTAGATTAAATAGCTCACAGTTCAACATTTAAAAGTTCATACTTCTTTATTTCAGATGATTTTCCTGACTGCAGCAGGTTAGTTGAATCGAGTTGAATTATTATTGTTGTTGTTTTTGAAATGCACATTGATAAATATTGAACTAAATTATAATTATTATTGTTTTTGTTATTAATATTATTAGCAGGTGCATTTCTATTTTGGAAAATGCACCTGATTTCATAATTTCAAATTTTACAAATATTGCAAAATTATGCTTTTTAGGACGTAAAAAAATCAATTTGTTGGGAATATTTTTAGCAACTATTGTTTTCTTATTATTCCACAATATTTTGGGTATGGAATTATTTATAAAGTTTTTATTGATAGAGGCAGATTCCTCTATATATTTTCTGGAACTACCAAATTATTACATAATATAGGGGATAAAGTTAATAAATTTGTTTTGAATACTAAAATATCTGTTGTCAAAATTGGAAAATCTTTTTTAAAAGCCATACGTAATTGGATATGTCAGAAAGAAAAATTAAATAACATTATAGTTCTAAAAAAAAATAAAAATTAATATTTGTTTATAAAGAGTCCCCCCCCCCTATTTATTTATCTCTGTTTATTTTCTATTTTTGATATGTTATAATTTTCAAATTTTTATATTTCAAATTGTATTTGTAAATATTTAATATATATATAGATTTTTTTTAGATTAATATTTTACATAAATGTGATTTAAGATCATGTTTAGGAGTTTATTCTATCTATTTCATTCGCCAATACTATTGCTAGGAAACATAGTATTATTCTTCATATATTTCTATATATGTATTAAATAGATAAATAACCAAATAAATATAATAATAATAATAATAATAATAATTACTATTATTATTATTATTACTATTGCTGCTGCTACTACTACTACTACTGCTAATAGTATTATTGATATATTTTTTTTTTGTTAATATTGTTTATTTTCTTTGTATATAAATATATTTGTCTGTTTATATATTGTTTATTTTTTATAATTGTATTTTTAGATTTAGTGTAAGATCATCTATCTGATGAAGTATATATTTTTTATTTAGCCATAAAGATTAATATCTATCCATCCATCTAAACATTATCCATCCATTTATCTATCTACCTAACTTATCTACTGCCTATCAACCTGAACTGAATAGTATGCAACTGATTAAAGCATCAGAATTCAAAATTGTAGTAGTGTTCAATGTTTTAAAAACAATCAATAGTCTCAAAGTTATGATTTCTTTCATTAAAAGTGAAATAACAAATAATTCTACAAACAACTCTGGTCAAAAATTAATATTTGTTAAAAGAGACTGATGGATATTATTTTAATTAAAACACTTAAGCAACCATGGGGGGAAAAAATCATTACAGAGAATGATATACATCTAATCACTAGCAGTGCTCATCAAAGATGTCCTTTATAAATTGCCAATTCAAATCACTTTCTTTGATATAAATGTTGCAATGTGGACATAACGTGATTGTAACATAAAAACAACTCAATGAATGACTAGAAACTTATTATTTGATTAAACAAATCATTATTCATACTTTTTCCTACTAATAATGAATCATAGGAAAGACTTTATCAACCAGATTGTTTTTCTTCATTTGAGTAACATGGTGGTGGAACTTGTAGTGATTTAGATACATTACAGGAGAAACAGTTTCATTTTATGAAGCAAACATTTTTTTTAAAAAACAAGTCATCTTCCCAGATGATAAAGATCCAACTCACACAGCCTTCCATATAGGTATATATTAAATTGCCAAATCTGAAAATATTAAATATTATCCAAAAACTCCACAACCACTTGGAGATTCTGTGAGTCTGCGAGCTATTTATTCTTGAATCAAAAGTGAAAAGTTATCATTTTTTGATATCATTAAAAAAAAAACTAAATAGTTTCTATAAACATTCAAATATTAATTTAGTACTTCCATTTACATTGAATATTAGCAGTTTTAAATGCACCTGGTAACTTTACATCATGTATACATGCGACATACACGCATGTATACATATACACCTATATATACATGTAGATGCATGCAGAGTCAGCCTGAGGGGCGGTTCAAATGTTGCAACGGCACAAAGTCTCAGGGGTGCATGATCTACATCTTTTGCGAAAATCAAGAAATAAAATATTTTACAACTTTCTAAATGTAACTGTTTCCTTTTATTTTGCCAAAACTCTGTAATTTGTAGGCTCTACAAAGATTATTACGTGCGATGTAATACAATTATAGAAATACTGGTGTGATGGCTGCAGATATTACAGTTAGTATAATGTGTAAATATTTTACAATATTGTAGTCATGTTAATAAGAAATCATAAGTCAAGAACGACTTTTTTGTTAGTAATTTGATCTATTGAATCAGAATTTGCAAAAAAAAAAAAAAAATTCAATTATCGGATTCACAATATAACATTCAAGAACATAAAATATAATTTTTTGCATTATATGTATTTTATTTTGTTTTGTCAAATATTGATTCAAAAAATTGCACAAAGTCATATTTGTAATAAGTAAGTAATTTGTACTTTAAATAAATAAATAAATCAGTATTTGAGGAAACAAAATAAAATCATTATTGCAAAAAATTATATCTAATTTTCTTGAATTTTTTTTTTTTTTTTTTAGCGAATTGTGATTCGAAATAAAAATTTTACGTAGAGAATCGTTTTTGATTTCATTTATGCTAATTGTAAAGAAATTTTTTAAAAAAATATGCAAGTGGGTTCCTGAAATACAGGAGACACTTTGGTGGCATCGATCCACTGTGTATGAACTGCTGCCGCCAAGATGAGACATTTGATCACATCACTCTCTCTTGTATTGGTCTTGGCAAAATCAAAATGACCATTTATCAGAATAGTAAAGTTGACCTGTATAAAATTATGTCCATCAAGGATTGCGTGAATTCAAGAGACATTCCAACCATCAGAATGTCTACCTTCTTGACATATTCTGCATGGTTAACCAGGTGTAAGAAACTGTTCACTCTGCCATAGCCAGATGTGGACCTTTTCTTTATACAAACTTTAAAAAAACTTAAGGCCAGAGACAGTACTATGTCATCTAAATTTATGTTTGATCAGACTTGGGTGCTGTTTCGGTTTCCTTAAGAAGTCCCTATTCCTTTAATCTTTAATTAATAATATGTCTTCAGTTTGCATTGGTTTTATCTTATAGTCAAATGTACTCATATTCTTTATCAAGTTCTAAATTAACTATAGACTGTTTCTTTAGTTCTCATATTACCAATTATTTTGTTTTTAATTTTATTTATTTTGTAATTTCTTTACTCTAGAATCATTTGTATTACTTGTGTACATTTATTTTTCACTTTAATAAAGTTGTTTTATATATAAATATGCAAGTGATTTTTATTCTGCGTAGAAGACACCCCCCACCCCCACCCCAACTCGCATAAAAACCATGTACTGGGCTCACTCTTTCTCGTGCCGGCTTTGTACACACACATGATAATGCACATACGAACGGAAGCTGACAGAAATATTTCTCTTAAGAATGCTGGTTTTAAAATCTAACATTTTTATTAGAGTGAATTGGAATCCTTAGCAAGAAGAAAGATTTTTCTTAGTAGAAAAAGAAAACAGCGCCTAAATGTAATGCGCAATAACGTAGTAGTTTTTGAAAATCTAACTGTAACAAGCTAATATCGGATAATACCTCTAACCTTTCTTCGGTTTTTTTTATATATAATAGAAAATTTCTATTATGTTTGAATAAAATTTTGTTTTTAATTGTATACGAGTGTAAATTTATTCGTACCTACTTTTTTCGATAATTTAGAATTTTAAAGCTAACTGAAAATTTACACGCAAGTGTGTAAATTAGGCATCAAATGCATCTAAGTACGTTTTGTTAATAAAAATATTACAAGTAGCGATGCTCATATATTTTTCTTTAAAATCAGCAATATGCCTTTAGATCTTTTATCTACAATTTGTTAACAGTCCATTTGCCACGCCTAAACTAAAAAGTAATTCTTTAAAACAAGTGCTGACACCTCACCATATAAATAGTTAAACGAAAAGTGTTGCGGATTTTTTGCTTACACGAGTTGGATGTAATAAAATACTTAGTTTCCACCTTCATTTATAAATGTAAGAGAAAAATGCTAATTATTTCAACAGACTGTGAAAATATAGTGCAAAATTATTCTATGATCTCAGTTAATTTGATATTCTTAGAAATAACTATTAACATTTGTTTGTTTCTTTGTTTTAGCTTTAATTTAAATATAGCTATAATATAAATAACAAAGTTATAAATAATAAAAATTATATTTGCGTAACTTATAAATATATAATGGTGATAAATGACCTTGTACATGTCAATTATATATATTACAAGTACTTTTTCTCGAAATATATATATGTCCATAAGTATTAATATATTATAACGAAAATATATGCAGTGTATCAAGCCATCAATTTGTAAAAACAATCTAGTATTGAAAAAATTTTTATCAAGCTTCGTCTTAGGCCACCAAATTTGTGTGATGACTTATGTATTTATCTCCAAAAATAGTAGTATCAACGTCGTGACCATCTTCTAAATTATGACCACCAGCTTTATTTTTATTTCAAATAAGCAATATAATTTATTTTATTGGCATATCACAGCTGCATAAGTGAATGTGAGAGATAACCAATTAGGTCCACACACACATTATAAATTATAGTTCTAAACTAGGATGCAACAATGTGAATTCATAATGAATATTGATGTAATCAAGATTTTGGAGCACAGAAAATAAAGAAATAAGATAAAGTTAATGAAATAATGTTTATTTAATCAACCAATAACAATAATTGCATTGAAGTTACATATTTTCAATTTAATTTATGAATGAATAAAATATATATATAGATTTTAATTATGAATAAGATATGTAAGAATATATTTTAAGAATAGATCATCTTTCAGTCTCTAACTTTAACAGGATTAGCTGAACTTTCAAGTTCGAAACTTTTAAATTTATTAAAATTAATTAAGTCAGTAATTAGAAGGTTGTTCTGATACAAACAACTCATACTAAAATATAATTTAAACGAATATAGTTTGATAAAATAATAATCAAAGAAATAAAATGTAATTTACACTAAAAATAATTAAGAAAATCACAATCTAAAAATATGAAATTAAAAATTAATATCTTACCCAGGATTTAAATAACTATAAGTCTGTATGTATGTTTTCTAAATCATTAAACTTGGAATTCAAGATATATCAGTTTATAATAGTTCTTATTTCTTGTAGTGGCAAATGTGTTTATAGTATGCCAAAATCTAAAGTAATAAGAATTCTTTCTTGCTTATTAATTTTTTGTAGAAATTTTATGCAGCTAACATTTCAAAATTTAGAGATGACAAATTTAGTGAGTGATAAAAAGTAAACCATGTAGCAAGTAATACTGCAAATTAACCTAAAGAGTTTTCTAATATAGAATCAATTCAAAATTCATGTAATATTGATAAATGTGACATTAACTGCAGAGCACACCTTCAGTGAAGTTATAAATCAATGACAGCTACTCTTTTGACCTGAATTATCCAACTTTCAATTTCAACTAACTTCAACTGATATAAAATTGATTCAAAATAATTTTCTAGGCTTGCTTAGGAAAAAAAAAACGTAATAAAGTAAGAAAATAGATGTTTTTTTTTTTTTTATTATAAGCATATAAACATATATTGAATTTCCAAGTTATGATTAGCTATTTTAATCTATTCAGGATTAATCGTAGATAATTAGTCCTAGGACTCAAAAACAGAATACTTAAAAAACAAGTTTGCAAAAATAAATAGTTAATTGAAAAGAAAGCAAATAAAGCCATTAATTACTTTTCTGTGAAATAGAATTGAAATTGATTATATTCTCTTTAATTATGAATAAGCATCCTAACCCATCACCTTTACAACAGCAAACTAGAAAGAATATTGCTTCCATTTCCAAATTTCTAATGTGGTTAGAGAACTAAACTTATTACCATTAAAAATTCAAAAAATAGATACTCCTTTCTATTTTTTATAGCTCATTGATATAAAATTGTTGAATTTGTATATTTATTTATAGTTAGAGGGAGTTTAATCAACTTCAATTCTATTTACATATATATAAATAAGAGTGTGCTAATAAGCTCTATACAAGCTTTTTTTAAAAAAAATTTTTTTATGATAAATGCTACTACAAGAGAAGACATTCAAATCATCTTTACTAGGATTGTCCCCATCCCCAGACTGGTTTTGAGTTATGGCTCTCTTCAGTGAGGAACTAGGACACCAGATTAAAAAAAAAACAACTCAAGCTAAGTATTTATTTTTTATCATAAAATTTTTTTTAAAAAGCTTGTTTAGAACTTATTAGCACGCTCTTAATTTTACATATTTGTAAATACAAGCTATATATATGTCATGTGACATCTGACTTTATATTATTACTATTATTATTTTGCTGCTGGGGCTTTGGCTAAATTAAATGCCTAAACCTATTAATATATGAAATATCTGAATTAAGTGCAAGCCCATATGATTTTTTCAGTTGGAGAATTGACTTTAAGACCTGTAAATGTCTAAAAGTTTCAGATCTTCTTCTTGATCAGTTAACTATTAGATAAATGCTTAGCTTGAGTTGGTTTTTTGAATCTGGTGTCCTAGCTCCTCACTGAAGAGAGTCATAGCTCAAAACCAGTCTGGGGATGAGGACAATCCTAGATAAAAATGATCTTCTCTTGTAGTAGCATTTATCATAAAAATTTTTTTTAAAAAAGCTTGTTTAGAGCTTATTAGCACCCTCTTAATTTTACATATTTGCAAATGCAAGGTATATATATAAGTCATGTGAGATCTGATTTTATATTATTACTATTATATATCTATGATAATAATGTAATTATCATATTTTGATTTAAAATAAAATATACATAATTTTATAAATTTAAGATAAAATTTGGTATAGCTCAACCTATGCATTTTATTATTATTTTTAGTAATTTCATTACTATTTATACTTAAATAATTTAATTAATAATCATTGTCAAATGAGACTAGATCATCTCAAATAAATATGATCTGAAGCTTGAATCTAGATGGAGTTTAGACATTTTTTCAAGTAGTTGAGAATTTCCGAAACTATGATTTTTTTTCCAGCTAGCCAAACTAACTAACAGATGGTAACACAGAGTGATAAAGTCTATCTTCAAATGATAATCAGCTAGCCAAATAAATATTGTTATCTTTTTATTTTTCTATGGGGTGATGCTAAAAAGTATTTTACTCATGCATTAAATAGTTGTAACTCATTTCAAATTACTATATTTAAAGACATCTATGTAAACATGAACCATAATGGATAGCAGATGATAATCTTAATATTGTTTTTTCTCAATAGGAAGACAAAAGTTTTAGAAGAC
Organism: Epiperipatus broadwayi; assembly: GCA_028023455.1. Classification (NCBI taxonomy): domain Eukaryota; kingdom Metazoa; phylum Onychophora; class Udeonychophora; order Euonychophora; family Peripatidae; genus Epiperipatus; species Epiperipatus broadwayi. The sequence goes on along the minus strand of JAQFVV010006225.1, from coordinate 3,259,664 downwards.
ATCTTTAATTCATATTACGCTATTCAAACTAAAAGGTTAAAATTTTAGGAATTCAGAAAGTGTTGAATGTAAATTCATTTCCACCAGCTAATGATTGACTAATAAAAATTATTAATATACATATTTTATTGACTTCATCTGTTAACTGTAGAAAAATCTAGCACAAGTAAAAGATATCTTATACTAATTACTAAGAAAATATAATAACAAGATGCTAATTTGAGGGCTGTTTTTGACATTACTACCTGTATCTATTAATTATTATTGATTAAATGGATTATTCACAAATAGAATTATGCAAATTGGATTGCAGACATAGATTAAGTTTAAGAGAGAAGATTTATGTATTACTTTGTTTTGGGATGTACCATACTTTTTTTTATAAATGATCAAAAGTATCTCTAGTTTATTAGTAATTCACAATTATTAAATATATAACTAGTGTCTTAACATCAAGCCAATGCAGTTAAAGAAGCAAATACAAACCATTAAGTGTTTAAAATTTTCAAGCCATTAATTTGTATAACAGTAAAATGTGACTGTGGGATAGTTAATATAAATTTATTGTAGCTTCAGATAATTTAATTTAGTAATTCATAATTATTTATATGTGTGTTTGTATCTATGTAATAATATCAAGCAATAGAATATGCATTTACTATCTTGATTCAAATTATTTCTTAGGGAATTTGAATCAAAATAGTAAACTTAAATAATAGCAAACTCCAGAAACCATAAACTATAAGCTAGGATCTATTGGATTAGTTTCTAGTCTCATCTGTCATCAACAATTCCATTCCTTAACCTATTAACCACAACACAGAAGCCATACCTTATATAGGAAATTATGTTTATTTATTTTATTCAAGTTAGAAGATTTAATTATACACATTTACTGATTGTAGAATTATTAAAAATTCATTGTAACACCCTGAAGAACAGCTATGACACTAAATAATAAAGTGTTATAGAGTATTTTTAGACTGATTTATGGTTCGGCAATAATCAGTGTAGACCAGACTCAAACCTAGAACTAATGTACTTATGAATTATCAGCTACATTTAATTTTTTTATATTACTCAAACTAATATTCTAAAATTAAAAAGAAAACAATTTAAGGGTTTGAATCCAAATTAATCCACTTAAATAATTAAATAAATCTGACATCAGATCAGTTTCTATATAAAAATTTCAGTTTTAATTTTTTTTTTTTCAGGATATTAACTTGAATAGTGTAAAGGTATAAAATGTATTATTAAATGTATAATTGTTTCAGTTTTGAATTCTAGTTTTTATTGATAAAGCCAAGAACAAGAGACCAATATAAAGGTGAGGGTTTTATGGTATTATCTACTGATTATTTATGTGTACAGTAGATGGCTCTAAAATAAGGTAAATCATGTGATATTGTTGTTTGTATTAATTATTATTATTATATCAAATTGACATTAATTCCAGTGAACATGTAAATGACATACAATTTATCATTATATTATTCTATACAGTTGGAAATGATGGCTAGTTGTCACATGATTCATAAATATAAAAAAAAAAATTGTAATTTGTTAGAAAGTAGATTTTCTCGATAAAAAAAATGTAAGAATTTTTAATTTAATAAAAATATATAATCACTTATAATAGTAAGAAAATCAAGTCATAAATCACATTCATTATATTATATAATCATTTATATATTTATTAAAGAGAAGTTACTAGGACTAAAATTGTACTTGTAAAATATTTGTGTAATTGATATAAATGTCTAATAAAAATTATTGAATGGCTTATTGTAATAATTAAGATTTGTAGAGGTTCCTACTGTCGTTTTTCAAGTGCATGGTCTTAAGGTCATAGCCTTAATATATATTACTGAATGGCTTATTGTTGACAATTCATTTAGATTGTTGAGAATTCATTTAAAAGTTTGAATACAGAAAACAGTAGAGTTGAATCATGATTTATAGACCTTAAGCTTCTGAATTGCAAGTTTATAATAGAAGACTATATCTTAATGACATTGGGCAATTTGGCCTTCCTGACAAATTCTTATTGATTTAAATGTATATTATAACCCATCAATATATTTTACTAATGGCTGTAATTTTTGTATTTAGTAGTACTAGATGAGTAATTTGTAATTTTAGAAATATTTCTCAATTATATGATTTGTAGAGGAATGTGAATGAAATATTTGTTCACATAGAACTTTTTTTAAAACATACTTCTGTCATTCAACCATGTGATACTTTATGTGCCATTAGAGAAATATATGTTTTTGTGAATAGTGAAGTGCATATTTTTTAATGGGTAATATCAGATGACTATTCAGAATATTCCAAAAAGTTATTTCAGTATAAGAGTGATTTGATGGAGAGCTGATGGCTCCAGCATTTTGTCCATCACTTCTATACAAATGATTGTTTGATTTTTTTGAACAATTGATCATATGATAAGCAAACAAAGATTATTTGCAAAAATGGCAAAAACTTATTATTATTATCTGTTCTTTATTATTCCAAGAAAGTTGAATTATTTCTACAAATAAGTATTTGTATAACAGTTTTTTAATATTATAAATTAATCATAAATATTTTTCAAACCAATAGTCATACCATCTACGAGTTTAGGATATATTTTATCTTTGATATTTTTTTAATACTAAATAAAGTAATTCAACCATACTTACTGTTTGGAAATTATAAAGGAACTGTGATATCTGCTATATCTTCTTCCAAGCCTTCCTCGCATACATCAAAATATCATGTATAGCTCATATTTTATTAATAAACTTTGATTAAAATAAAATATATATTGTTTATTGAATGGCATGTGTACAATATTTCAACACAGACTTTTTATATGTATAATATGCCGTAATAAATTAAGATTATAAACATTAAATATAATTGTTTTTAAATAATAAATGCTAATATAGTAAATATTACACATTCTTACTTTAATATTTGATAATATGATAAGAAAAAGTGTTTTCACTTTCCTTATCTTTAATAGTTAAGGTAGAAAGTGAAAATATTATTCAATCCGATTATTCATTGTAAACAGACTGATTTTTTATTTAACAAAGTAAAGAAATTACTTTTTCTTCTTCAAACTTTGTAATAAATATTTAAATGATCTATATGTAATAAAATAAATCACAATGTGAATATATATATATTTATAGTATTCTTTCCTATAGACAGGTCCAGAGAGCAGTCACATCACAAATTTATTCATTTCTCCCCTGTTCTTTTTAAAACCCAGCTCTTCAAACCCACATATCTCTTCTCATCTTTTATATTATCCAACACACAATCTTTTTTTCTTCTTGTTTCTATTCACCATTTTCTATAAAACATCATTTATTAAACTATTTTTTTTCTCAATATATGCCCAATCCAGTTTTTCTTTCTATCTCTAATTTTCTCAATCAGTCTTCATTATTTATTCTTTTCAAAACTTCTACATTTGTCATTTTATTTATCCAACTAATTTTTTTCATTCTTTTCCATGACCACATCTCAAAGGCTTCCAGTCTGTTCTTAATTTTTTATTATTCACAGCTCATATTTTACAGCCATATAATAGTATACTCCACCCAACATTTAATTAATCTTTTCTTTAATTCTATCTTCAAAGATCTACAAAGTATTTTCTACTATTTTTTAAAAATTTCATCTTCATTTCTTTCATCTTCACTCAACCAACTACCTAAATATCTAAATCCATTTACCTGTTGAACTACATATATAACATTAAATACAATTATTTTTTTTAAATAGTAAAAATGTTATAATAAATAATAGACACTCCTGATTTAATATTCAACAATATTATGATAAGAAAATGATTTCTTTTCTTATTGGCTTTCTTTGTATATAAAGAAAATTGCCTTGAATAGTTAAGATTATTATATAAATATTTAAAATAAATTGGAGGGAGGGCACATTTACATATATATTTTGAGTATGCTTTCACTCATACATTCACTGTAAAAATAAGAATACGAAAAAACTGTATCATATTTTTAATTAAAAAACAAATGACAAAATATGCTTTGGCTGAAGAAATAAATAATCAAGCAAACAAGATTGAAATAAACAACTATTAATAACTATTTAAATATTTATCATACTGGCTTTCATCTCCATTGAGACCTTCTCAATATATTATACTATGATGCTTTGGATGGTATTATTTTTTCTTTTCTTTTTTTTTAACTTTTTTGAAAAACTTTTAGCATTTCATTTAGAAAACATTTTATTATGGGGAATACTGCCCACCAAATTTAAAAAGGATAATAAAGGAAGAATAAAATTATGTCTTGTCAACATGGGCCATGATCATGTAAAGGGCTCTGAGATAGAAAAATGGGGGTTGGCATATTGTAAAATTTATTTACAATTTTTTTTTTTTTAAGTAATCTTGCATAGAGCTGTAAAATGTATTAAATTTACAAACTTTAATGTTCTTTTATTATTATTATACAATTTTGTTTGTTTATTTATACTTTTTATTGGATAGTGTATAATTGAAGTCATGTATAATATACTGATACAGAGTAGTTCACAGTTTCTCTGTACATACAAATCATATGCTGTCATTCCAATCATATTACTACTTTTCAAAACTCTATTATATTTACAGCTACATTATAAATTTATTGTTAGAGCACTGGGGAAGATAAGTTTCAATCCTATGAAAGTTTATCAAGATATATCTTCAATGTAACACATCTTGAAGAAGGCATGGATATATAAAGCAACAATGGTGTCCTATGTTAAGAGTTTTAAGTTTTCTAAACAAATGGATAATAAAAAGTTTTTGTTAAAAACCTAACTAGCTTTTTAATATTACAATATTATAGAGCTATAACTTTAAAGGATATAAATAAAAGATGAGTAATACAATTCTTAAATAGCTATTGCAAGTCAAAGATCTATCCATTAGGCTTGTAGTATGGCAAGAAGGTGAATATGCTTTCATATTTATTTTAATTGCGCTAACAACTAGCTAGATATCCATTTATCGACTAATATTGAACAACTAGCTGAGTTGACTATGCTTGCTGAATACTCAAAAGAAAATTATAATTATGATTGACCCCCCTCCCCAATTGTTTTATCTATCATAGATGCATATTAATATATTCAAATCATATAAATGTTTATGCAAGTACAAAAATAGTAAAGATATGAAAATTTTGCATTCTAATAAATATTTTCTGGTATGAACGTTTGATTAAATACTTTAAATTCACATTTCAAAATTTTAAATGAATTTTTCTGCATAAAAACATGGCAATACAGAGACCAAGGGACAATTCTTTAATGGGGTTAGTTTGCCAATTAAGATTATTTGCTTTGACATGTTATTTTTGAATTTTATTATTAGAGTTCAAATAATGTAGCTCTTTACAAAATTTAATTAAAACAAAGTCCGTTCGAAATACATACAAATTTCATTATTTAACTATTAAATTATTCATTTTCCACGTTTGTCTGAAGCTATTCTAACCAATGCAATTCTATTACAGATCTTTTTTTTTCTCAGTGTGACATTTTTATCACTTTTTTCTTACATAATTGACGAATTATTTTTAATAAGAATCTAAAAATTAGTGAAACGTAACAGTACATTGTCTCTAACAATAATCAAGTGGGGTTGTTTTTTTTTCAATATTCTTTGTCAAGAATCTTTTTTGAATCTCAAAACCTTTCAAAAGAATCAAACAATGTTTTGATGATCCATTATAACTTCTAAAAATTGAACCATCTTTTATTATTTAATTAGAGAAAATATATCTTTACTTTAACTGCATAGAAAAAAAATCTTGAGCAATTTTAATGTTTTGATTGTTTGCACAATAATATAATAATATTCGGACATTCCACCATTGTATTATATTAGTACTCCCACTTACGTGCTTGGTTTGTTATCAAATATATACATATATCAACTACTAGTTCAATGAATATTTAATGTATTTAACTTAGATTAAAAAATGCATTTTTTTGATCTGGGATTCAAATTCAGAATGGAATTAAATAGCATTTTCAAGTAGCTGATCTACAACTATCTGACATTGGGTCTAGATGTTATTTTGTTATTTCTATTTAGAGGATGAATATGCCATGATAATCTGAAATGGACAGATGATTGATTATGTGATACAACTTTTACTACTGACCACATCTTCATTTTTTGCGTGTGCTTTAATTTTTATTTGTAACCTTTGGTTCGTATCAAAGCCTGCTTTTTTTTAAAAAAAAATCATGATTATTTTAAATATTGCACTGAAATAATTTTGCCAAATACATTTTCATTCTTCACTTTATTTCTTCCACATATGCGTTATCTGATGCAACATTGGTTTTATTATTCAATTTACTTTCATTCAATTTTCATAATTCAAAATAATTTTACTCACAGGTCTATTCTCAATTGAATACATTTAAGAGTATTTCATTTTTAAAAAATCAAATAATTATTTATTTAGAAGATCATATGACTTTGCAATATTAGAGGGGTAATTAAACGAAAATCGAGCTACCTTTTAAGTTTGTCAGTCTACCACTGCATTAAAAACACGTATCATGCAAATTTTTGTTTGCTGATGGTCCTGAATCGCTGCCAAATTAACAACAACGTATATGCATATACGAATTAATGTGCGTACACACACACACATACATATATATATACAGAAAGAGAGAGTAGTAGTAGAAAGTATCTTTATAATAAGTCTTTAGAAGCAATTTCATAACCCTAAAGTTTGGTTGTTTCTCCTGCGGGACAAATGTATTATATTAGAGGGTGGAGATGCAACTTCAAATTTGCATTCTTCATTCATAAAAAATATGAAATAAATAAAATGTTTTACTTTGGGAACCCACCCTGAGTTAGTATAGAAATGTATTGCATTTACTGCAATACAATCTTAACCATTTAACGTGTCCTATTTGAAAATACTATTCCAAGTATTAGTATTATTAGTATTAAAAGAATGGTGGGGAGGCAGACTTTGGGCTCAAGATCCAGATCAGTAAACCATTTTTATTTTATATAGCATCAATTTCCTATTATGATTTTAAAGATCCTTCTAACATCTAATATAATTTTGAAATTCGTTCGTCCTTGAAGACTGAAGTAGTAGCTAGGATTATTGTTGAAATTCATAGTATTGACAAAGTTTAGAAGTCTAAAATTGTATTAGAAACTTTTTCTCTTATATCTCAGCCAATTACATCATATAAGACAATGTAAACAGCTTATATTTAAACACTATTTAAAAAAATAAAAAATTCTTACCTGATAGTGAAATGTTCTGATAGAATTTTAACGAATCTTGATATCTAACAACATTTTGTGCCAAAAAGCTACTGTCAGTGAATCTGCACTTTTGCAATAAAGTGCTGTTATTATTTTGTGAAAAATGGAAAGGCATAAGCGGAGGATTTTCAATCACTTCAGGAAAATTCGTCGGTATACTGGAAAAATTACGATTATCAACATTTTCCTGATTGTCCGATAAAATATCAGCAATAAAAAAAGAACGCAATTTTTTAGTTTCTCTGGTTCCCATTCTTATTTTTTTCGAAACAAAGGTATATACGGCGCATTCATGAAAGATTCGAATCCGACGCTCTTTTTTTTTTTATTATTTATTCTAAAAAAAAGTTGCCCTTTAAACTGTACTTTTATTTTTTTCTAACTTGGAAGGAACATTTATATATAGACAGAATGTTAATTCTTTAAGTACTGTTTAACCTCAATAAATTAATTTAATTATATTTGCGAAAAGTAAACGATGTAGCGGCTAGCTATTAGCTTGGAAAATGACTATGAGCTTAAATTCGGCTGATTTATAAAATCATTTTCAGAATAATATACACGATATTGATTTATATGTATGTAAATATCGTATAAAAAATCTTTAAAGAAAATTACAAATTATAAACTTAAAAAAATATAAATATAACAATATTACATAACTCGTATAAGCAACACATGTGTCTGTGTATGTACGTATAATTATAATGACCGCTGATGCTTTATTGGAATATCAAGTAATACAATTTAAACAACAGTTGTAAATAATATTTGGCTGTGATTTTGTCTTTTTTAAAAAAAGAAACCGAGAATGTAATTAAAAGCAATACAGATGATTCAAATGAGAAAAAATTTTATACTTGCCGCCAGCCGGTGAATGTTTAAGCTGCTTTCCATCCTTATTTTATCTTTTCTAGATCAGTGATGCGCAAACTGTGGGTCATAATCTTTTTTGAGGGATTAGATAAAAATTATTGAGTGCCTTAAGGAATGCCTAACAATAATAAAATCTAAAAATAATATGGGTATATTATATTTAAAATAGAATGAAAATATAGGAATACATTATATTTTTAAACCCGTAATAAGTTTAGGTAGAGATAGATTGTTAATTTTTTTAATCTCTATAAATTAATTTTTAATTGAATTTTCCCAAATTAAACGAAACTGCAGCTAGTTACTGACTTGAAAAATTTAAATATAAGTATATTATATATACTTTTAAAACTAGATTTAATTATAGGGGATTTGAATCCAGACTTTCAAGCTCCCTTTTGTTATCCACTCCATCTTTATATAACCGATACACACGATCACATACATGCGAAAAAGATAAATAATCTCCAGTATATTTACTTCCTGCTGGACCAGCATTCATCAGTTGGTCCAGATCATCTCCCACACACATATATAACCAGTGCTCGGTTTATATTAAGATAGCAAATCTTCAAACTTTAATCGACAGACTTCAATCTTCTCCACTCTCCAAAATGCCACCATCAGATTTTCAATATTATGAATTGCTGAAGTGTTGAAGAGTGGATAGGATTGAATCCTGTCCACTAAAGTTTGAAGATTTGCTATCTTAATATAAACGAGCACTGATTATATATGTGTGTGGAAGATGATGATCAGGATCAACTGATGAATGCTGGTTCAGCATGAAATATGTATATTGGAGATCATTTATCTTTTTCACGTGTGTGTGGTCGTGCATATCAATTGTATAAAAATGGAGTGGATGATAAAAGGGAGCTTGAAAGTCCGGGTTCAAATACCTTATAATGATTTGAAAAATATCTAGGGTGTAAATTCGGATAACTGACATGAAATCATTTTTACATTAACAGATATGCTATTTAGAAATATGTATCGCGTATTTTAATGCACTGTACTCATCTATTATATGGCAGTGTATTGAATTTTTTACATACATTATTTGAATGTACACTTTAAATAATTAGAGTTACATTTTAACAAATCTCTTTTTTAACATATTTATTGTTTATTATGGCAAATGCTCAGATATATTTTCTTTTTTGTAGCATCAATAAAATATTTTTTCTATTACTTATAAATATATTTATTTTGGCTATATTATTTATACTGAATAAATATGTAAATAGAATAAAATGTTCAGAAAGTGATCAAGATAATAGTAAAAATAAATTTGCAGTTGATGCTAGTGTGTATAAAATTATGCGTATAAAAACTATTATATATAAAATTAATTTATAAAATTATTATTCTTATATTATTACTAGTTAAAAAATATAATGGTCGCTTTGGGTAGGGTTTTATATAAGAAAAAGTGATTGCAAATATAAATAGTTAGTTCATTACTATTCTATATACCTATTTCCGACCAATATAGTTAGTTTACCGAGTTGTTTATAGGCTGGTTCCCTGGGGAAAAATATTATTTTATTAAAAAATAAATATCAAGTTTATTCAGTCGCATTCGAATCCTTTACTAAATAATGAGCAGAACTTTTTTTATACGCGAAACATAAATAATTATAAAATTCAAATAATTTATATTTTATAATTTTTTTTAGTCATTATACTTTTTATTCCTTAGGAAATATTGGTCTGTCATAAAATATGCAGTAGAGAACACTATATTTATATAGACCTTCTACTTTTCAGCGATGTAGAAAATCAAGAGAATCATCACACATATATACATTGATTGAAATTATGAGTGAAAATTTCACTTTTAAAGTTTATCTTCAATGGAAAAGATATTTTTAATTACTGACTATTGTTTGATAGTTTACTAAGTATAAAATCAAAAAAATAAATTTTAATTTACCTACACTACATAGAAATTTAGATCCTATATGTCTGTCGAATATAATCATAGTCTCAATTTGAATACTGTATATAAAAACTTTTTTTCGTGCTCCATTTTAAAAAAATATTATTCCATAATTTTTTTTCCCTTTTATAATAAATAAATATAATTATGTCTATTAATTTTGCTACATAGAAACCTAAACATAAAGAAAAAGTGTTTGTATTTGTCTGAAGGTTTGTAATGATGGTATATTATAAGATGTGATATGTTGGACTATTTTCATCATTTATGAGTGAATGTTGAATGCATAGAAAATTTTAAACTTTATTTAAACTTTCCAAATACAAACAACTTATTAGTAATAACTTTCAAATAGACAATACAGGTTAGTAATTATACAACGTTTCGAGTAGTATTATTCTCCATTCTTCTCCAGGTGTTGCTGGCCTATATGCATATTCCAACATATCACATCTTAAAAAAATGTTTGTGTTTATATGCTTTTAAGTTTATTTATACACATATGCAAATTTACATAGTTATACTCATTTAGTTTAATAATCTTTAATATTGACTGAAAGGGAGAGGGGAAACTCTCTAGTTTATGATTTGTGGAAGCTTTGATGCAAAATATTTATTTAAAAAAATAGTAATAACAATCACACGAATAGCATTGAACGTTCTTGTGGGGAGGGTATTACTGAATTAATGAAATGAGTAAAGTTGAAAAATTAAGTTTGAAATCCCATTTTTCACATTTTTTTTTGCCTGATAAATTATTCTCTTTGAGGGACCTAATTTTTTTTTTTTTTTGTAGAAAGGAATTTAGATATATAAAACAAAATTTTATTTAACCTTCTTCAAAAAAGACAACGAAATTTAATTTTAAAATATGGAATACATATTATCTAAAACCAACTTGATTGTACAAAAAAAAAAAAAAACGTAAATTCTTAAATTATTTACATGGAAAATACTTTTTGTACTGAGAAAATTGATTAAAGAAAAATACAGTTATAAAAAATGAATTAAAAAAAAGATAGATGAAAAAAATATTATAAAATAAGAAAGTCCATAATAACACCATCAAAAGAATACTAATATTTGGAGCAAGGATAGGTAATTTAAATGATATGGAGCAAAAAAAGAAAAAAAATTAGATTTTAGATTAGATGTTTATGGGAATATGAGAGAGAAAATGCAGAATAAAATACTTTTGGAGTTTAGGCTGTTGAGAGAGGAATAGGATATTATACCATTAAACATTACATGATTACCATTCTTTTTGCTTGCACAAGCTGTTAACACAGAGGCTAAACTTTCCATACAGTAGCGCCACTCAGTGCAAATCAGAGTCATAATGGATGAACTGAGTTCAGATCTATATGACTATACAATATAATGAACTTGAATTGAAAACATTATTATGTTTTTATTTTGGACTCAAAGCTTTATAATTAGCTAATAAGGTCATATGCTTGCTCATAACTGTTATTAAACAGGCAAAACTCTCTATACAGTAGTGCCCCTCAGTGCAAGCCAGAGTAATCAATGGATGTTAGAAGGCTTATGTACAAAATCCCTATTTAGTACATATTCATCCAATATCCCCAGACTAGTTTCTAACCTATGGCTTTTATCAAAACACCAAAGACACCAAAATTTATGGATACTGAACTGAGTTCAGACCCACATGACTATATAAGCTAATGAGCTTGGATTGAAAATATTGTTTTCAATTTTATTCTCATAGTTTTGTAGTTGAGTAGAGGTAAAAGGTGGCTGCTGGAGTGTTGCATTAGATCCTAAGATCTAGGTGCATTGCTTTCAGATCCAAGGCTCCTCTCTGATGAAAGCCACAAGTTGGAAACTAGTTGGAGATATTGGACGAGTAAGCACTAGATAGAGATTTTACGCATAAGCCTTCTGGAATCCATTGATTACCCTGGCTTGCACTGAGTGGCACTACTGTATGGAGAGTTTTGCCTGTTTTAATAGCTAATAAGGTAAAAGGTGGCTGCTGGAAGGTTGCATTAGATTCTAAGATCTAGGTGCAGTGCTCTCAAATCCAAGGCTCCTCACTGATGAAAGCCACAAACTAAAAACTAGTCTGGAGAGATTGGATAAGTAGGCACTAGATAAGGATTTTATACAAAAACCTTGCATCCATTGATTACTCTGGCTTGCACTGAGTGATGCTTCTATATGGAGAGTTTAGCATCTGTGTAAACAGTTTGTGTAAGCAAAAAAATGATGACCATGCAGTGATTTAATACCAATTCAGGAAAATAGGATTATAGTGACTATGGTCATTAAAAAACAAAAAACACCAAAAAGTATGAATGCTGAACTGAGTTCAGATCTATATGATTATACTAGCTAATGAGCTTGAAAACATTATTGTTTTTATTTTGGACTCAAAGATTTATAGTTAGTCAAAAAGAAAAAAAGGTGGCTGCTAGAGGGCTGCATTAGATCCTAAGATCAATGTGCAGAGCTCTCAGAAACAAGGCTCCTCACTGATGAAAGTCACAAGTTAGAAAATTGTCTGGAGATATTGGATGAGTAAGGCACTAGATATGGATTTTATGCACAAACCTTTTTGTATCCATTGATTACTCTGGCTTGTGCTGAGTGACACTACTTTATGGAGAGTTTAGCCTCTGTGTAGGAATAGGATGTTGTGTAGGGAAAAGAGGTAGACATTTTTTCTTTTTAGATTTTTATGACAGAAAACAGAATCTTTAGAAAAGAAATTGGAATATCAAGTCTTTTTAAAAATAAGATAGAAAAGAAAAGGGAATGAGCAAGTTCTGATAAAATGATTTAGTAAAAGTAGATTACAAATGGAGAATGAAGTAAGTGGTAGGCTTTCATCATCAGGGAGAAATGTTTTTCTGGCTAACAAAGATTTCAAAATCCTATTAAGTGTAGAAATTTTTTGTTCACTTTAAATAAAATCTATTTTTGCATCATATCACAACCTTTATATATTATAAGTGGAACAAAAGATAATTATACCCAGTAATGCCATAGAAAAATAAAGTAAATTAATAAAATATTTAATTATTTATAATATTTTGCAATAAAATGTATGCAGTATGTACATATTTTTAATATATTTTTATGTTTGTCATAAACAATATTTCCACTTATCTATTGCTTGTTCTATATATTTATACCATAAATAATGTTAATCTTTTTTTATAGCTTCCATTTTGTCTTTATCTAATATGTTTTGAAATGGTTGAGATTTTATTGTTATTTTGAATAAAAATATAAATAATGTAGACAATTGAAAGTTGTTTGATCAATTGATGCCTATAAGTATTTAAATATCATGACAACATAGTTTTATCATGTAATCTTTAAAAAAAATATTGCTTGCTTTGTGAACATTTAGATGAAATATGTGGATACAAATCAGAAAGATATGTTATATTTTTAGACAAATGATTTTCAATCATTTAATGCAGTAGCTGTACTATTTATGAATTTTGTTTCATAGGAGAGAGAGAAGGATTTGTTGTTCGTGAATCTAAAATATATTTGAGATGATCGAAATAAATTTATAAAGGGAATTATCTTTTTATGGGCTCTCATTTTGTAAATATGATTTTGAAAAATTCAAGGTGACAAAACTAAAAGTAATTTCTTCAATTATTAACTACATTAAACTTCACATTCTGTATTTTAACAATCCTGCATAAGAAGTCTACATTTTTCTCCAGTTTTTGTTTTTATGTATTTATAGATATTACCAAAATCACACTTTTCTTTATTTTGCCGATTAATATCCTATAAATACAATTTATCCAAACCATTTCAAACACTTTTTAGCAAAACTCTTTATTTGTACATATATACATATATCTATGTTTTTACTGTCCTGCAGTCTTCTTCAGAACTGGCTCTGAAGAAGACTGCAGGACAGTCAAAATGTAGGTGTAAGTATATATGTACAAATAAAGAGTTTTGCTAATAAGTGTTTGAAGTGATATGGATAAATTGTATTTTATTTATTTACTATATATCCACAACTTTGCTCACATCAGTTGTTCCCATGGCTTATATATTTATGTATTATTTATATGAAATAACAATACATGTGTTGTCAACAACAGTATTGCAAAAAATATAACTTTTTATGATAACTTATTCTACTAAATTTGATCAACTTTTAGGATTTTAGTTTATACATTTCTCATGTGATGAACTAATTATTAAAAACGGCTATGAAATTTCAACATTATAATATTTTATTCACACTCCATTTGCAAATCAGAAATTAAATACATAGTACAAACAAATTTTAACTAATTTAAAATATATTTATAAAATCAAATTTTACCTCCCTTTACTGAAAACTATAATTCTCTCCATTTCTATAGTATGTATTTGACTATGCAGACCACAACATACTTTGTAGCCATTTAAAAAAATTTCCAAGATCTGTAATCTTTTAATCTGTACTGACCTCTTTTTACATTTTCATGAAGTCATTTAACAATGGTTATAATTTTGACAAATATTGCAAATTAACAAAGTTTTTAAAACAATTAAGTACCAAAAACAAAAAATCCATAGCCTATGTAATTCTTCCCTCCCCCCAATTTTTTTATATAAAATTTATCAAGATTAGTGCAATATTTGTTGAGTTATAAAATAAAAAACAAACTTTCACATTCATATAGTAATAAGGATAAAGATATAAAAACCATTATGACTTATTGATTCTGACAAAATAGTATAATGATTGCCCAAATTTACATTAGAAAAATGTTAATTGCACAACAATTAAATAAACAGTGTATTTTTAAATTGTTATCATCATGTTTAATTATCATCACTTCACTATAGGTTGAACGTTTCATCAAGTTTAATCCATTTACACTTTCCTATGGTTTTTCTTTTTATGACACTCCAGCAAATTTCATTATCTCATCCATACATTCTACTTGTGATATTCTACTGTCTATCTATTGTCATCTTTTTTATCACAATGTTCAGTTTTTGTTTATTTGATATCAACAATATCTCTTTGTTCTCTTAATCATGTACTTAACAATTAAAATTTCTCATTTTTCATTTTAATATTTATCACTTCATGCTTCATTCTATGGTCTGGATGCATAAGCAAGCACTGGAATTTTTTTAAAAGTAATTTATGATTAAACACATTATTTTTATAATTATTTAATTGGTTGTACCAAAAATATTCCATTCAATTTTACTTCTATAATTAATTTAATCCATTATATTTTTATTTATAACAACGATTTAATCAAGTTGTTAATAGATTTTAATTTGAATTAATATCTCTTTATTTCCTTGTTTTTTTATAAAGCCATTGAATATTGTGTTAGTTTTTAAAATAAATTTATGGAAATTATATATAAATAAAAAATAGTAGCTGTATATAATTAAAATGAAAAAATGCACAATAATAGTAGAGGGAATTTGTTATTATTCAGTGTAAGGATAAGAGGTTTGGATATCAAAAAGGGATGGGGGTGAAAATGGGATAAAAATATAAACACTAAACACTAACTGTGATTTTTATGAAAATGAGACAGTGAACTATTAAACACTCTAAAGTTTAACATGTAAAAAATCCAGAAAAAATTAGGATGGAAATTTTCTGGTACTTTGTTTGCCTTTATAATAAAAATGATAAATATGGGATCAGGATATTGAAATGAATAACTTTTATTACAATGAATTGAAATGATGTAATTGAAGATGAATTTGGATGCTTTGTATATGTAATATAACGTTTTCAAAGAATGGGAATATCTAATTTGGCTAACTGAGTTATGAATTATGTACAGGAATTTTGACTTAATTTATGGAAAATATATTTTATATCATATCACAATTAAATGTGAATTAGTAAAATGACTTAATTTGTTAGATATATGATGTGCTTTTGCTAGGTCAGATTTGTCTAAAATTGATTTACAACTGAGATTACCAAAGTACAAAATGGAACTTATTATCAGAAGATAGTCAGTGAGTAAAAACTGATCATGAAAATCTGTCTGCCCATTTATTTAGTTCTATTTATTGATTACATTGTGTCTACATATAAATGGTTATATAATGAGTAGAAATAAATCACTGAAAAATGCTAACTTTCACTTTGGTGTTTATGACATAGCTTGTGTTCATATTTATTACTAAATTTGTTTTCATAGATATATAAAACAGATAGGATTTTAAAACAAAAAAATCTCATAGAGAGTAATGAGCAGAACATGTGCCGGACATTCCCACAATCTGTATTTTGAATTTGAGCTTAAAAAATCTTTCAAGTTATAGACAACAATGAGAATTTTCTTTCAGGATATCAATTCATACTCAGTCCAGTTCATCATTCAGCATTGATCAGTAATGAGTACAAAATTATTATTCACTATAAGTTAAAAGTCTCAGATTAATCTTTGTTGACAGATGAATGTTGGTGTGTCAACTGTAAAAACAATAACAACAGACTTTTACTGTGATGCAACTTTAACTCTGATGAGATAAATTACAATTGGTTTTCTAATTTTATAAATTAAGATGAGTACTATAACAGCTTTAACAATAATTTAATCACATGTACTATATAATAATGTTACAATCCATATAGATTTTTAAATAATGCAAATTTGATTGCCTAGTATTATAGCCAGGTTATATATAGGCAGATAAATTATAAACATATAGCCATGCACTTCAACTATTGATCCATCATAAGATCACTTGCATCTTTAATTATGGTATACACCTTTATCCTGCTTATCAAGAGCAATTGGTCCCCCAAAATTCATCATTAAGTTAGAATATCATATGAAGAATAAGGATTTATAATGATTGTCTATGGGAAAAAATTAGCTGTTTACTCTAAAAATAAGTTGGGAATGTTACATTAAAAAATTATTTATTGAGTATGTGTAATATTTAAATATAAGTATAATATATGTTGTACACTTTTGATCAGGTTCAAATAGGTTTACTAAGTTAATTTTTAAAAAAATTTAAATTAAGGGAAAACTTAAATAGTATAAATGCTATATAATATTAACATTTTTTAAAACTTTGTTAAAATAAAGTCGAGAGTTGTAAATATGTAAAAAAAACTATGTTAATATGCTAAAATTATAAAGTAAAACTAAATATGATTTTTGTATGGTTGGGAAACTGGCCATAGTGAAATCATATACTAAAAGTCCTATTAAACAAAGTGGTAAGAGTTAGTTTTAAAATAATGACTTAAAATTAAATAAGCTAATGTATTATAAATAAAAATTAGATTTAATATTTATATTATAAATTATTTATTAAAAGTATAATATTTTGTGGTAGACAAATGTATTTAATTTGTTATTGCTTAAATAATTTTAAAATGTACTATTCCAAATTGTATTGTTATATTTTACTATTTTTTTTTTTATAATATTTTGTAATAAAATTGTTTAAGATATTTCTGTTTTCAGACAGTAATTATAAAAATTGATATTTATTGTCTGGTTTTAGGTCATGTGATCAGCAAATACACATACATTTGTGCTTACAAGGTTTCTAAAGAAAGTTTCAAAATTACTTCAAAATTGTTTTAAAAAATTGAAACATTTGTGTATTATAAAAGTAAATGTTAGAAAATCCATTTAATAGAATAGCTTTAAAATAAGTGTAATTAGTAAAGTTAAATTTTAAAAATAGATACATTAAAATTAAATATTGGATAAATTAATAAAATATTGTTTTTAAAATGTTATTTTAAAGTGTTTAATTTCTTTAAATAAGATTGTAAAATTAATTTAGAATTAACTTTTGTAATGGTATTTAATATTTTAATATGAGTCGTAAATTTTATTTCTAAATTTTAATAACCTAAACTTAACAGATATGTAAATTAGATCATAAGTTGAAGATTGGATAACCAATCAAATTGTCAGTTCAATTTGATATAAAAGTAGAAGTTCTCATTTTTTTGGCTTGCTTAATAACTTAATTGCTTACTTAATAACTTCATAACTTAATCACTTGACTTATTTTTTTATTATCAATATTATTATCATATATCAACATTGGAATATTACTTAGTCTATTTTTCTTAACAGTATTATTTTTAAGAAAAGTTTTTTGAAGGATTAACAGTTTACTAAGTTAAAGTAATAATGCAGCCTTAAATTTAAAAAAAAATCCTCTACTGGTTATTTTATTGAAATTTAAGCCAACTTCATGATAAAATATGAATGTAATACCAAAAATAATGTTTTCAAAAAAATTAATGACAAAAGTACAGCTAATAAAGGAAGGTATAATTTTAAATGTATTACAGGAAAATTTATATAATTATTTATTTATAATACTTTGGACATTGGCAAGAGTGTTGAGCAGAAATATTTTTTGAAGATTTAGCCTGTTTATATATTATATTTTAAAGATAAATAACTTTATTTGGAGAACAAAAAGTTACATGGAGAAAACTTAAATTTTAATATTTTTTTAAAAAGTTGAAAAATGTATTTAATATTGAACCTATAAGGAAAAGAAACCATTTATTGCTTATATTAGTAACTACATATATTTCTTTTAGAAAAAAAGTTGCAGTGAATATTCTTAAAAGTATTGACTGAAAAGTTTATTACAAATCTCTCTTGAAAAAAAAGGGATTAAAAAGAAAAACCAATATTACAGATATAGTTTTATGACAAAGTATTATTAAAAAAAATACCATAAATGATTTAATATTATAAAAACTTTTTTTTTTTTTAATTATTCATCAGACAAAAAAAGAAGTAAATGGATAATCAAAAAATATTATCCTGGCTAAGAAATATAACTTTATAAATGACTTTCTCTGAATTACTATAAAATGATATTTTTGAATGGAATATAAAATATGTATTTTCTGTAAAAATACGCATGGATTTATATTGCCGACAACTGATGCATCTAAAACCCATAAAAATACATGTGAACGGGAAAAACTCCGGAGATGACTAGTTATAAAATATTTTCAAGTTATCACTATAATAATTATTATTCTGGAAAGCTGCAGACAATAGATGGTGTTTTATAGACTTTCATAACAGTATTAATTATTCTTCAAAATATTTTTGGATTTTAAAATTGACATTTATTAATTTTTTATTTATGAGTTTACATGCTGAGAGAAGGAGAGAAAGTTTTTGTTCTAAAGCTTTTGGACAGTAGTGTCACTAAGCAACAAGCACTGGGAGAACTTGTATGAAAATATTTAGAAGAAAAAACTTTTTAATTTGAACTCTATGGAGAGTTGGAGTTTTAGTAACTATAGTTTTTATTATCATTTTACATACTAATTGTAGTATTAAGTTTTATTAGTGTTAGGGTAGAAAAAAATACAGTGCTGATTTAGTATGTGCTCATAGCCATTTTGAATTATAAGAACTGCCCAAAACTCAGACAGACACATCCAAGTGATAAATCACATTGATCGATCTATATGTTGTGGCGATGCAACCATTCGTTACAAAATTGCCATTTTCATTTTTTAAAAAAAACAATCATGTGATTAAAATATTAAAACACAAAATTGCCATTTTCATTAAAAAAAACAATCACGTGATTAAAATATTAAAACAAAATTTGCTATTTTCATTGAAAATTAAAAAAGAAAAACTTGATTTGATCAGATTTTGTCATCAATATTACAAAATCGCCATTTTCATAAAAATAAAAACACCCAATTTTTGTAGTTATAAGAAATTTAATCATGTGTTTAAGAACGTGATTGTTTTTTTTTTTTTGATGAAAATGGCAATTTTGTAACAAATGGTCGGATCACAACAATGTATATTGATCGATATGATTTATCACTTGGATGTGTCAGCCTGGGTTTTGGGTGGTTCTTATAATTCAAAATGGTCATGAGCACATAATAAATCAGCAAATGTAATTTAATATTTTAAAAAATATTTTAATATTTGTAGTTTTTCATAAAAAATTTTAAGGTATGATAGTGATGCTGAATGAATGTTATTATTATTTAATATGTTTTCTTATATGGAATATTGGACTAGAAAACATCTATTATTGTGACTGATAAGTGAAATGTCACTAGGTAAACTTTATAAAATATATTATGATATTGCTTTATCATATGAACGTATGAACATGTGTGTGTGTTAATTACACATAAAACTTTATTATTATTCTAGGGATATACGATTTTTTAGAAAGATATGCATATATTTTTCTTTTATATTACCAATGTAATATAATTTATTGATACTCATAATTTTTATATTATTCTTTAATGGATGAACCTTACTTTTAGAAATATTTTGAATATTGATTTTAATATCTCAGAACAAAATCATTTGTATTTTTATTGCTGAATTATAAAAGTGAATAAATCTTTTCTTGTAGTAGTTTTGGATTGTTTAAGTCATATACAAATTTTGTTTGTTATTTAGGAGTAATGCTAGTAATTTTGCGATGTAGGTTGTTAAATCTATTGTGAAGTTTTAATCGATAGTGACATTGGGAGTATTGTAAAGAAACCTTTGGATGATTATATGTAGGATCTATGGAGAGAATAGGAAAGTAACCTATATTGTTACCTTAGTAGTTTATGCAAGTACTATAATATATGCCAGTATTAGAATATTTTATATAATAATGCTTAAAGATGTGTAAAAAACCAAACAAATAGTATATGTCGATACCCCCCCCCCCCCCCCACCCCAAAAAAAAATAAACAAAAAAACAAAGAAAAAAAAAAAAAAAAAAAATAAAAAAAAAAGACAAAAAAAATAACCCATCCCTTAAATTAAAAAAAGAAGACAATCCTCAACAAAAAAAGAAAAGAAACACCAAACAAACCAACCCACCCCCCCCCCCAACCCATGACGGTTGTGTCTTCCCCCCACAAAGAAGAAGGGACAAAAAAAAAAACCAACCCAAAAACACCACCCAAAAGGATCTTAGAAGAATCAAAGACAGTCTCACCCCCCCCCCACCAAAAACCATATGGGGCGAAACTTCACCAACCAAAGATATGTCGAATTAGAATATTTTATATAATATATGCATAAAAATAAATAAAAAATAAATATTTTGAAATTAAAATTTTTTTAAAATTTTAATTGACACCAATCACAAGTATTGTTAACATGGATTTTTTTTATCATATTTGGTTGGTAAAAAGGATCTATGTTGCTTTAGCTGAAACTAGTCCCGAAAGTGACTACTATTTATTACTAAAATATTATTTAAAAAAAAGTGACTACTAGGATCACTGTATGTCACCATTGCCTGGACTCTATGTCATCATTCTTCATGCATTACACACAAATAACAAACTTGTGATAATAACAATATAATTAGTATACATATATATATATTAAAAATAATAAATTTAACTGTAATAAACTATTAAAAACAGTCTTTAAATCTGCAGAACTACTTTCGGTTAAAGACTGTTTTTAATAGTTTATTACCATTAAATTTATTATTTTTATTATAATTACAATTTTGTTTTAATTAACAGATATTTATGTTATATAATAAAACTAGAATATGTACCTGGCCTATGGAAAGACCATTGTAATTAATTGATTGCTTTAGCATATTTCAATCATGCATGGTATTATTGTGGAGCTGCAAACTATGTGATATCAAATCACACAAAATTAACTGTAAATGCAGTACTATAGCATTTTTTTTTTCCTTTACTAAATATCACATTTCAAACATGAATTTATGTACTGTGATCACATTTTGATCATGATTTAAATACTATACCTATTCAGTTCTGTACGGTAGTCAAAAGCACATTTCCCCTTGTTTTTTTCATTGAAAAGGTTTTATTCCAATATATTTTTTAAGAATTCAGAAATGTACCTAGCCTTTTGGAAAGGCCGTCATATTTTTTTTGAATTTTTATGCTTCATAAAAAAATGATTATGGTTTATTAATGGCAGAATAAATATCAATTTTTGTCCTTAAAAAATATGTCCTCTAACAAAGAAATGTTTAACTTGATTATCATGTGATAGCATTATGACATTTAGGGATTTTATGTATAATATACTGGTAAATAGTATTTAATATGAAAAACTAAATAACGTAACATTTGAAATATTTAGATTTTAATTAAGCAGAGTATAAAAAAAAGAATAAAAAAGCAATAGGATCAATCAAAATTAAAAATAGGAAATAGATTAACAGATCAGTTAAATCCTAAAATCCAGAAATTTTAATAGAAATGATTAAAGACACAAACAATCTTAAGTGAATCATTAATGCTACAAAAAGAAGTGAACTATTCATGCTAGTCAGTCAAAGACAAAGAGTATTTCCTAGAGTTTTTGTATTTCTATAAGTTAAGGCAGTTCAGCAGGTCATCGTGATCACTATAATTTTATGCCCTTTCAAATTGATAATGTAAGAATTCAACAAATAATTGCTACATGTATAAATATAAATTTAAAGCTTCAACTATTCAACAAATAATTTCTAATATGATTACATATAAATTTTAGGATTAAATAGATTATATTATGAAAAAGTGATTTTTAAAAATCTATCTAGTTTTTAATATAACTAGTATATAGAGTTAATCCTAGTTGTCTGACTCAGTAATTATAAAATTGTCTGCACTTTCTGCTCCAAATAATGAATGATTGCTGTAGAATGAAGAATCTGATGCAGAGCTGAAAAATCATCTTCATTTTCTACTATAGTTGATTTCTATAATTAAATGATGTTTAAAGTCTTTGTTTTTATTATATGTTTACTATTATTATTTTATGAATTCAATATATGTAGGAAATTAAATATTTATTATTATTATTTTATGAATTCAATATATGTAGGAAATTAAATATTATCCTATGCTTCACATGATCACATTTCCTATACTAGCACATTAATTGTTGATAAACAGAGCAAAACTCTCCATACAGTATTGCCACCTGTGCTAAACAGAGTAATCAATGGATGCCAGAAGGCCTGTGCATAAAATCCCTATCTAATGCCTACTCATCCAATATCCCTAGACTAGTTTCTGGCTTGTGGCCTTCGTCAGTGAGGAGCTTTGGATCTGAGAGCACTGCATCTAGATCTTAGGATCTAATGTAACCCTCTAGCAACCACCTTTTATCTCTACTTAACTACTAAACTATGAGAATGAAATTGAAAACACAAAAAATATTTTCAATCTAAACTCAATAGCTTATATAGTCATATGGGTCTGAACTCAGTTCAGCACCCATACATTTTGGTGTCTTTGGCTCTTTTACAACCACAGCCACCACTATCCTATTAGGCAGGATTGGTGTTAAACCATTAAGCATCACATGATCACATTTCCTATACTAGCACATTAATTGTTGATAAACAGAGCAAAACTCTCCATACAGTATTGCCACCTGTGCTAAACAATTAATGTGCTAGTATAGGAAATGTGATCATGTGATGCTTAATGGTTTAACACCAATCCTGCCTAATAGGATAGTGGTGGCTATGGTTGTAAAAGAGCCAAAGACACCAAAATGTATGGATGCTGAACTGAGTTCAGACCCATATGACTATATAAGCTATTGAGCTTAGATTGAAAATATTTTTTGTGTTTTCAATTTCATTCTCATAGTTTAGTTGTTAAGTAGAGATAAAAGGTGGTTGCTAGAGGGTTGCATTAGATCCTAAGATCTAGATGCAGTGCTCTCAGATCCAAAGCTCCTCACTGACGAAGGCCACAAGCCAGAAACTAGTCTGTGGATATTGGATGAGTAGGCATTAGATAGGGATTTTATGCACAAGCCTTCTGGCATCCATTGATTACTCTGTTTAGCACAGGTGGCAATACTGTATGGAGAGTTTTGCTCTGTTTATCAACAATTAATGTGCTAGTATAAGAAATGTGATCATGTGATGCTTAATGGTTTAACACCAATCCTGCCTAATAGGATAGTGGTGGCTATGGTTGTAAAAGAGCCAAAGACACCAAAATGTATGAGTGCTGAACTGAGTTCAGACCCATATGACTATATAAGCTATTGAGCTTAGATTGAAAATATTTTTGTGTTTTCAATTTCATTCTCATAGTTTAGTAGTTAAGTAGGAGATAAAAGGTGGTTGCTAGAGGGTTGCATTAGATCCTAAGATCTAGATGCAGTGCTCTCAGATCCAAAGCTCCTCACTGACGAAGGCCACAAGCCAGAAACTAGTCTGGGGATATTGGATGAGTAGGCATTAGATAGGGATTTTATGCACAAGCCTTCTGGCATCCATTGATTACTCTGTTTAGCACAGGTGGCAATACTGTATGGAGAGTTTTGCTCAGTTTATTATTCTATGCTACTGTTAAACATTTTTTATCTTCATTTTGAATACAATTCTTGAAACAATCTATTTGTATGTGTTTAGAGAAAATCATAAAATAATCATCAGTATACTTTTTATAAAACATCATTTTAAATTTATGCCCAATATTTTTTATTTTATTCAAAACGATTCATGCATATTGCTCAAAATTCGTAAACGTAATTCAAATTCCAATCTGACTGGTGTAATAATGTCAGTGTGAAGGATATGGATCAAAGACATGTGAAAAAGATCTATGATCTCCAAGATGCACATTTCATGTGGAACCAGCACTCATCAGTACCAACAATTTCTTAGAAATGTATTTATCATTGTTCAGTGTATATATATATGTAGCAAATTACTATAGTTTAATTGATACGTGTCAAACTTGCTACTCTCATAATTTTTCCATAAATTATTTAATGGAAAAATATTAATAATTTTTATTAGTTACTCATTAGACTAGAAATTATCCAACAGTCTTAAGAGTAGATAGATCCCGTGTGGATTATTCGATGTCATTTATCGATTGGAATGTCAGCGGTGATTTTGGGTGGTCCTTAAAATTCAAAATAGCGGTGAGTGCATTCTAAATCCTTGCGTGAGAGTGGTGTAGTAAAAATTAACACCAAAATATATATTCATTATGGATAACCTAATTCGTGCGCATAAAATATTAAATAAATAAAAAAAATGTAATTGTATTTTGATCTAGATGTTTATCAAACATTTTTACTTTGACTTCTTTCATTTCTTAGATACAATAATGGGCTTTTGTCGTGGTAGTTGTGAAAATTGTATATTAAATAAAATATTAATTATAGTTATTTTTAAAAAGTTTCACAGTTCTTTTTCATTCACTTGTTACATTTACATTAAGAATAGCATTTGTAAAATATTGTTAAATGAGGATTAATAATAATAAATTTATTAATTATTCGCAACCCTATAACGTTTCGTAGGCCGCTCGACGTTATACACATTAAACGTGATTTCGTAAATGATATAGCTTTAAGCTTTACGTCACTGAGTTCGCCGAATGTTATGCGCTGTAGGTTTAAATAATATACAATTGCTGTTACAAACCGAAAGTATCTTAGTCTATATTTTTTAATCAGGTAATGGAAGTTAATTTTTGTGGGATTTTATTTTACATAAAATCTGTTATTAATACTATGATTTAGGCAGTTGCTATTAATTTGAATTATAATTATCACTTCCATCTTTGACACGTATTTTTTGCATCATCTATGATTCTCGATGTTTTTTTTTTTTAGCTTATTATTTGCTTTAATGTACTTTAAATTAATTTTATTATAAAATAGGAATTCTAAACTAATCACTATTAATGTAATAATTGAAAAATGCTTTTTACATTTATAAATAACATTCCAGAAATTTCCACTTAGTTTTTGCTTATAACTTTCGTAATGCAGTATATAACTTTTAATTAAATGACTTTAATTTTTATCTCCAAGAAAATGATTGGATATAAAATTAAAACGCATATTGCCTGATGAAATTTATTCCGAAGTATAATAACTGCTTGAGACTTATCAAATTTTATGATTCTTTACGTTTGATATAAATAAATACATTTTTACAATCTGCTAAAACAACTATGTATAATGTATAAAAGGAAAATATTTTATCTTAGATGTCTACTGAAAATCTTGAATTGTACTATTTTTTAATGTATAATGCTTTATATATGTAAATACATACAATACGTTAATAAAGCTAAAAGAATTTCTGTATTAATTATTGGATAAAAAATGTATTTTAGTAGAAACAAGATTAAAATACTGTTTTTTCTAAATTCTGAAACTAATTAATTTATCCTCAATTTTTTTTTCCAAGCATTTTCAATCGAACATTTTCATTTTTGCAATTTCCGCATTTGTAAATCGAGATAAATTTTTATCACCTACCCAGAATTGTTTATGATTTTATTTAGTTTCCTGTTTATTTATTTTTAAAAGTTTTGTTACAGATTATTATTTGTCAATTTTTTACATATGTTCCGCTTTGTATCTTTTTCGGTGTTCGACCTTAAATTTCTGATTTATTTTTTGATTACTATTGTACGTAGTTCTGATAGCCATGAAACTTTAGCTCTTTCGTAGGTGAGAAACGCCAAAAATACACTTATCAAATGATATATTTCTTTAAATTTATAGACCTAAAGCATTAAATTTCTTTTTGGATATATATTTTAAAAAAATGTCTTGACTAAATTTAAATATTCATTATTAATTGATCCTGAAACAAATGAACATAAATGTGTTTACATTATTATCAATCATTTTACTAAATGACTGATCTGTTTTAACTATACAAAAAAAAAAAATAATAATAATCGAAAAGATAAAAGAAAACAAACAAAAAAAAGTTAAAAGTCAGAATTGAAGTCATGAAATTAAAGAATGAAAATGTGGTCATACACAAACATACCAATTCTCACAATTAATTTAGTAGTTCTTGACTGAAGGCATTAGATAAAAAGATAAAATGAAAAGAGAAGAAAGACTAAGGTACAAGAAAGCTATATGTATACTGTTTTGCAGCTATAATTAATATAAATAAGATAGATTTAAGTTTTTGTTACATTAATTTTTTTTCCCCCAGTAAAGTTAAACTGAAAAACTTGTTATATAATTTTTTTACATGCAATTTTTTTTTCTTCAATATAAAGGAATAATTGCTGTATAATTAATGAATAAAAAAAATTTATTTGAAAATTATTATCATATCTCGCCATACTTTCAAATAATGGATTAGTCTAGATTCCATTTTAGATCGGATTGAGCATTCATTGCTATGGACTTATTATGCCTTTATAGATAGATAATGCATAGCCAATGACAAAAATAGGCGATGAGACTCACTGAATCCAAATGTTTCCAATAAGGATGGGGATCTGGCAATAAATAGCCTTTGTGAAGGAAATGTTAGAGAACTACTGCTACATAGATGAAAGGCAGAATAGATATTCTCTAGAGAACTATTGTCACAAAGCTGAAAGAGTACAGATTTTCTATATAGGTTTTGAGAGAACTACTGTCATAAAACTGAAAGACCGAATCTGCATTCTCCAGGCAATAGTGGTTGAGCTAAACAATTGATCCAGTGAGGCAAGTCCACATTCAGGACTGGAAGCTGCTGGAATCAAACATTAACATGAAGCAAGTTATCATAGTACAGCCAGAAGTTTGATTGGATTTACTCATGAAGCAGATTGCTCAGATACAGCTGGAAATAATAGGAAACTTATAAGGGCATGTGTAGTTCCTTTTTCCATAGGTCACCCTAAAACTAGGAGCTATACCTTGTCAAATGGTAGCAGGCGTAGTATAGCCATTGTAAAATATATTGGAAAACAATGTTATTTTTGTTTTCATACTCATTAATAATTATAATATTAGAAACTTATTTATATGTGTTTGTATTTACATGAGTCTATGATTATTATATTACATAGATAAATAACAGATTTTAGTGCAGTTGACAAGAAAAAAATTTTTTCCCAACAACTGGAAAAAAAAGTTTAAAATGGCAAAGTTTTGCCCCCATGGATCATTAGATTTTATCGTTTAATCAAAAAAATTGAGTGCTAATGTTATTGGTGCATTAATAAAAAATTTTAAAATCAAACAAGAATCGTTACTCTTTATTAATAAAGACAGAAACTGCCCCCAGTAAGTAGGTTGTTAAATTTTTATCTTTAATCAAAGATTGACAGTTTTGCAAACAGTTGCTTGTCAAATAAAGGTTAAAAAACCAATTCAAGTTGTTACTCTCACAAATAATAAAATTTTTTCTCTCGTGGCATAAAAATAAAAAAAATAAAATGGCTAATATTGGCTCAAATGAAGAATTCGATCTGGCCTATTCAGAGAATTGGCCAAGCTGTAAAGATTGAGTATTCTTTTATTACAGCCTAATCAAATTTAAAAACTGATTTAAAATTAGCCATGCTCATTTCTGTAATTGATCTCAGACTTATGAGGTTCTTAGCCCAAGAAACCCCTGAGGTACTGGCTGATCTTGATTTTGACAGAGCATTGACTCTACTAATTAACTTTTTTACTCCAAAATCCTTAACAATAATGCAGAGATATCATTTCAATCTTTGTACACAAGGAGAAGGGGGGGGGGTTAGAGATTTTGCTATTAACTTAAAAAACTGACAGTAAAAGTCACTGCTTGTATACGTCAACAACAATGAATGAAAAGCTTTGTTATAGATGTGATTAACCAGTACATAAAATATCCACACCGATATACAATATGGAGAAGTGTGTTGGCAACACAAAAGTTACTTGTTTACATGGAAATACAAGTTGCTAATAATGGAATGGATGAGTCCATTCCAAAAAGCCAGCAAGGCAATTTAAAAACTAAGAAACAAAATGATTGCATAAACAATGTGGGAGGCATTAACTCTGCTTTTAAATGCACAATTTTTATTAATGATACTTCTGCAACAATGGAACTAGATACTGGGTTTGCAGTGTTCATTGTATCAGAAAAGACAACCTATTATTAATAAGAAAAATATCAGCTGCATCTTAGCAGCAAAACAATTATTGATTACCAAGGTAATCTAGTAGCACTCTTAGGTCAGGCAAGAGTTAAAATTACAATGACCAATAAAACAAGATATTTGCCTCTTATTATATCTGCTGGTAAGCAAAGCAATTTATTCCAACATGACTGGTTCACTCATTTAGGTTTCACAGTGATTAAAGTGAACCCAGTTTACATCAATAAATTCAAACAGGGTCTACCCAGAAGTAGATGGTTAATTTGAGATTGAACCTTAATATAAAGCATGAAACTGAAAGTGCAAAAAAGTGAATAGGTAGTCGCAAGTAATTAAAATTAAAGGATCATAAACAGTAGTTGTTAAAACTGCGTGATGGACATCATCATCAAAGAAATCAACTAAGGTTAAATTACATGTCACCAGGTATCAACAAAACCTCATTGGATGACAGAGTTGCAAGTCAATAGTGATGAGTTATCAGCCAATTGTGATGAAACTACAGTTCTAAGATCTACAAATGACCAATTGACCTACTTATGAAATCACCAAGTCTGATGAAACCACAAAGTGAAGATGACTACCATTGCAATTGCATGACTACATTCTCTAGGGCTAACTTTAGCCAGAGGGAGGGAATCTCATATCTTACCTTACTTTCAAATAATGGACTAGTCCAGATTTTATCTTACCTAGATCAGATTGAGATATCAAACATGGTTAACACAGACTTGGGAGATTTGACCACTTATTATTCCAGCCCAGCCAACAGATGAAGGCCATTATGGTGGTTGTATTAGTTGAGATAATAATGCACAAATATAAATTATTAATTCAGTAATTAGAAGTGGCATTTTATTTTCTCTAAAGCACAATTACAAATCATAAAAATACTAAAAATAATTAAAACCATTGGACACACACATTAACCTTCTACTTTTTAAAGTTCTGTGATTACCTTCTACCTGAATTGTTTTGAAATGGTGGATTCTAAATTTTTCACACTATATCAATACAAGAAATATTCACTTCAGATATTGTTTATACTTATCAAGGCATCTTTTTCCATTAAATGCAAAATAGCCTGATGTCATTATTGATGAACTTGCCATCGAAAGTGAATGATTTATTTTGTAATATTTACTCTAAAGAAATTTAGAATGAAATAAAAATTTGGAGCATAAAATAACCTTTACAAATATGAGGAATTTATGATTGAAGGTTTTGGCCATTTGATAAGACATTAAATTTTGTAATAGTGATGATGAAACAACAACATGTTTAATGGATTCATATTTCTTTTTTAATAATTTAAGATATATATTTATTCCTTTAATAGAAAAATAGTCTAAAATTAAAATTATACTTTAATCTTTGCAATAAAAGTACACATAAGAACTGTTCTTTTTTCTTTTGAGATTTATCTATAACTAGATATTAGTTTATTTTACAATTTAAACACATTGTCATCTCACTAAATTTCTATGCATTATGATATATGTATTTCAGAGTCTTAGATATGCAAATAAAAGAAATTGAGTTGAATTATGACTCCAAAGTCTTAAACTGATGGGAGCCTGTTTAATATTCCATTTAAAATCAAAGATTGGGGGAGGTGTATATATTTAAAAAAATTTTTTTAATTAAATGCTTTTATTGGTTTTGAAAAATCAGTTTTGTTAACTTTTGATTTTTTTCAAGTTAGAATGAAATTTTTAAAATCAAGGTTTAATATTTAAATTCAACAAAATTGCTTGAAAATTGAAATATAATTAAATTATACCAGTCTAATCCATTTGAAATACTTATCTTTCCAGTATATCAACTAGTTTGGTGGATATGGGACAAAGGATGGGAAAATATGAAAAATGTTCAATAACTTCATGTATCGCAGTAATTATTGTTAGAATTTTCATTTGTTTAAAATAATCAGGGTAGAATAATTTTTTTTTTCTTTCAATTTATTCACATTTAAAGCTCATTATTTAAAATGATCTTAAAAAGTTAAAACAAAACAAATTGTGATAATTTTTGAAAACAACTTTATTGTGAATTTTATTTCTTGCATTTTTTTAAAAACAACTTTTACCATAGTAATGAAAAACTATAAAGCAATTTTAAATAGAAAACTTAGTTACTGATTTATTATATATATGTAATTATGTACAAATACTAAATATAATATATACACTGAAGAGTATGTATATTAACTTACTGCAGAAATATCTATTGACTTATATACACTATGTGCCATAATGATTTAAAGTAAAATTATATGGATTAAGTGAAATTCATTTACAGCATATGCACTTGTATTATTATTATGTACACATAGTAAATATATATACATAAGGGATATACATTTTAACTTACAGTAGAAATATCTAGTGATATATATATCAACTATAAGTGTCCAGTCAATTTAAAGTACAATATAGTTTTGTATTTTCATTTACTGTACCAATACTAGAAACTTAAAAAATAATAGAGAGAATCTTTTTTTTATAAATATTAAATGCTTTTATTGACTATGCATTAAAAAGAAAAAATAATTGTTTTTTTAACTACAATTGAAGTTTTTAGATTTAACTTGAAATAAAAGCATGACCGGTCTAGAAATTAATTAAGTCAATCCCAATTTTTTATTACAAGGGGTTAACTTAATTAGTTTTTGGATGCTCCTCCCCCATGCTTTTATTTCAAGCTGAATATAAAAACTCCACTTATAATTAAAGAAGCAATTATTTTATTTCTTTTTAGTGCACAGTTAATAAATGCATTTAATATAAAATAAATGTTTATTTCTATTTTTTTAAAGTGTTCTAATGATGAAATGCTGAATCATCATCTAAAACTGCTTTGATAGACTTAATGAAAATTGTACAATTCCATTAAATTAATCTTGTATTACTAAAAATATTTTTTATTTCCTGTTATGTCATTTTGTAAATATGTAATAATCCTGTATATGTTGGTAATGTTAATAAATTTATAAAAGTATATAATTGGAAACAATTATGCCTATATCTTATAGTTGTATATTTTTAATTTATTATATGGTAATACCTTATAATAATGCTTCTTGCTTAATGACATTTTACTTTAATGATGTTACTTTTAAACTGTGTGCATATCTGTTAAGTCACAATAATAATATAACTAATTGTATGCATTATATATAGAAATTATTCAAATAATTCAGTCTAAAAATAGCTTTTATAATTAGTAGTAGTAGAAAATAGCTTTTTTTCTAAATTAAATATATATAAAAAAAGAAAACAATAAAAATTTGTTTTATTTATTATTTTAAATATTGTTAGAAATAAGATGTTTCAAATAATAGTGTTAATCTTTAAAGTAGCTTTGAATTCTTTCAATTTCTCAGTAAAGGAATATTTCTAGCATATTATTGAAAAAGATAAATAATAAGACTACTTTTTATTGTTTATAATTTGTATTAATATTGAAAAATGTAATGAAAATCTTATGCTAATTCCGTAAAGATTTTATTATATTGATGTGTTTCCAACTAATATTTTAAAATAACATTTCTTTTTTACATTTTATTATTATATTTTGTTTGGCTCAGTTATTTATAGATAAAGATATAAATACTTCAAAAATTATTCGCAAACATTTTATTTATTAGTAAATGTTATTGTGATTGATGAAAATTTTATAAATATTAAAAATTTTCACTTAAGATATATTTAACTTTCCCCTTTTATATTGAACCGTATTAAAATACATATGGTTCATGAGTATATTGGGCATTTGGTAATATTTAAAAAAAAAAAAGCAAAAAAAGAGTAAAATTTAAAGATCGTCAATGGATGCAATTTAGTTTTTTTTTTTAGTTAGTATAATTTATTTATTTTTAAATATGTGCTATGAAAGGTATTTGTTTGATATTATCTATTTAATAAAAAGTAAATGTTAAAATTGGAAAGAATGTAGGCACATGCTGATTATTTATCCAGATAAACAAAGAAGTACAAATGCAATAGATTACCGTCATAAAAAGTTTTAACACTAATTAAAGGTGGCCAAAATAATTCATAAAAAAAGACTTTAGAACTAAAAAGAAAAATAAATATATAAGATTATCAACTTACACATTCTGATAACATTAATATGCGCAGAAGCTTCAAATTGGATCTAGAATATAAAAAGAATACAATTTTGATGTGGGTCTTGTTCTTTTGATTGGAGTAAACATGAGAGCCCTGGGTAGTGAAATGTGTCTGCCCAGGAATACTACTCTCCTGTTGAACAAAGTCTTCATGCGAGAATGGGAATGAAGTGTTGTGGACACCGTCTTTTGTAATGAAGAAGTCACCCCAAAAGGGCTTTCAAGTACAGCCTTAAAACAGACCAGAAGTGTGAAAATGTCGACAAAAGAAATCACTTAACTTCCTATAAGCTCGGGATCCCAAGAAATATATGTATACTACAAGAATCTACACAAACTTACTAGTAAGCTAAGATTATTCATACCCTAATTATTGTGACAAAAAAATATTTGCAAATTAATGGTAACTATAAACTTATAATACCGATAGAGACATTAACTTTTATTATTCAAGGAATTTTCTAGAAGAAACCTAAGAAGGTAAGAACTATGTGAATTAATTATTTGATCAACATTATTATCTGGATTAGCCTGTATGTGCTTTACAATTTTATTTAATAATTTATCTTTTAAATATTTTAATTTGTTATAATAAAACATTTACCTTTAATATCAACTTTTCATTGTGCGTTATTAATGTTAATTTATTAGATTTATTGTGAGTTAATTATGTGAGAAATGTATTAATTACCTTTGCCGATATACTTGTTAAGTAATTAAGCCCAGAGAAAATTAATATAATGTTAATTGACAAGAAACTTAACTCCGATCTTATTTTTAGTTATTAGTTATGAATTGACGATGCGACGTGACAAATCATTGAATTCTTGTATAGAATTCTGGTGCACTTTTCTAAGTTAAAAAAAACTGATTTTGTGGTAATTCAAATTGTAAAAAATATTAGGCTAGTTAATTATGAAATATAGGTATGTTCTTGAGATATCCGACTAAATGATTGGAATATATTTTCTTTTTCATAGCTTGATTAACTTGCACTTTGTAATGCGTTAAAGAAGGCCTAAAGTAAATCATGAGCACTAAATTAGACATTGAATGGTACAATATATATAAATTCTTCAACTTGAGTTTGAATCCTGACTAGATAAAACTTAATAATTTTTTCAGGTTCCAATTACTATTAGGATCTTTTTGTTTTGTTTAGGTAACCATCCTAGCAACTTTGGTAAATCTTCATTACCCACAAATTGGCAATCCTTGTAATGTATTCTTCTTTTCTACTATACTATAATGACTTTTGAAAAACATTCTGCAGTGGACTATTTACAAACTATTTTACTTTTGTATATATATACGTATTTATTAAAAATTATAAACTGCCAGTTATAAAGCTAAATATGAAGTAATATGTATTTCAGAACTTCTGCATCTTACTAGTCATTGCAAAATCAAAATAGGACTTAGTATTATAGGTTCATAGTTTTGGAATTTCTTTTCATCAGCTATATTAGGCCCAAAATTTCATCTTTTTAACAATAATTCAATATTGTTCAGATATAAGACTTAGTATTATTAGATCATGATTTCAGAGTTCCTTATATTATTTATTTCAAGTTTAAGATATGAAAGACTTGAATTATACACACAGCTATTTAAGAATCAGGTAGATTTCAGGTAAAAAAGATAAAAGTAAATCATAAACTCACCATACATACTTGAATATGACATTTTTTCCAATCATGGTAAAAATCTTATCAGCCCTGGGATCATTATTCTTTAATTGATAATTACTTACTATTCATTAGTGGATGATTAACTATGGTATGATTGTCTAAAAGAAAAAAAATCCAAATTTGCTTATAATTTGAAATTTTTTCCCAAGATTTATCTTGCAAAGTTGAATCTCAGGTCAGAGCTCAGAGGTGATTATACCTTAAGCATTTCTCTTAATGTAATTTATTATTTTTTTATCTTTAAAATCATAGGTTTATTAGGTTTTATTCATAATTTATGGTTTTATTAAATAGTCATTGTATTTATATGAATTTCTTTTCTTTATTTTTTTACTTCGAAATGTATACATTTATTTTAGATAAGAAGCATTTCAAAATGTATGATTCTTCAGGTGAGCTGGGAGAACTCATGAGTTCTGAGTTTCAGTTTTCTGAAAAGTCAATACGATTAGGTAAGCATTTATCTCTGTATGTAAACCTCTATCTGTGCATGTAATGGTTCTATTTCCATGTATTATA
Source organism: Epiperipatus broadwayi (assembly GCA_028023455.1). Lineage (NCBI taxonomy): Eukaryota > Metazoa > Onychophora > Udeonychophora > Euonychophora > Peripatidae > Epiperipatus > Epiperipatus broadwayi. Next base: position 3,224,297 of record JAQFVV010006225.1, on the reverse strand, counting down.
TGTCTCTATACATTATAGTTTAATTATTTTATTAGTTTTTTTTTTGTTGTAAAGATATCCTATGAAACAATTGTTCTTGCTTCATTGAATTAGACTAAAAAAAAAAGTTCAATTCTTACGCATCCATATATTATTTCAGTATATTGAAGCAGTCAATCGTAGCTTAAGATTGAGCTTCATGGTTCTATCTACTAACCTGTGTTTAAACCCTATATCCCATCTTGTTCCTTTATAGTTGTGTATATATATTTCATGTATATATTTGAGATGTGCGCCTAAAATTTATAAAGTTTAACTTTCCAATATTTATTATTATTAATTTTTTTAATTATTATTAATTCTTTTTTATTAAAGTATATAGGTGCGGCTCAAATATATATATATATAGGAGCAAACATACTAACAAAATATTGATTTTTTAAAAATATTTTTTTATACGTCATTTTAAAACTTTTTTTTTTTAAATTGTTTTTCCTATTAAATTATATTTTGTCAAATATTAAAGGGTTGGAAATATAATGTTGTTTTAATCTTGGGAAGGAATTTTTAATTAAGGTTTTACTGAAAATAAAATTAGGTATGGGATTAAAAGATTTTGCTTTTGTATAAACATTTTTGTCAAATCTATTTTCAATCTGAAAATAGATTTGAATTTATTTTTGGACAGCTATCTGACGATTGCATCTTCAAACAATGAACAAAGAAAACTTAAGATTTTAGATTAAAGATTAGATTTGAGCTAGAAATAAATTAAAAGCATTCTTCAAATACCTGGGCAGAGTATAAAATGGGCCAATTTTAAACGCCAATAGATGAACTACTACTGCGAGAACTGTGTAGTTAACAAACTTCACACTGCTTTGAATTATAAAAATGATGATTGGGTAGAAAGCCCATCAGCTTCCCGACCCTTGCTGGGGTCATCTTTTGCTGCTGTAATATCCTGCTGCCCTGAAATGAAGGAAGGCCTAAAAAAGAACTCTGGAATGCTAAATAGAAGCTTGCTGCTACATAAAAACTTCATGATCCTTTCAATTGCCATGCACGTCCTTGGATGTTTTAAATTGGAATCTTGAAATGATGCAAGGTAAACTATTTTTAAATCGCCACCATTGAAACTAAATCTAGCTAGCCCAACTAATCTCGAACCATACTATCAAGATTTCTCATGTATTATTTAACTTTGCCTTTTTTTTTTCTAATATGTAAATGAAATTTGCTCTTAAATAATTTTTATAAATTTAATCCTATCTCATATGCTCTAACTTTCTTTAACTTTGGTGCGGTCATTTCTTTATATGAAGTTATGATTTAGTTTATTATTAATATGCCAATCTAAAGCAACCTGGCGAGCTCCATTTATCTTTTAATTAAATTAGACCTCCGTGGAGTGAGGTTATTAATTCTCCCTTTTTTAGATATTAAAATATATTATTAATCAATACGCTCACCAGATTGTTTTTCTGAGTTAATTTACTTTATGTTATAAAATTGTTATGTGTCCAACTCCGAATAGAATAAAGTAATTCTATCCTGAGTAAATCCAGAACTTAGGCTAATTAATGCTCTGGAACCTTATTTATCTTATGTTATTTATTCAATTCTGAAAAGGTGACCTATTAGTTGTTTTGTATAACTGCTAGCTTTCTTTTATTTTCCATACTCTTAAAATATCATATGCTTAAATATTCTCAGTTGTTGTAAAATCTGCGAAAGTGGGATTGAATCAGTTTTGAGCAACAGAAAAGGAAGGGAGTAAATTTTAATGTATATTTTACTATTTTAGTTATTAAGTAAAATCTTGTATACATATATATATTACAGCAGCATCGCACATTATCTGTATAAATTATGGCATCCAAACTAGGGTCATTTTTTTAAAGCAGTAAATCTTATTCCATGTCGTTAGTGATATCCATCCATATTGTGTTACTGATATTCGGCTCCACTTCGTGAATTTATATATATTACGTGCTTCTAATCTGGGAGTTGTGACAAGTTCAAACCCATAGATTTTCTTCATATTCTGTCCTGTTGATAGTTGAGCTTCTCAGGACCAAACTTTTGTATAAAAGACCTCTCGTGTCGGTTACTCCAGTAAGCCCTGGGCCACACCATGCCTTATCATCATTTCTCTAAGGACTGCCCTAGAAAGGGGGTCTTAGACTTCATCTTTCGTTCAGAAGCACGACTTTTCCTGTTATTTCTGCGCCATTGTCAGTCCCGCCACTTTTTCATATTATTATTTCTTTTGCGTATGATCTAATTTTAGTTCTGTAATAATATTAAAATTGCGCTCTGCTCAAAATATATATATATAAATGCTGAATATTATTAACTTTATTAATTTATAATGTTATTTCAATCTTATTATCCACTCCTACCATTGTAATCTATTTCTAAATTTAAGAGTATATGCCTTGGGGAAAATAAAGCATTCTTCTTACTATTGTTAAAAGAATTTTCAATAAATATTTTGTCATATAACTAAATGTAATTTTCAAATGTATTTTTATTATTGTCATGACCATAACGGCGTGAAAATAGTTTTTCTTATATATATAATGATTCTCAGAATGCTCCCCGAAAGAATATGTTAGTCACCGTGTTTCAGAACCATAATCCAAAGCATTAATGGCAATTTTATGTAAATTCTTTCTAATAATTGATTGGCATCTTAATATTGGACCCACCAAAGATGTGTGTTTATTTATAGTATATATTTAATTAATAAAAGAGCATATGAGAAATAATAGTGTGAATGACAATATATAATCATCTACAGCTTGGTAGACCGCTTGCTCATTTATGCACACACTAATGTATACAATTAATTCATCATGTATATAATTTGTCATTTTATTAAATTATTTTTTTATTGTCTAACTTGTTTGAGTAGTTCGAATTCCTTTTTCTCCACTTCCAAACGTACAGCCATGCGAATACATATTTTAGTTAAGTCATAGTTAATAGATGTTTTCAATTGGCTGAGAAAGCTAGATAGTGATTGGAATAATTACTTTAATGTATGTTTAAAATATTGGCCTAGGAATACTATTGAATCAGTGTGGGGAGGAACTGCTCCATCCACATGTGAAATATGGTAGGAAAACATCATTTCCAGTCTAAGAATGTATTAGTAAGGTAAAAAGAAAAAAAATGTATGAGGTAATGAGAAAAATGCCTTGAGTATTATGACAGTTTTGAAGAAATGTTGTTAGACAAACTTAATATAACCTTTGTAATTATGTAAATATCATTTGTGTTTAATAAAGAATATTATTTTAAATAAAAAAAATAGTTAATAGATGTCTCATTGTCTTCTCTGCTCTGCTAGTGAGCCGGACTTAAGAATTAATTCTTGTGTGCCATCATTGTTATGTTATTCATTAGGTGTTTGATCTAGGGCTTAGGGAGTGGGTTTGAATCCAGGTTGGTCCCTGAACTAAATCTCAGGCTTGACTGAGTTTGAAGTACATTTTGTGAGTTCCAGCTCATGTTAGATGGATCAACATGTTTTGACCGATACAATATATATATATGAAGATGTGTGTTCATTTTGGACAATTTTCATTTTTCTACATGTTTGGTATTAATGTCATTTTTATATTAAAAATAATAATAATAAAATAACATTCCATTTTCTTTAATTTTTTTCATCATAAGTTTAAAAGTATTAATAATAAAATAACATTTCCAATAATTTAATTTTATTTCACTACAAATTTTTTTTATTTAAATAAATTCCTCAATACCTTTAGTAAAGGGTAAAAATTTAAAAAAAAAAAAAGATTATTATTATGATTACAAGATGAAGATGAATTTTGTATTTATTAATATCTCTGCTTATTTTTAGTATATGCTTTTAAGAATAATCCATGTGATTTTTGCACATATGCTATATATCCAGAAATCTTGTTAGTAAACATGAACTTCCCCTAACTCCAAAATCATTGTATACCACAATAAACTCACCTACTGCTTTCTTCTTATTATCCAATTATTTTTTCTTGCCTGATTCATTTCTTTTTTTTGTTTTGTTTTATTCCATTTTAATAAAACTTTTTTCTTTATTTCCTCTATTCCTACTCACAAAATCTTTGCCTTTCTTACTCTTTATATCTTTAAATCTCTCCAACTCTCCATATATTTTATTCTGATTCTTTTTCAACATCCTAAACTTCAAAAATAAGTGTTCAACATTCTCTCATCAATCTTCATATTAACATCTACAATATTTTTTTTTGCCTTCTTCCTATGGTAAGTAAAACTTCTCTTACTCCAAATAATGATAAGTTTCATTTTATCTTATCATAAACTCTTTAATATTTTATGTAATTTTTTTATTCTTATATAATTCCAAACTTTTTTTTTTTAATTCAGTCTCATTTTTCATAACTTTTTCTGTTTTTTTTTTTAAAATCTATTTATCCTCTTTTCCTATTTCCTATATTATTCTCTATACGTTTATCCTCTTTCTTATGTAAATATTTAAAAATGAATGTAAAACTTTTCTTGCCCAACATTAGTTATCCTCTCCCATATTCCAATTGACAAGTATTTTTATTGCACCGGGTTTTTTTTATATATTGTAACTATCCAAATATTTAAATTTACTTTTAATTTTTTAAAAAGAAGTCCACTATTCATAATTCACCACTCAAGGCATTTCTACCTATGCATTTTTTTATTTTATTTCCAAATATTAATGCAGTCAGCATCACTTCTTTCCAAATTATTTATTATATAAAAAACAAATCAGATTTTTAATCAATCACATTTTTTGCTTTTCTTTTTAAGTCTAATTATCAATTATTTGTTAATTATTTTTTATTATTTAACAAAGTTCCTAAATACATATGCTTTCCATTAAGATTAGAATCTTAGACTTTTTTTTTATTACTGAATTTAATTTTATACTTTCGTCTAACTCTCTACATTTCTCTAATAACAGCTTCATAATAGCTTTACTATTTTCAAAAAATGGATATATCATTTGCAAAAAAAGAGAGCAACCATATGACATATTCTCTTGGTTCCAGTTATAGAAATCTTCATCCCTATCCCTAATTTTTCTCTATCAATCTTTAATTCTTTTAGAAACACATAAATAATTAATAGAAATGATAATGAACATTTCTATTTCATTCTGCTATCACTTTTATCTTTCATCGAGTCTACATCCTTCAGTTACTACTTATAAAAATTATTCTTATAAAGTCTTCATTATTTTTAATATACTTAAATCCATTTTATATTTTCAAGATTTCTCTAGAATCTAATTTTATCTACTTTCTCTGCTCTTAGGCTTTTTATATATCTAAAAATCCACTAAATAATGTTTTCTTTTTTTAATAAGACATTTCAATCTATTGTGATACAATGAATAAATTATCTCTTATGGATAGACCTTCATTCTGCAATAATTTGATTATAGTTGAAAATGATGACAATTCTTCTCCCAGAACAAAAAATTCATTCTGATCTTATCCCAAGATTTCACTTCCTTCTACATCCTAATTCTATCCATTAAGATATAAGCAAATGTTTTATAAATTATGGAAGTTATTGCTACTAGTTTGAAATCTATTGATTTTTCTGAATTTCCTTAAAACTCACTTTTAAACCAATCAAGCCTTGCATATCTTTCCATATCTATTATCATTTCATCTGCCTTACCTTTAGTTTTTTTGCTCTTTTTTTATTTTATTTCAATCTATCTATTATTCAATTGTGCATTCATCAGTCTATCCATCTTCTCATAAATTAAGTTAGCAATTTCTTTTATCCAAAGTTTTTATTACAAATTCATTAAGTATTTTTTAAATTTCTTCTTTTACACTATACTATACTTTATTATTATTATTTCTCTTGTATATCAAAATTTTTCATAAGATTCTCTTCCTGAGTTGCTAATTTTCCCCATTAACTTTTTATTAAGTCCAGCTCTTTTCCATCTTAATTTTATTTTAGCTATTTATTTTTTACTTAAATAGTTATCCTACCTAATTTTTATGTCTTCTTCTCCCATTTTCTTTTTATAAATCTTTTTGTAATCCTTATTTCTTTTTCTTCCTTCTTTTATACTCTCTAACAATTCCCCCCTCCCTCTATTTTTTTGTTAATCCTGTTGACTCTAAATAAATACTTCTTCTTTTATACTCTCTAACAATTCACCCCCCCCCTTCTATTTTTTTGTTAATCCTGTTGACTCTAAATAAATACTCCTTTGCTTTTTTTTTTTATACCATATTCATCCCCTATTCACAAAATATTATTAAATGTATTCAGTTTGATATTTTTCTTTCTCATAAAATATTTTAAGTATTTTTTATTTTTCTTATTCCTTTTTATTTACCAATAGATAATAAACAGTGTACTTCTGATTCTAGCTTAACCACATAAACTTCCCATTACATATATTTTACTCAAATTCCCAATTTTTAATCCATAATTCTCACATATTGCTCCATTTATATTTTCATCACTTCCATTAATAAGATCCTTCATACCTATAATAAAATATTTTACAAGTATTTTTTTAATCTTTTATAACTCTATAAACAATCCCAATTATTTTCATTTCAGTTTTTTGCATGTTCCTCAATTGCAATAGCTAAATATTCTATTCACAAATCCATTTTTTTTTACCTAATTTCAATCTAAGACACATTTGTTTTCTTTATTTTATACTTCCTTTTTTTTTTTTTAATCTTCATCACATCCATTAATTTCCGTTTACATTTCTGAAAATGCAATTTGTCTTAAATTTCACAAACATGTTTTTCCATTGCTAGAAATCTAGTTTTTCTTTCATAAAATCTCCATTTCTTTTCATTTATTATTTATAGCTCTAATTCTTTGCATATTTTAAAAAAATAAATATTAACACACTTGGCTTCTTTTAAATATTCTTTTCATGTAAATTTTCCCAGGCATCTTTTGGAAAAATTTCTATTATCTTCTATCCTTCTATTTTTATTCATATTGTTTTTTTTAATCTTATTCACATTTCTAAATGTAAACATATTCTTTATTTTCATATGTTCTTACAACACTGCTTCTTTCTTTTTTGTATATCTACATCTTTTCTTGCGTTAGTTTTGAAGCAGATGATCTGATGCTCAGATCCTGCTTCACAGCCCACATCCAATCTCCTCTATCTAACTATTCAAATCTGCCTTTACGCACGTATATACATAGCTAATAATATATATATTTCTTTTGGTTAGTATTATAACATAAATAATGTAAACACGTATGTATTTTAATTTAAAAATATTTTATTTTATAATAATATTCTCATGTGTATACGGGCGTAAATAATAAATATATATTTCAGTGTAGGAGATTGTGAATAAATTAATAGTTATATTATATATATATAAGGTATTAAATATGAAACTTATTATTTTTTCATATATAATTTTGGAGCCAGAAATAATGCAATCTTGTTAAGAAGTCACTCGAAAAACAATTACCCGGAAGACCCCTTAGATTAAAGTAAAAGATTACGAATTGGTAATAATAAAATAAACCCATTAGTGAAAATTGTCCACACTAGCTTGTTTTAAAATCATAAGATATATTTTAAAACAATCGTTCGAGAAACTGATAACAAACTTGCATTGTTTCAAACATCTTACTAGATAAGAGTATCCGGTCAAACTATTCCAAATGAAACTTAAGTGCTTAAACCGCCTCAGGTCCAGCAGTAGTTGCTAAGTTACAGCTTCAAAATAAAAGTATATATACTGCTGGATTTGAATCCACAAGGGAGGAGACCATTAAATAACTATGTTGCTATACATATTCCACGCCAGTTTTAATTCTCACTCAATGTGTCGTGAATAGGAAATTTCGCCTTGTCCCTCTGTTCTAATATGCTGTTCCCATGAACGAAGCTCTGCATTCCGTACTAATGAACTTTTAGATATTTTCCAGTGAAAATGAAATGCTCTCTCTCAAATAATAATGCTACCCTAGATCTAATGAAATAATATCGATGGACTGATTCCTAGTGAAACGCTCTTCCAAATAATCAAGGTAAAAGAACTTTGACCGCTTATAATTCCTAAATCCTGCCTTCTCTGTAATATTTATATTTTAAATCATCTATATTAAATGTCGTCAAATATGTATTCTATAACTCTATATAACTAATCTATATTAAGCCTCCTATATAATGTTTTTCTTTTCTTTTATTTCCAAGCGGCAACCAATTTTCAATTTGATTTATGTATTTATATTTTAAAAGAAATGCCAATAGTATTCTAAAATCGCAAGCATATAATTCATTTTCGTTTCCCCATCCATCATTTACTGGGTAAATAATTTATAATTTGATCAAAACAAGTCTTATTCGACTTGCCCAGGTGCTCGCGATTTTAGATAAATAAACTAATTATATTTTTATGTTTTCTGTAGAAAAACAGATTGAAATCTGTTTTTTTCACATTCTCCTTCCTAAATAATGCGCTACCTTTTATTCTTAAATTATATTATATATGTAAAAACCATCTTAGCTATTACTACCACCCACTTATTTTGTAATAATTTATATATTTTCACAAGGGCATTGATTAACCAAAATTGAGATTTATTAAATGTATGGGAAGTAATGAATAATATTAAGTAACATAATGTAAGGGGGATCTTAACATCTTAGTTTTATATTTAAGTATAATTATTACCCATGTTTGCTTGGTGAAGCCATGTCATTACGCCGAATATTTCATAATTTATGGGCAATAAATACGTTTCGATAATCTTTACTTTTTAGAATTATATTTATATTATATCATTAAGCGTTACGTGCATAAAGGCTATTTCGTATATATATATTTGTGCTTCTTTCTCACATGGAGGCATCCGCGAAGTCGGGCCCCATCGTCGTTCTCTATGTCCTTAAACCAGGCTGTAAAACCACCCTGGGGACATCCTTGGTCTTATGTGCATGCTTTATATGGGGATCGCTCTGGAAAATCCAGCCCGATAATGACATTGCCGACCACTCTTCGTCATCCATGATTCGCCTGTACCTCACTCCAGAGAATCTGGACTCTTTCGTTCATCAAACCGACCCTGCCTATGTTTGCAGAGGAAATCGGTCCACTTCGTTATTAAAAATTCATGAAGCACACTCCAGGATCCATAATTGGACCGACCCAATCAGCCGCCATGCACGCATCGCCTTTCAGTGTCTTATTAGTCGCCCAGAAGTATTCATAAGCCGTAATGAAATGATTTCTTTAAACGGACATCTTTCCATTAGTTTAATATAAGTATTAATGTGATAGATTTAGTATCGTTTATATAATTATTCAGTACCCATCCCGCGCATTAATTATTTATAACTCCAAATTAATAATATTGAATGAAACCAAATATAATATCTGCTTATGAAATTATTGTTGTTTAAATTAAGTAAATGCTCTTTTCGTCTCTGGGGATTTTAATAGTATTCCAGTAATGTATTCTAATAGCGCTAATTCATTAAATCACACATGTATATTATTGGCATAGCCGCAAATCTTATGTTATCGTTAAAAATGAATTAAACATATATATAATACTTCCGAGGCTCACGTCGGCTAAATAACCGACATAATTTTGTTATTAATATATCTTAAATATATATCAAACTAAGTTAAAATATTAAGTTATTACTTATGCTAAATATGACTAGATGATCTCCGCTCTATACATAATTAATATGCTAGGTCACGAGCCTTCACTGCTCATAAAATATAGCTAGTTATTAAGTTATCTATCATATAAGTTTGGCCTAGAGTCTTTTTGTGTCTCCGATGACCGATACCGGCGGATGAGAAGTAAATTAATCGATGTCATCGGGATTGTTGCTCATAATGTTATAGATCTGGGAAATAGGCAAATAGGGCAGAGTTCATGAGTGTTCCTGACCTGTGTATCTTGCGCACAATTGGATTCGAGGTACTTTTGCCTAGATGCTAGATCTTGTTACGTGAACATACAAATCCGACCGGCACAGTTTAATGGGTGAAAGATATAAATTAACTTACACTAATATATTATCCTTACTTTATAATAAATGTAATCCCTCCTTTTAAAGAAATATTTGTTTTGTGAACACATCACACCCATATAAAAACATAAAAAATTAATTCTACTATTTTCACAGAATCATTTTAGCATCATATTAACTCCACAAATCTTATTTGTCCCCACTATGAAACCTTGTTTTAATCATTCTATTCCAGAGCCATCCATTGGAAGTTCGAGTAATCAATAGATACCAGATGGATTCTGACTATTAATGATAACTGATTTATAATAACTTGCTACTGATGCTATGTTTCACAAAAGTATTTTTTGATTATAACATATGGTTATTTCAACATCCTCTTATTTGTTTCTGATTATGGTCTTTATCACTGATGAGTATGATCTAATGTTGTCCCTGCTTTTATTCATCCAGCAGCAAATTCTTATTACTTTCAAGCTAACAGCTATACTCAAATCCACTTATTTAGATAATAATATAGATTTGTTTTATATTAACTGTGGGTAATTTTATCCTTTGTACAGGATAATTTTTACCAACTAAACATCATATGATTTTCTGCCTATGTGTCATGTAAATAGCACATTATGAAGTAATAATATTTTTTGAATTATTGCCAAATAGTAGGAAATCAGATATATGGTAAAAGATCTAAAGTATGAGAACAAATAAAAAAGTTAAATAATAATTCAGGAAAATGATATAAATGAGTTGAATTTTCATATCAATCTCATTTCTGATATTTCCAAAAAAGCACTTCAATATCGCTTATTGATCATCATAAAAAAGCACTCAGGACTTTTCCAGTTATTTAATAACTATGTACTTTCAAAAATGTCATAGCTGAAGAAAGTACATAAAAATTCTAAGTAATATTTTATAATATTTTTAATTTTTTTTTTTTTGATAATGTTATTTTGAGATATTTCATTTTCTGGAATAGTTTACAATTAACTTACTGTAAATTTAATATTTAACTGTATTAATAATTCAGAATTGTATATTGTGGTGATCTGTGTTAGACATGTATGTTTAGATAACCTCTTATAAAAAATACACTTTAAATATTTGATTTTCTTTAAATAAATTGAGTGTTTGAATAAATGAACACATATGAAAATATAGATGGATTGAGCTTTCTGTGTCTATATATATTGTTTTATTATTATTTGTAATTTTTATCCAGTTTGAGGTCATATCACTGCTCAAATTTCTTGTAAACTTCCAAGCAATAAATCATTCAGTTATTATTTTTTATTCTTATAGAGAAGTATTCTTACTCATGTATGTGGGATATATTTGTGGTGATATGATCACTGAAAACTAGTTTCATGCTATAGTCTGAGCTTGATTCATTGGGAAATGTTAACAGAGAAGTTTAATGAAAGAGGTTTAGTCTCATTATGGGATTTGTTGATTGAAGAAATACATTATGATACCATCAAGGGATAATTATTGTTATCTTTGGAAATAATTAAAACTTATTTTAGAAAGAGACATTGGATAATCATGATAATATTTTTTTAACTGACCATTATACTGTATTACTGTTTAAAGATAATATGAAATGAACAATAGATGACATGATTCATTAATAATGACTATTCCATCCATTTTTGTTTTTACTAAAGTTCTTTCAGAAGGAATTTGTAAAAATCTTTCATTAGAAGTTTTTTCCATTCAATTCATAGTCAAGTCAAAACTATTGAAAAGTATGTTGCAGAATTCTTTCCATTTGTAGATACTAATATTTTACAGAAGATTACCATGGTTGAAAATCCTGAGGCCATAATGCCATGATATATTGTCCACTTTGAATATTCTAAGATTTTTCAAAAGTTTTACAATAAATAGAATAATTTAAAACAAAAAACATCACATGATCACCATTTATATAGTGAGTTTTGCCTATTAGAATAATTTACTCAAATATTTCCATCAAAGTGACTTTAAACTTTATACCAGCAATATATATTGTTTTTTTTTTTCATTTAATAAACAGTTTCACAATTCCATTGTCAATATTTATTTACTTAGACTTATCACTTAACACATCATAGATCATGCATTTAGTAGAATTTTGCCAAAATGAGTTTTTTATTATTTATTTTACAGGTTTTATTCGCAAAGTATATGGCATTCTTTTTGTTCAACTTCTTATCACTGTTGGATTCATTTCATTGTTCTTATTCTCGTAAGTACATGTTATATGTGTAAAATTCTGACACTTCTTTAGAATGTAATAATGGAATTTTAAAAATTTAATTATTTTTTTTTGCATTTGCATTTTAAGTAATCAACTTTATTTTAATCAACATTTATAAGTGAAATTGAACAAGAATTTTAAGTTCTAACATTTGAATTATATCACAACATGTCAATATATATATAATAAGGAAAAGCTTTTTCACAAGTTACAACATAAATTTTTAGATTTGCATGTTTAAGTATAGAACACAAGAACAAAATTACAAATATTAATAAAGAGAAAAGAAAAATGCTAAAAACACCAAAAAATACAGTTATCATTCTTGATGTTGTATGCTATATATTAGCAAATATATGATGACATTTAATTAACTCTTTGTATTAATTGTATTTTAGGTACTTATATAACTTTATTTTTAGTTGGAACTTCAATTATGAAAATATTCTGATGTCATTATTATTATTTTATGCTTTAGTATTAATCTATTTTTATGTTGAATTGACATTATTTGATATCAATTTTTTTTCTCTTGTGATTTTGAGATTCTGATTAATTAATATTAATAAAAGAGTTACTTGGTCTTGTTTCTTTTAAAATAATCCAGAAACTATAACACATGCTTTTTTTTAAAATTTTAGTCAATCAGTGGATGGATATTATTAAATTATATTTAATACAAAATGATTTATTTTTAAGAAAGATTATGTTTTGATAATGTTTGTTTCATATGATATAATAAGAAAAGATATGTACTCAACTTTTTCTTTGATTAAAAAAATAATCAAGTCTCAAATTAAATATAGTTAGCATATTTCTCTACATTGCAATTAAACTACATTATATGAAATAATTTTATTACATTTGAGACATAATGGATCATATTCTTTTAATATGTTGGCTTTATTATTTAATTAATAAAATAATTTGTCTCTTATTTTCCATTTTTTAATTTTAAGAATATTAAGAATTCAACAAAATTGCATACAGAATATTAGAGTTAAGTTCTTTCTGTATTTCTACAACTTCAACAAAATCTTTAATATGTTTTTGGAAATAAAATTTGGTTACGCGCATATTTTTTTTAAATCAAAAATCTTATAAAATAATTAAGTAACTATTAACTTGTTGACAACTTGAATTAATTCTTGATGTAGCCTATGGAATGATGCAATTCTCTGAAGTTTAGCATTCAGATGGTAAAAAATAAACTTGCTGAATAATTAACAAATATTATTATTATAATCACCATCATTGTTGTTATCAGATGGTTAGATGTTAGTAGTGTCATTGACAAATTGCACTCTTAATTCAAAAATCTTTAGCTTTTTAGTCCATTAATCTATGTAAAAAAATGTCTTGCAAAAAGTTGTAAAAAATTGTTTGGTAATTGTTATTACTTTTAATAGTAGACTGAGTCGGGCACAAATAATCAGCTACTATGCAGAAGATCAAATCAGTTTTTTTCATCATTAGCAGCCACTTATAAATGAATATAACCATTTTAATTCCAGAAAATAAAAAAACAAAGGTAGAATATCAAAGAATAGAAAGTTAAAATAAGTTTTAACATCTCATTGTGGTTCTTTAATCTATATTTCTTTGACATTTTGCAATGCTGTCTTTTAATTTCTTCTTCTGCCACAAACTTTACTTTTTGAAAGACTTCAGCATCTTGACTTATTATAATTCTTCAATGTATCTTATTTTCAACTGTTTTCTGTCAGTATTATACTTCTTTAGAATGTCTTTGAAATAATTTTATAAAGTGAGATTTACTTATTTCACAAAATCTTGTTCATGTTCACTATAAAATATTTTTTAAAAATATGTTATCAGCAGACTTTGAAATCAATGAAATTTAAGGCAGTTTAGAATTAATGTCATACTCATGATCTTCAACAGGAAAACCCAATGCTAGGCATTGTTGCTAATATTGCATCATTTTGTATGAGCCAAACAATCTTAATGAAAAACTTCAAATTCTTAACAAAAAGAGATCAGTCACTATCAGATCAAATATTTGTTTATCAAATGTATGTAATTGAAGTGCAAAGTGATGAATTTGGTAATTATTAATATGATTGCAAAAATTTAAAAATTTGACTATAGAGGGAAATGAATCATTAAAATGAAAGTCACTTCTAATTTATTAAAAGTTGATAATTTTTGTTCTTCAGCCAATAACTGAAATTCTTTTGTATAAAGCTATCATAAAATCTTGGTCATGTGTCAGTCGGAGTCTTGAGCCTTTGTAATGAGAATAAGAATCAATTGGAACTCCTGGGATGAAAAATTCCTGGTGAAAACTTGTAAAATTGTTTCAGATTTTGACTATTAGAGAATATGAATGACTGCAAAATTAGAAGAGCTTTGTCAAAAATTAAGCACCAATACCAAAATCAGAATGAAGAGACTGCAGTAGTCTAGATATGTGATTCTTTTTTTTAACTTCCTTCTAAAACCAAAGAGGCATCATTTATGGAAATGGTTAAGAGAAAGACAGCTGAATAATATTAAAATGTATCTCTAGAAACTTGGAAAAAATTGAAAACTACTGTCAATGAGGCCAAAAAGTATTTAATGTTTGCAATATCTAAAATGAAATGAATAAGCATTTGACAGAAAATAAGTTAAAATGCATCTTCTAATTCTATGTGAAAAATAATTGTATATGTTTAATTTTTTATGGTAGAAGAGATTTTATTGTCAGAATTGAAGTTGCATTATTTTCTAAAATAATTTAAAAAAATTATTTATTCTTAATGTTTTATAAATTTTTTATAGAGAGAATGTCAAAACGTGGTCACAAAGTCATCCCCAAATGTGGTATGTTTTTCTGTAAGTATTTTTATACTAAATTTTAAGAAAATTTCTTATCAAAATGTTTTATTATTGATTCTTTTTATGTTTTTTTTTAAAACTATGTTTCCAATAATATATATGTATTGAATCATTATTAAATTGTTCTTAAATATATCTTTATTATTAAATAATTCTCATATTCCAGAATTTTAATTAAAGAGATAGCAAATCTATTTAGTTTACAATTTTATATGCTTAAAAAAGAAGTTTAAAAGATAAAAGAAAGTTATGTGTTTGTTGTTTTATAAAATTAATTAAAGATTAATGTATCTTTACAATAAACAGGAATAAATCCTTGAAATAAGAATGTAAAAACATGTTAATAATTTTTATTAGTCATTCATTAAATTAGAGATTATCCAATAATGAATAATATTTCTGTAGTATAATTTTCAAAGTAGGAAACTGTTTATATAGTGCCATCCAGTGTGAGCCTTAGTAATCAATCGATACAGGAAGGTTTATCCCTATCTACTGCTTACTCGTTCAATATCCCCAGACTAGTTTGTAACTTGTGGCTTTCATCAGTGAGGAGCTTTGGATCTGAGAGCACTACACCTAGATCTAAGGATGTAATGCAACTCTCAAGCAGTCATCTTTTTTCTATTTGAAGATGAAAACACCTTAATGTCTTCAACCCAAGCTCATTCGCTTATGTAGTCATATTGATCTGAATCCAGTTCAGCATCTATAGATTTTATCTTTGGTTTATCAAAAACCACAGTTACCATACCATAGGTAGGAATGGCATAAAACCAACAAAACATCAGATGATCACTATTTACTATGCTTACACAAGCTGTTATTAACCGTAGCAAACTCTCCATATGGTAGTGCCACCCAGTGCAAGCCTTAGTAATCAATGGATGCAAGAAGGTTTGTGCAAAAAAATCCCCCATTTAATGCCTACTCATCCATTATCGTCAGACTAGTGTCTAGTTTGTGACTTTCCTGCATCCATTGATTACTAAGACTTTCCCTAGATAGTACTACTGTATGGAGAGTTTGCTGTTATGTAAGGAAGGCATAGAAAGTATTAGGCATCTGTTAATTGAATGTAAATGTCTGAAGGCAAAAAGGGTATAAATAATAAAGTTGTGGAAGAATAAATATGAACAAAATGATTATACAAAGTGGCTTATTGATTTTTATACTGGGTTTGGGAAAAGATAAGAGGGATTTAGATATAAAAGCCACGGAGTTAGAAAGTGCCATGATAAGTCAAAAATATCTTGGCAAGTTATCTTTATACAATGGTCTTGAAAGTAATAATTTTGACTTGAATAGAAGGAATTGTAAGGTTGACGAGGGTGCGCAGCTCTTATGTGATATGGGTCTTCATAAGAAGTTTGTGAATGGCATGTATGTATGTGACTTGGATTTCACGTGAGTATATATCATTGTAACAAAATACTTGAAAGGCAAAACATTATGTGTAGGTTCAGCTCTCAGCATTCTATAGCCATGATGGCAGGGCTAATGCAAGTTGTTTGATATATGACAATACAAATATTAAGAATAGGAGTTTCATCAGGATATGATGTTATTCCAGTTATGAGACTTTACCTCATAAGGAACAGTCTGCATAGTTTTGTGTGGTATGTGGAAGTTATATTCTTAGGTGGATTAAAGAATAAATGTTCCTGTAGGAATTCATAACTATATGACATATTTTATAAATATCCTGCCAAGACTAAAGTGATGGAAAATGTACTGATGGGATATAAGAGAAATAGGGAGTTAGAGGCAACTATTTATAATAGCTTTACTTATTATCTAGAGTCTATATTCTTGAATCTCTTAAGAGTTAACTTTTATTTATAAGTTATCTAGAGAGCATAGTATTTTCAACTCAATTTTCAGATATTCATTCAGGGTCAAATTTGGAATCATCTGCCTCACCTTAATATTTTTTGTTCTCTTTCAAAAAATCCTTTCTGATCTCAAGTTCTCTGTTATAAACCATTGTTTGTTGAGTTGTTTTGATTGAGACAATTTGTTATTGTTATCATTATTTTGCACTGGTTAAGATGGTTTTGGTTAGTGAAATGGATGAGTGAGTGTAAGTCAAGAAGGTAAGTTCTCACATAAGTTAGTCTGTATATTTGCTGTTGGTTTTAAACTCCATGTTAGTCACATGCAGGAACATCAATATAAGAAGTTTTTCCATCTCTATGAGTTACCCTTCAGAATTGAGAAGAAAGTTGGGTTAAATGTCTATATGATTGGTATGTCGTATGGGCTAAAAGGGATTTGCAATGCCCAGAGCCTTAGCTAATGTATCATGAAGGACCAGCATTTCTTTGACTCAAACCTGTCCCCATCAATTTTTATACCTGCCTGAATTCTATTTCGACATTGTTAAAGGACTTGAAGGATAAGGATGTAACTGTAATGTTGGTTGAATATTTCCCGATAATAATCTTTTTTCCCCCCTCACAAAAGAATTGCAAGCTCTTGTACTATATGCTGGTTCGCATCATATTATGTTTTTTTTAAAAAAAAAAATTGTTTGTTGCTGTTGTTGAGATTAATTTAATTTAATTAGGAAGGTCGCCCATAACAGGCTAAATGGAAATGTATGTTTAACTTTGGAGATTTCTATATTGTTTAGTTGGGCAATTATATTGTGGCTTTGAAGTTAGAAGAATACACCTGGGTCTCATTTTACGCAATAGATAGGTTTCTCAGAAAACGTGCAAATGAAATCGCGCAAAAATAGACGTAACTTACCTTGAAAAAGGGGGGATACGGACTGTGATTTTTCAAAAATTGTGTAAAAGCAAAGCACCAACGTAAAATTACTTTAAAATTCGCACAAAAAAAAATAAGGAAATAAAATATGACTAATAAAAAATTTCATATTTGAAAAAAATTGATACAAGACAAACTTTTTTTAACTATAATATTTAATTTTATTCAAAACAATATATTTTTATGCCTAATTTACAGTACAGTAACTGACATTTTTTTATACACGTTTTAATTATTATCGCTACTTGCCGATAAACAGGTTCGTTTGCAAACTGGTAAAAAATCAGATTTTAATTTTTAATTGTCAAATTTAATTGTGCTCACTGATATTACTCACCTTTTAAAAATAAATTTGCGGACACTAAATGATTAATAATTGATTATGTTCTTTTTTAAAAAGCAAAAACAGAATGTGATTTAAAATGCAAAATTAACACAATGTTTGAACAAACTTACATTATAATCTTGTAAAATTTAATGTGGGTATACATAAAATGTGGAAATCATCATTTTAATTTCATTATTGCATAAAATCTTACTATTATAAAGCACTGAAAATATTGAAATTACCAAGATGAAAGCCGAATTCCAATAACGTGCTATTACTTTCAATATGACGTAAGTGTGTGAAATTTATTATTTAAAGTAATAGCGCATTATCGGAGTTCAACTTCCGGAGAAACGTGAATCGCGTAACTTCAAAATCACGTTAAATAAATCTGTGTAAAAAGAGACCCAGATGTATATAGGTTTTTTTTTTTGTTAGGAAGAGGAATTTGTAAAGATTGGAAGGATCCACATCAATTGTAGTCTCATGTTAAAGAAAAAAAGTACATGTATATATTTGGAGAAAAGGAGATTCCTTTTTTCTTTTATATGAAATTTGAATTGTTTATTAGCAAAGCATGATGATGCTTATTATTTTGAGGCATTTCTATATATATATTTTGCTACAGATTTTGACGATTTATCAGATGTCATGATCTTTTCTTTTAGCTTGCAGCAAGAAAGTATGGCAAAATTTTTTCCTTTGTTCACAATCATTTTTTTGCTGTTATTATTATTATTTAATTTTATTTTCGTCTTTTGTGATATATATTTAAGCCAATAAACATCACATGACCACCACCTCTTATGCTTGTGTATAACTGTTGTTAAAACAGGCAAAACTCACTAGTCTGGGGATATTCGATGAGTAGGCACTAGATGGGGATTTTATGCACAAGCCTTCTGGCATCCATTGATTACTCTAGCTTGCTGTGTCTGGCAATACATATAGTGAGTTTTGCCTGTGATATATATTTATTCATGATTCTGACATTTGGCAAAGGCAGTGATGATATATAGAGTAAATAAAAAGAAAAAAAAAACTATATGAGTCATTGTGAAAATCTTAATTTATATTAAAAAATATTTATGTTTGCGAATATTAATACTTAAAATATTAATATCTAAAAATATTAAAAATGGGTTTACATTATAGACTTATTTGTTTATTATGTCGTAAACTGTCAAGCTTACATATACATAAAAAATTTTACCATTGCAAAATATTAAGATTTTTTGAAGATCGATAGTTATGCTAACAATAGGGTTAGTGTCAGTAGCATGTGAAAGGCTAAGCTAGAAGCCGTAGTAACCAGCAGGGAATTATTATCGACAGTTGTCATTAAAAGAAAGATAACAAACTTTGCTGCGATCAATCCATTCATTTTTTTTACCTGAGATAATTGCAAAACTTTATTTGGGCCGATTCCATTAAAGAATGGCAGAGTAGAGAGAAAGTTGTGATCTGGGGAATTTGGTTCTCCTGCTTTATCCTTCCCAATAATTACCATCTGTTGGAAGACAGTCAAATCATCAACAGGCATGTCTTTGAAGGGAAATCAACCTGAAAATGAATAGCTTTTCTTATCCCAAAATCAACGTAAGGATTACATAAACATCTGAAATAATTGTGTTATCTTCAATTGGTCCATCTCAGCCTAACCAAGATAAAAGGACACTATGAGAAAACTAATTCCCAAGTTATTTCTGAATTCATGCGATCATCATTAAAAAACCATCTTATATATTGATTCAATATACGGTAGGATGAATGAAGATGCGTCAGACAACTGTCGATTTTCAAAACAGAAAAAAAAGATATTAAATGGTAATTAATCTGATCAATTTTTTTTATTAAAGTATACATGATTAATTTAAAATTTTGATTTATCAAGATAAATAATAATACGCTAGATATCATTTAGTATTAAAATTTTCTGTTATTGTTTTAATTTATGTCTTATATATGTATGCTATATATGTAGTACACAATGAATGTTTGAAATTAAATTTATTGTTTGTTCTCATGGGGATCATTTATAGGTATATACATAACATATTGTTATTAGTGCTAAGTTTTGTTTAATATTTTCTTTCAGTAAATAATTTATAGATTCATCATAAGATCCGTTTGAAAGGTAGATCAGTATGTAGATATTTTATATACATATATATATATATATTACATGAAGTTTAGATGTTAAGAGTTGTGTAGTCTAGTGATAAACGTTTATTGAATTCTTAGAATTAGTGGTGGCATAATAGGATATATTAATTTTTTTGGCCGTAATTGAAGCTCTCTTATAAATGATTAATCTAAGGAGTTGAGCATTTGCATTTTAAAAGAGAAGTGTAGTTTTAACAGAAAAGAGGGCATATACATATTCAGCGCAATATGAAAAGAGGATTGATCATTTTTGAATGAAAGTTAAAGTGATCTTACATTGAAGAACGTATCTATGATTTTGAACCAGGCTATTTTAAGAAACTATTATGATTGTTATTTATCTATTATTATATTTTCTTTATGTTAAAGAATAGGTGGTCTTCATTCAGATATAAACGCCATTCCATATATATTGTTAACAAATGTGAATATGAATGATATTGAAATAAAATGAAAACTTAGAAAAGAAATAGATATATATTTTTTGATTATCACTATTGCCATATCACAAGAAGAATAAATATCAATCATACTAAAAGATATACCATTTGTTTTTACTTAAAGTGACTTTGTGATTTATTTAAAAAAATTTTTTTAGTATTTATCAGTACATGGATCATTGTGCAATACTTGATGCTATGAATTTAAATACATATACTTTTTTTTTGTCCTGAGAACTTTTAAATGCTCATGATTGCTTGTGTAAACACTAACAAATTGCTATAGCAGTTAACATGAAAAATTTAGCAACCTTAATAAATTATTATAGTTAACCCTTTGCGAATATAAATTAGATTCAATAAAACATTCCCTTTGTTTCTATTTTCAAGTCACCCTAGTTATGCTAAAGTCTGAGAGTAGATTAATTAAATATTGAGAGAGGTTGTAAAATTGAATACGTTTTTTGCTTATGCTATGAGTTTGGTTTATATAATCATATGTTATTCCAAAATCCAGCCCACTATTATATTAATTGGTAATAAAAGCGGATATATAATGTAGAAATTTTCCTGTTCTCTATTTATTTATTATATAAGTAAACCACCATTTTCTCTAACGATGTCCATAAGTATAGGATTTAGAGAATTAACTTATTTGCTCTCTCTCACATTCCATCTTCATGCTGTTTTAATTTGAAGTATTGCTATCTTTATATTTTGTTATTACAATTTGGAGGTCATAATTCATGGAGCATGCTGAAGTCCCCTTTTTCACCCTTTGGTACCTATGTATACTATCACATTTTGCTGCCCAAAACTCTATGGGCATTTGTTGAGTTAGCCAGCTTAGCTCAGCCAAATATGTACCATTACAATATACATGTGCATTTTAATTTTTATGGGATAAGATCTAAATGCTTCAATATATATTTATAACAATTTTTATGCACTCATTATTAATAAGAAACCACATAAACTACTTTTAAAGAATCTATGCATAATTTAATAATTCGTTGGTTTAACTGAAGGGGAATTTTTTTATCGGAGCCAGAAATTTCCAGTAGAGGGTTATAGTCTATACAAATCTTAAGAAAGAATGTAGAAGAGAGATAAATAGTATTACTAAATGATGAGGAAAAAGAGTGTAGCTCTAGAGAAGAATTAGAGACAATCTTAAATAAGTATGTAATAGATATAAAAAAAATGTTAGATGTGAAGGTTAGAATGATAACAAACATAAAAGCATATAGTAATGAAAATATTAGGTTTACAGAAAATTAATTTAATGAGACAGGGAAGAAATTGACAAATGGAAAGACAAGAGATTCAGATGGATGGGCAGCAGAGATAGTGATGAATTTAGAAAATAGGACAAGATTAAATCTAGTATCATGTTTTAATAAGATGGTGCTAGTCTAATATGTCTGAGGATTTAATATATAATCAGTCAGACTGAAAATATAATTAACACAAGTACAACTTTATTTAATAAAACATTTATTTATTAACAAATAATAATGAACAATGAAGGAAGTATACTAATATTTTAATTAGTGCTTAGTCCGAACAACTTGTTAAATAGAAACATTACTCAACGGTGTTTTTTCTACGAAAGTAAATTAACAATAACTCATTATACCTTGTTGTCATAAGCACAATTTAGCAATCTCTTTTTCCATTATTCTTTGACTGCTACCACTACAGCTGCATAGGAGGAGACTTCTGCTTTTCTTGTGCAAGTTTTTCTCATTTGCATAAATCAAAGTGAGAGTCTATGCATTACTCTCCTTTGTTCTAATTTTAGAATAACATTCGTGCAGTAAGATGTAGACATATGTTAGAAATCTAATCAGACATTCCAACTTTGAATAAAGATTCACAGAGATAAAATGCTCTTACTCATAAAATGAATAATTAATTTGTGTTTTTTATAGACTTTCTTCTTTTGTTAAATCTGTTAGAAGCTTTGATAAGTGACCAGGTGACAAAATTAATCATTGATTTACCATTTTCTTGTGTTTTAGTTGTGTTTTATCAGAAGCTGTATAGAAAAATTGCTTGCAGATAAAATATTTTTTTGAATCATATAGATAGCTGTGGTACAGATGACATTCTCATGTGCTTTGTATCTCATTATTAGAAACATTTAAGCACAATAAGTGTCAGAAGGAGCATTTATTCATCAAGACTAATGTTGTACAGGAAATTATATTGTGTTACACTTTTATTAGTACAGATTTGTCTTATTTTTTTAAGAAAAATGAAATCATATTCCATTATCAAGACAATGCCAAAGATTTCAATACATCAAATATTTCATTCTTCACTCTTGAAAAGAACCTTGAGTTCTGATAATCTGAGTCCATCTTTTCTAGTTGACTGTAGAGGCAAAGATTCTACAAAATAATTCATGTCCAAGATGATTAATCTTATTTTAAGCAATTTCTTAATATGAAAAAAAAGTTGTCCACTGATTGAGGGATATTGGGTATGTGAGAGAGACTCTAGAAAATGTATAGAACAATATATTTTTCACAAATTTTAATATAACCAAAAGTTGAGAAAATCTGGAAATCTTAATTTAAATTAACTTTCTTAAGAGAAATAATAATATTTACATTTTTTATGCCATGTGTACTCTATGTTAGTAATATATTGACTGTCATGTGCTGCACTCAGGCTACTGATATGATCTATATTTGATGAATAGTTAAATGATGAGAGGGTTAACTTTGAATAATCAATGAACAATGTTTACTGAAGTGTCTTACTAACTTATAAGGTATGACATTGAAATATCAAAAGCCAAGTAGTGTTTCCAATACAAAATTTTATGTTTTTCTTTGTTTTCTTATTCTTGTATCCTTTTTTTTTATGTTTAATATCTTACTATTTTCAGTCACATAGTATAGGGCCCAAAAGTCGCATAATGTCAAGCATTGCACTATAGCAAGATTGTGGAAACACATTTCTACCCTTAATTTACACACATATAGCAATTTTGATATATTGAAACAGTAGGGTCTGCTTTGCAGATCTTTGTTTCACCTTTTCTCACCTAATTCCTACCTTAGTTTGAACCCCAATCTATCGTAGTGTGTCTGAAATACGCTTATATACCGAAAATCCCGCCTAATTTTAAACCACGAGTACAATGCTCGTATTATATATATAAGTCATTCCCAAATAAATAAAAGATTATAGATTATGTATATGTTCACATAATTTTGATTTATTAAAAAGTAAGTTATATTAGTCGTAATTGCGCACACACTATAATATCCATTTTAAAACATATCAAAATTATAAATTGTTAATGTTATTTTGTTTGAATCTATTTACAAATATATTACCGTCGTAATGTATTTTGATTTAAAATAAAACTCATTTAGTAAATATTCGTTAAGTAGATAGATTCAAATATTGCAATTTAAAAGTAAAATAACTTTCGTTTAATTTAATAAAAGTTATCCCAAATATTTCTTTAAAATAAATGAGGGACAATAGTTTAATTAGTTAATATTATATAAGTTTATCTAAAAACAGCAGATATCCACTTAAGGTTTTCTTTAATTAATAAAAGTAATTTTTAATTAAATCTAGTTTGTAATTCGAATGTCGACAGGGAAAGTAACAAAAGAAATTAATTAATGTTGAATTCCTTTAGACATTCGGATGATTACAGCTGATAAGTCCGATATATTTTTGTAATGCTCCAGGGCAGTTCTATTGTTAAATTCTACTATAAAAAGGAGGTTTTTCTTTTGTTCTCCATTCTTCTAATGTTTCTAAGAGAAATCATTCTGAGGTCTAATGTGTCTAACCAAAATTATTGTAGTAATTTGTAAATCTTGACATGACAGAGTAAAGTGCGAGAAGGCTATTTCTCTCCGAAATGGTCATATGCTGCCGTAAACTATCGGAAGATATCACACAAGGAACCCCGGAACTGCTGCTGCTGCAAAAATATGAACATTCCAGATTTTGCTGCTGAATTATAAAACCTGCCGAACATCTACCTGCAAATGCGTCTCCAGAGGTAACCTAAATTAACCCAAGAGCTCTTGTGATAACTAACATGCTATAGCTATTTAGAAATGTTTTTCTTATATTTCACATAACTTCATTATGTATTACTTTAACGTGGTTAAATATACTCAACATTTTGCTCTCTATCCTTGGGTTAATATTTTCTATTTATTAAGCTTTCTGTTATTTTATTATGATAATGTGTCAGAATCGTCTTTGACCGAGTGAATTATTCCCTTTGATGAAAATAAGACGCCGCTATGAAGGCATATTTTAGATTTCTAAATAATTTTCCAATTTTATTATCTTGCAAATCACTTGTTCGAGGGCGATTCTTTTCTTTAATATAATATAATCACATAGTTTAAAATCTACATGTTATTGATTTTAATCTAATATAAGAGTATGTGCGAAGTCAATGATTAAATGTGTCCCCTAATGCATGATTGCGTATATAAATCTATACTTACTTTTCAAACCCGCAAGCATGCATTTTCCTATTTTAATTACCGTGTTCTACTTTAATTACAAAGTTCATCATTTTAAATGAATTTCTGGGAATTTGATTGGGCATTTCTCTTAATCCAAGTAAAACCCATTCAGTATGTTTTATATACACTAGTCTCGTATTGCTGGTAAATGAATTGGTTGTTGAGACCGCTTTGTTTTAATTTTCCAAGGACTCTTTTCACTATTGCATTTTCCAGGCAGAGTGTGATCACAAATGACACACCTGGGAATTAAACGCAATCGTCACCCAGTCGCTAAGTTTCAGCTGTTCATAAAATACTTTCCTACGGGTTAGCGGCAGGATGCCCTCTGTAATCATTCCAAATATTCCATTATTGTTTTATTTTTATATTTATTTTACAAAGCATCCATGACTTAAACGTGTCACACCCTCCAACTTTAATAAATTCATTATCAGCAATACTGACCTCCCAATGCAACTCTATTATTATTATTCTCAAATAAATGCTTTGATCACATTCCCATTTTGTTGCTTAGTAAGCTTTTGTCCGTGCTATTCTCGAGGTCAATAAATATTTTAGAACACTTAATTTCAAATATTTTCTTAAACTTGTATAATTACTCAAAGCATCTCGCACATGTTCCTATCTCGTCAAGCACATTATCGTAATGCTATTAACCTGAGGAATAGAATATATCACTTTGCTTTAAAACCTTTTTGTCATTTATTGAAATATAATGCCCACAATTATTTAATACGCGTCCCTGTCTCATATAAGCAGACAGTGGCGTTATATATATATTTTATTTAAATAAATTTTGTGAAATTATTTAAAACTAAATTTGATCTCTTATTTTATTTGATTCCTATCACTGTCTCGGTCTATATATATATATATTTTCTGCATTTCTTTTATAAATCCATAGACATTAATTAGCCACCCAAACTTCTTTTAGTATAGTCTTTTGTTTCTCCCTGACCACCAGGCACCGGTCAAAGGTCATACTAGTAGTGGCATCAGATGCGTTGTCACGTAGATGGCGCTGTAAAATTTGGGCTTTAGATTCGAACTTAGTATATCTAGAAGGCAACCCCTCCTAGAATGTTTAGTTTCGTGTCTAGGGTTTGAATTCTGCAGTGTGTTAGCGAGATAGACGATTCTGACTGTTACAATATGTAACCAAAATCAAAAATATTATTTTGAAAAATTTCTTATTAAAATATATTTTAATATTATTGTCAAAGAAATATTGATGAAAATAGCAAAATATAAAATATATTTATTTTGAATAATGATTTCACATCTGATATTTAGAATTATATAAGCAGCTTTTTATTGTTTATCTTACTGGAAAAATGTTACCAATATATAATAAAATCATAGTAGTGAAATAATTTTACAAAACTTTTGAATTTAGTTAATGAAACAAAAAAAATATCAGAGGCTTTCTTCTAATGAAATATTTCAGTTTGCAATGATCTTAGGAATTGAATTGGCTGATTATGGCAGTTGAAATAAACTTTTTGCAAATATCTACCAGGAAATCATAAAGAAAGTAAGAAAATAAAAATAATGAAATAAAGACGAAAGAAGTACAGGAAATTACAATAAATGTAATTGAATAAAGGATAGAAAGATAAGAGTTTGACGAATAATACGGCCTATTAAGGATTATAAAAATTCAAAGTAGAGAAAAAAACATTATAAGCCAATGTAGTCTGGTTGGTCTTTATTTTACTTGATCATATTTATACATTCTAACTAGTGAATATTATTTTGTTTTGGCATCTTTTTATAAATCTTTTTTTTTTTTGCCAAGTTTGATTTTAAAATCTTATTTTATTACTTCTCTACACTTTTCACAATGCTATCTAGCAGTCTTCATCAGAGCTATAAAATATAATGTAGTTATCTACAATAAAAAAATTTTAATTAACTTTTTATATCTCATTTCAAATACGTTATTATAAGATTTTTTTTCATA
Organism: Epiperipatus broadwayi; assembly: GCA_028023455.1. Taxonomy (NCBI): domain Eukaryota; kingdom Metazoa; phylum Onychophora; class Udeonychophora; order Euonychophora; family Peripatidae; genus Epiperipatus; species Epiperipatus broadwayi. Next base: position 3,197,007 of record JAQFVV010006225.1, on the reverse strand, counting down.
GAAAAATTCAAGTGCATCATGATTATTTTAAAAGTGTTATAACCTAGATTTTTTTTTCTTCATTTATACAAAAAAATTTAAAAATAGCTAATGAAAAAGCTGTAAGATATTACTGCAATATGTTTTCAAGTTTCTCTATGTCAGATTCTGTCATTTCCAGGTCTTGGAATTTTCTTTTAAGATTGTCAATATAAATAAATAGAAAAAAAATCAAAATTATGTGAATTGTTTTTGAATGCATAAGCTTTTCATGACTTCTGCTTTAATATTTTATTTTGTTTTAATCAATCATATGTAATGTACAATATCTTGTTTCTTTGAACTATAATCATCCTCATGCAGAAAATTAATTTTTCTATATTATATGCAGTGAAATCTGGTACAGTGAATTAATTGGTTCCAAAAACTCATTAATTATAACATTCATTCATTGTAGCTTACGTTGAAATACATTTATTTAGAGGCACTGTCCTAGACCAAAGTTCCTATTCAAAATAACCATATTAAATAGGAAAAATCAAGAATATAAATGTAAAAGCACCTAATAAAATTAATTGCTGTATTTTTTGTGTAGTTAGATATTAATGAAAACTAAAATTCATTTTTAAATTAAAAGCATAAAATTAAAATACAAATAAACCTATCCTAATAAAAATTTACAAGTTATTGATTCCAGAACTTTCACTTTCGTGCGAGATGACTTTCAGCACTGCTTTTATCTACATAAGTAATGTCATCATGTATTGTAATTTTATGCAATCCAATTTTTTTTCCCCTAAATCTGACAAATTATATTTTTGCAGGAATAACACTTGTTCTAGGGAAATAGCAAAAAAAAATTTGAACAATTGTTTGAGCTTTCATAAATGAGTGCTACTATCATTTACTAATTGCTTTTGATAAATCCATATTAGTAAATGTTTTCATTTGTTTCAATGTGAACATAATCAATCTGGAAATTTATTTTAATTCTTTTTTTGTTTTAAATGGTGTGCATCACTTTAGTTGCATCACATTTAGAGATTTAATCACTAACTGTTTAAAGCATTCTCTTTTAAAAATGATCTATTATTACTTCCAATGCTGATAATTTTTTTTTATTCTAGTTTTTTGGGTTATGTTTAAAATTAATATTTTTATTCATATAAAAAGAAAAAAAAATAGTAAAGATGAACAGATTGCAGAAGAAAAACTAATCACAAGTAAGCTCACAAAACATGATAAAAATGTTTTGCATTTTTACTCAAAGCTGAAGTGCTCTTAAAAATCTTATACATGTAGTTGCTATATTAGCCAGTAGGTTCTTAATATTTGTTATATTAGCCATTAATGTTTGTTAATTTAATGATTCCATGTTTAGCATTTAGATTTCCATTTTTGTTCCTATAATTTCAGTTGAAAATTATTTCATTTTTTGATGCCAATATTCTCACTTTGAAATTATGCTTTATATGTCACGGCTAAAATTATACAGTACAATGTAGTTGCAAACTATGCTGAATCTAACTACATGATTTCAATTATACGCGATCCAAAGAAAAATGTAAATAAACAAAAAACTATTAAAATTTGCAAATTTTACAATATTTGAGTAGCCATTTTTACTTCCCTGTGTGCATGTGTGATCACATTTAAATAAAATAAAATATGTAAATAAATTTTATAATATGCCAATAGCTGTTTTTTTGTCTTGGATCACTGTATATGATTATGTTTATTAATAAAAAAAATTCGGTTTATGTTGAAAGACATGTATTTTATTGTTCCTTTATTATTCTTTCTGAATTTGATATGCAGTATTTTGCATAATAAAATATTTTTTGAGAGTAATGCTAAAAGTTTTACAAAATTTTACAACATATTAAAATTTGTTGCAGATTTAAAAACATCAATTAGAGATATTCTAATTTTTCAATAAGAAGGTCACTATAGTGTTTCTGCAAGAGAAAAAAGTTATTGAAAAAAAAAAGAATATTACTCTTGAGTGTATTTAACAGCAACAATAGTCAGACATTTCACTATTTAATTTATTTTAAAAATTAAAATATAATAATTAGTTTTTTTTATTATTATTGCTTCAGTTAATGCATGAATGAACCCACACTCAGTAAAATATATGTAAATGTGTCCCCTCAATTTATTATTAATAACTATTATTTTTATCTTAAAAAAAATTTGTTTATATTATAATCTTAATTTACATATGCATACTATGCATATAAAAATCATATGTTATATATATGCTTGTTGAAAATTATACTTTCAATTTAATAAACATCAACAAAATGTGAGCTACAATATACTATATCCATTTGTATGTGAGGGAGGCTTGGAATAAAGTATAGGATAATAAGTGAGTCCACTAAATACGCAACTAAGAGAATACTTTTTAAAAGAAGTGCTTACACTAGCTTCATTGCTAGAAATTTAGTAATTGCACATTCAGTGCTTAGATTTCCATCTTTAGTGTAATTTTGCTTCAAAATTATTATTATTATTTTTGACATCAACTTTAGTCAGTTTTCAAATTCTGCTTTTGTGGTTCATGTTTAAATTTATTACAGTATATATATCTTTTTTTAAAAAAAATATAGACTGTTTTAATCACTTGAGACTTCTATCATTGTTATGATAATTTTGCTTAGAAATTATTTCTTTTTTAATGCCAGCATTAATCAGCTTTTAAAACTCATGGCTAAAATTATTATAATTTAGGCATTCAGAAGAATACAAAAAAAAATTATGTATTATATTTTCACAGAGTAGATTAAAAAAAGGTGAACAAACTAAATTGATAACTAAATTTTAAATAATAAAAATATCCGCCAATTTGTATTTGCATTTATTTTATAAATCATCACACTGATTGTTCTTTATAAATTTTTGTTTTACTAGATATCACTATTTATATCTGAACAATTCTGTAAATATGTACTATCTACAAATATTTATGCATATTATTAATTATTTTATATGGTTTATTTATAATAGAGTTTTCAAGGTTTTATATGTTTATATAAAATATTTTATTTCTAAATCTGTATTCATCATTTATATATGTTTATAATAGTCAAATATGTTTAAAAATACATATATACAAGCAACAAAGATTACAAATTATAAAATTATCATAGAAAAGTCTTTTTCGGCAAATTATGTTTTTGCCCTTTTCAATATGTCTCCAGAATACCACGATTTAAAGTACATACACCGACATCTATATCAATACATGTACTTTAAATCATGGTATTCTGGAGATATATTGTCAAGGGCAAAAACATAATTTGCCAAAAAAGGCTTTTCTATGATAATTTTATAATTTGTAATCTTTGTTGCTTGTGTATATGTATTTTTAAACATATTTGACTATTGTATACTTGAAGTGCAACATAAAAAAAGAATTGTTTTTAATTCTGATTTTTTTTCTGTATAGTATATATGTTTATATAATTATTTTTTTTAGAGCAATAACTTTTGTCTGTATAATTGCCCTTGCTTGTTGCCCAGATGTACGTAGGAAATCTCCAACAAATTTTATTCTTTTAGCATTATTTGTAAGTATATCTGTTATTTTTTTATTCTATATTAAAAGTAAAACTTCTGTCACTAGACATTGATTAGTTAAAAGATTAAAATTATTGACATAACTTATGAATATTAAATTAATTCAGTAACTTAGAAATAATATTTTTCTAGAAATGCAATATGTTTTGTCAATTGACTTCAGGAGTAATTTAACCATTTTAATCTTAAAATCTGTTCTTATTCTATTTTGATATTTGGAAAAATATTTAACAGAAATTGTTATTATTTTTATTTCAAATTTTTGAACTACATTGTAAAGCTTATATCTTATCATTTCAAAACTCAAAATAAAAACCAAATCTGAATATTCTTTATTTTAATCTGTCAGTAAAAAAATAATAATATTCAAATAGCTTTATTGCTATAAGAAATTCGAACACCAGAAGTACCAGCACCGGAATAAGAAGCTAGAATTCCACATTTTAGAGTCTGATATTCTATCATCCTGCTAAACTGCACAGAGCAATCTGTCAATTACTATTTACTATCTTTTTATATTTAAAGATCTTTACTCTCTATATTAGTATTTATTTCTTGTAATCACATTGGATAAATTCTTAATCTTCTGTAGATAAATCTTAATTCATGCATGCTCACATACCATGGAATTACACAGCCTTAAGTAATCTATATAATGTATATTTAATAATGACTTCAAGTATGGTGGAACTTATATAAGAAATCATTTTAAAATCTTGTAAATGTTAATGCCCAAATTACCATTTATTTTTTTTTTGACAAAAAGACATTATAGATATATATAGGGAAAAGAGTAAGGTAAATAATCTTTAAATAGATCACTGTATTGATGAAATTTATATCCTATTTTTTTATTTTGCATTTTTAATTACGCTAGTTATAAAGAAATTACAACACACACAAAACTTACATATACATTATTCAACAAATTGAATTAGTTTTATTTTTAACAAGAGAATAATATAAAAAAAAATTAAATCTTCATCCTGTAGCAGGTATCCTGGTTACTAATATTTATTTTTCACTGCTCCTCTTCAAAAGATTCTTTGAGAGATATTTATCCAGTATTGGGCCATTCAAAGGTTCATTTTACTGTACTGCAATCATTTGTTTTTTACTATATGAATTAGAACATTGAATGAGACCAGCATATGCATACTCCTACATATAATTTATCTTTAACTATATATTCTCAAGTCTATTAATGCTTAATTCAATGTATAATATTTAGTTTATCTATACATAAATAAAGTTTTAGGGCATAGGGCAAATATCTCAAATAAATTACATAATTCATACCCAATATAATGTAAGTTTGTTTAACTTTACAAATACATGCTACTTATTTTTTATCATATAAAAATTATTAAATGATCAAAGGTACACCTAAATTGTAGTATCTAAATAAGAGAAAGATGTTTGAGCAAATCAAAATCAATTTATTAACTAAAATAATTATATTAGGACTTGTTTCTGGGATGTTTCTTCACTTCTGATATGAATCTTAATAGTACAAGAAATAGAAGTAGGAAGAGAGTGGAGTAAACCATGATTGAGATACTACATATCAGAATAAAGAAATTGTTGTTCCAAAACATAAGAGAAATAAGATAGAAAAATAAAATAAAACTGTTCTTAACTCAGTTGAATCTCTTTGCAAAATAAAATTTTTCATTATTTAAATTGATTTAATTAAAATAAGGAAACTCTTCATGTGTGCATTAGGAGATTTTTTTATTTATGTACCTTGATATCTTCTCATACACCTAGTTAAATTGAATATCACTGAAATATAACACTGAAGAAGTTTATAAAAACCATATTTAAAACTAAATTTTTAGATGATATATAGTAGCTGACTTCTAAATTATAAACCATGATTATATAATAAACTATTTTTGTGTGTTATTTCTTAATATGTTAATTGATAGTGGAAGTTTTTTATATATGTGGTCAAAATGGATTCAGGGGAAAAATATACCTGATAATAAATATATATGCCCATCCCATAAACATTTTTTTCTGTATGCTCCAAAAACAATTTGATAATCTTTCACCAAATATACACATCCAAAAACTACTATAATGAAAATGAAAAGAATAATGTAAGTGCTAATTTTTTAAAAAAATACCATGTGGATGAAGTACTCTACACATGCATATTATATATATTTTCTTCAGTTGTCTTCAAAAATAATTACAAAAAAATTGAAAATTAATAAGGATAATGTTATTCAAATAATGCTAATGACATTAGTGTATCAATCTACAATACTTGTTTGTGCCATTGAAAATATTTACATTTTTACAATAATTATTATATTATAATATATATACTGTACTCATTAAATTTGTTTATTTATTTTAACAGAAATATATATAGATATGTTTAAAATTATTGCTTGATTTTCAATTTTTTTGTGTGTAATTATTTCTGAAAATTATCAATTAGATTTGTAGTGTATGGGGCCAGGCTATAATTTAGCAGTCATACAATTATAATGCTTCTTAAATTGAGACATACACAAGATTTTTAATAAATAAGTTAACAAGTTTATTCACTCTGAATAATATTATTAGTAATTAGGTTTAGGTGTTCAACTGGCTAATTGAAAGTAATAACAATTATTGATCACAGAACAATTTATATATCTGTAAATAGATGATTACATAGCGAGCTAGTTAGAGCTCATCTCTAACTCCATGAATTACTAAGTCTATTGCAATAACTATACATTTTCTTTTAACTCCCACTATTTCAGATAGTCATTTGCTAGCAGTTTCTAGTAAGCATCTTGCTACTCATTGCTATCTTGAATCAGTCTAATTAGAATTGACCGGAGCTCTTTCTGCTGCTAATATTGGTCTGCACCTGTACTAGCAGCTTTCACTCTATTCTTCAAGTTTTCATTAGACTGCTTTTTCACTTTACTTTTTTTCCCTTCTTTTACTGATACCATTCTACTTGCTCCATTTATTAGAAGTTCTGAAGACATTTTATTATCTTTGCTAATTTGCATATTGTTAGACTTTATTATAAAGCAAATTAGACTGTCGTAACTTGCAGTTATTCTAATTCTTTTTTGGCCTACAATTATTTTAGAATGACTCAACATTGCCTGTATTGACACATTTGTATATATATACACACACATGTATAATTTTATTAAAAAATACATAACTAATCAGTACAAAATAATACTCCCCTTTATTCTAGAAGTAAGCAGAGTTTTTATTGCAAATAAAATCTTGCAATTTTACTAGTTTTCTTTATAGCCTGGCTAATTGGAAGCAATAACAATTATTGATCATGGAACAGTTCATATATCTGCTGACAGATAAATACTTAGATAGCTAGTTAGAGCTCATCTTTAACTCCATGAATTATTAAAGTCTTTATGGCAATAATTATACGTTTTCTTTAACTTCTGTAATTTCAGATGGTCATTCACTAGCAATTTCTAACAAGCAGCTTACTGTTCACACATCTCTCTGAGTCAGTCTAATTAAAATTGACTGAAGCTCTTTTTGCTACTAATATTGATCTGCAACTGCACTATCAACTTTCAAGCTAATCTTCAAATTTTCACTTATCGGCTTTTCACTTTTTTTTTTTCTTCATTCTATTACTCATTTACTTTTTTTCTCACTAGAAGTTCTGTATGCATTTTATTAACTTTGCTAATTTGCATATTGTTAGACTTTATTATAATGCAATTAAGATTATTGTTATTTGCAGTTATTCTAATTCTTTTTTCTGATATAGTTATTTTTTCTAGAGTGACTCAACATTGACTTTATTGCCAGCTTGTACACACAGACATATATATGTATAACTTTATTAAAAAATACAACTACAACTGGGTCTCGTTTTATGTGGTAGATAGGTTCCACAGAAAACCCGCATTAAAAAAATTTGCACAAAAATAGACTTGACTTACCTTGAAAAAGGGGAGATAGGGTCTGTAATTTTCAGAGTTCGCATAAGAGCAAAGCAACAAGGAAAAATTACTTTAAAATTCGCATTAAAAAAAATAAGGAAATAAAGTATGATGAATAAAAAATATCAAATATTTGAAAAAAAATGGTACAAGACAAACTTTTTTTACCTTTTTTTATTAACTACAGTATTTAATTTGACATTTTTTCATACGTATTTTAATCATTATCACTATTTTCGAATGTGCAGTTTGTTTGTAAACTGGTAAGAAATCAGATTCGTCGATGTGATATGATGTAGCTTCTTTTTGAACGAAGTCAAGAATCTCTCAGCAATTATGCCCAGAGAAACTTGTTAGCCACTTTATTTTCCATTCCCCACTCTAATTTTTACCATATTCTGCTCCATCCCATTTACACAACTAGTACCAATTTCAGTCTTGTGCTGTGCTAATGGTTTTCTTTTGACAACTGATTTTTACTACTGAAATAAATTTTAAATGTTCACATTTTGTTTCTATATTAAAAAAATGAGGATCGCAATCAAAACAAAAAGATTATGCATTATCATTAAAAATATTTTCAGTTTATAAAATCAATAAAATCTTCATTATTTATTTTTAAAAAATCTACATTATTTATATCTATTATATCTAACAAAATACATTTTAAAAGTTTAAAATTTTTGAATATTTATTGCGATATTTTTATATGTAAGTAAAAATCTATTATTATTATTATTTACTCATTAGTATAAGTATGTTATTTATTCTAAATATAGCTTCAGGCCATGTTCACGTTAGCTGCTAATATAACGTTATATTTTTGCAAAAAAAAAAGTATTTCAAGTCAAAATAAGTTATTAATAATTTAAATTTTTTGATATCTAATAAATGTAGTGAAATATGAAAAATATTAAGAAGCAACATGAATCGCATAACTTCAAAATCGCATTAAAATAATCCGCATAAAACGAGACCCAGGTGTAATCGGTATACAAAACAATTTGTCTAGAACTTTAAAACAGATTAAAATATAATAAGACAGCTAAAAGAAAAAGAGAAGAAAAAAAAAACATAGAAGTTTGGAAGATTTGTAAAAGATTGAAGAAAATATCATACATATACACACACACACATATATAAATGTAACATTATCCATAATTGACATGTTTGCTTATATATGAACAGATGCAAATTTATTGTTAATTAATAAATATTATAAAACACTTATTTTTTGTATATGCTGAAGATAATTATTTAAAATGAATGAAATGTATGTATATGTAAAACTTTATTAAAAAATATTAACTAATCAGTACACAACAAATTGTCTAAAACATATTAAAATGTAATAATAAAACAATTAAAAGAAAAAAAAATCATAAAAAATAGTTTGGAAGATTTGCAAAAGATTGAAGAAAATATCCTATACATTTATCACACACGCACACACAATTATATAAATGTAGCATTCATCTATAATTGACATGTTTGCTTATATATGAACAGATATAAATATATTGTTAATTAATAAATATTACAAAATACTTTATTTTTTGTATATGCTGAAGATTATTTAAAATGATTAAAATGTATGTAAGATATAAAAAGTTTTATGCAATATAAGTCAGCAAAAAGATCATTTATACTTATTCCAAAACATATTTTAAATTGCGCTTTACGCAAAAAAGTGAAGCTTAGTATTATTAGAAAAGAATTATATGGCTGAGCGCTTTCAGAGAACTTAAGTCTCCATATTCATAGCCTATTTTGGGAGTGTCGGCTTACATTCAGGTTTTAAGTGAAATTTAACGGTAATTTATTCAAAGTTGAATAAATTTTGCATAAATTACTGTTAAATTTCACTTAAAACCTGAATGTAAGCCGACACTCCCAAAATAGGCTATGAATATGGAGACTTTAAGTTCTCTGAAAGTGCTCAGCCATATAATTCTTTTCTAATAATACTAAGCTTCACTTTTTTGCGTAAAGCACAATTTAAAACTTACCATTCAAAGGTGAAGTAAAAACAAGGATTTTATTCCAAAACATATTATAATATATAATTTATAGTGTTATGTGAAAGAGTAAAATTAACTATAAAAGTCTCTGCATCTACTCTCTTATTAATCTCCATGTTAGTCAACTACTAGATGATGTTTTTTTGTTCTTTTATCTTCTACCTAAGGTTATCTAAATGCCAATTACTGGTTAATAATTGTATAGCTTGCTGAGTTGGCTATGAGCTAACTAGCTGAAAGAAAAATTATAGATATGGTATGCAGGTGTTCAAATTAATATATCATGAATAATAGCAATGTGTGTTAAAATAAAGGTGCAATGTTTGAGAGTAACATATATTTTAAACAATTTTTTATTTCAGAAATATTGAGAAAAAGTTTTGTAAAGTCCAGTAATACTTTTATAAACTTTGAATTAAAGGCAATTTTTTTTTTAAGATTTTAAAAGTATATTTATATATTAGTTTTATTTGTAGTCAGAAAATAATAATTTATTTATTTAAAAATCTATGCTGCATGAGCAAACTTTTCTCCAGAAGTTGAAACAATTAACCGCTGTATTAAAAGATTTGCCTATAAACTTTGTCATGACGAACCCTAATATTACTTGTAAGAGCTGAGCTAAGTTTATTATTGCTATTTGTTTCATTTTTATGTAATTAATCATCTGAGATCATTGATATAAAGATTGATTATTGGATATGAAAGTGTAAATTGTGATCAAGAGAGTGAGTTAATTGAATTTTGAAAGATCGGGAATTTTTACTGCTTGGAAATTGTTTCATTCGCCATTTTATATATAGAAGTTTAAAAAAAAAAAATTATTTTGTTGAATGTGTGTAACGATATTTATAACAAATTTGGTTTTTTAGTAAGTTTGCTACTAAAAATTTTTTTTTAAGAACAGTGATTTATTTGAGAAAAAATATAACATTTTGGAGGCCTAAAGTCGGAAAACACGTGGTTATAGATTGATCAGTTTTGAAAGTAAAGTTTTTATCCTTCCGTGCAGGGGGGTTTGAAGAATAGGAGAGGAAGTATAAAGTCAAATATAGAGTGGGTGACTTGGAAAATAAGGAGTATGGATTGCATTTGTATTCCACAATGCAATTATAATTGGCAGAAAGAACTAGGCATGCTCTGGTAGAGTGTACCATGTGTGATGGCGTTTATCACTTGAAATGTTTGAATAAGACTAGGAAAGAGGTAACAGGTTTATACTTATGTAGACAGTGTGTAAATGTGATACAAGAGATGAAAAAGTGGTTTCTAAGTGTAGATAGTCTAAAAACAAAGTCAGCGGAAAGGGAGCAAAATGTAGTTGAGGAAGCTAGGACAGAGTATGGTTGTAGTGGAGTGTCAGGATATGGTTGGAGAAATTAGTAGTGCAATGGAAATGATTAGTCAAAGAACAAGTAAGTGAAGGATATAGAAACAAAATTAAAATCATTAGGGATGAAGTGTAAGCAGATTAAGGAATTATTGAGTAGGAATGATAAGGAAGAAGTAGATAAGGAAGTCCACAAGGCAGCAGAGAATGTTATGGATGGAGCAGAGAAAGTAGACTATGAGACAGTATTGATAAGATTCACCAATTAGAGAATGTGGGGATATAATTGCAAGGAAAAATAGAAACAGATATGTAAGATTATGTTTGCCTGGAGCTAGAATTAGGGATGTTGCAGATAAAATAAAGAAGCAAGGTAGAAGAGATATGTATGTTATGGTAGGGACTAATAATTTGTCAGAGCCATCAGAGAGAGTAATGGATGAGTACATAGAATTCTAGGAATTTGAGTAAAATTAAAGGGAGAGTAGGGCTAGTTGGATTATTACCAAGATTTAACAAGAGGTATATGTTAGATAGGGTATGATGTTATGTTAGTGGATGTATGGGATTGGTTTATGTTATGTTAGTGGATGTATGGAATTGGTTTATTGGAAAGAGGGAGTTATATAGTAAAGATGGATTGCACTTAGGAAAACAAGGAAGTGAAGTTTAAGGGAATCTGATTTATAAAGAATATTGTTCAGGAAACTTATAAAGTAGGGTGGGGTTTTAAATTGTGATATTATCAAAAAGAAGAAGAATGAACACGATATAGAAATAAACAAAGGGTAGTTGATTTAGATATAAATGTAGATGTGGAGAGGGAATGGGTCGGTAAAATTAATGGTAAGCAAGTTATTTATAAATGTAATGAAGAAGAAAGAATCAAAAGAATTTATAAAAGAGTAGTTAGGAAAGAAGAAATTGTTAAAATTAGGTATTTGAGTAAGCAAGGTGGTAGAAGACCAGAAAAATGGCTGAAATTAAACAAAGCAATTGGAAATGAAGAGTTTGAGGTGTTAGCAGTAGTGGAAACACATCTAAGAGAAGAAGAACCTATTCTGGAAGACTTGGTATGGCAGGGGTATAAATAGAAAAGAAAAAAGGGGTGCTGGTATAGGTGTTATGTCAAAAAAATATTTAATTAAATGTCAAGAACATTTGTGGTTTGAGATAAGGTTAGGAAGACAAAAATGGATGGTGACTATAGTGTGTATAGCTACTGGAGATAGTCAAACTATAATGGAGTGGAACAGTAGCATATATGAATACCTAGTTAAGGATATACAGAGTTTTAAAGAAAAGGGAAAGAGAATAATGGCTATAGAGGATATAAATGGGGATATTGAAGAAATTGATGATGTAGATAATAAGAATGGACCGCTTTTGAAGAAATTTTGTCAGAGAGTGAATTTGAGGATTGGAAATTTATCAAATATTTATGACAGACAATACACATAGTCTAGAAATAATATATTCCACACAATAGATTCCCTCTTTCTCTACTAATACATAATCTATTGTGTGGAAGTACAGAAAATTAAGGTGTTTGATAAAGAAGAGAGAGTATGTAATAGTGATCATAACTTTTTTATAATAGAAATGGTTAGTAATGTGATGGAGAATAGAAATAAAAGTAGAAACTATAGTGAAAGATGTGGTTAGAGAGTGAACAGTAAGAATAAGTTGGAAGAGTAAAAAATATAAGTTGAAGAAACCATGGAAGAGTTGGTTGGGGATGAGTATAAGCACTGGTGTGGTGAAATAGAAAAAGTGGCAAATAGGGTATTAGGTGAGAATATTCAGAAGAATAAAAGTAATAAAAAAATGTGACTTTTTAAGTGTAAAAGAGAGGAAAAAAGCATGCAGAGAATATAAGTGTGCTATTAAGAAACAAAGAAAGTGAAACAGATATTAATATTAAATGGGAAAAGTACTTAGAAAAGAAGAAGTTGGCCAAAATAGATAATTATAGAGAGAGAATGAAATTGAATACTAAATTGTTGGAGGATATTAATAAAAGTGGAAGAGATGGGAGTAAAAAAAATTGGAATTACATTAAAAGGAGAAATGTAGGGGTGGGAGAGAGAGAGAGAGAGATAGTATTATTAGATGCTGAGGGAATAGAGTGTAGTTCTGGAGAAGAATTAGAGAGAATCTTAAATAGGTATGTAATGGATATAGAAAAGATGTTAGATGTGGAAGACAGAGTGGTAGAAAACATGAAAGTATATAGTAATGGGAATATTAGCTTTACAGATAATAAACTGACTGAGGCAGGGAAGAAAATGGAAAAGTGGAAAGGCAAGAGGTTTAGATGAATGGGCAGGAGAGATGGTAATGAATTTAGGGTATAGGGTAAAAGTAAAGCTATTATCATGTTTTAATAAGATGGCACAGAAGAGAGTTTTTTCGGGTACTTGGAGTAATACAAGAGTAAGACTACTATTTAAATGAAAGGGTAAGTATCGTAGAAAGTTAAACAATTGTAGACCGATAGTGGTAGCATCAGTTTTATATAAAATTTTCTCATATATGGTAGATATAGGGGATTTGAATTCAGGCTTTCAAGCACCCTTCAACTATCCACACTATTTCATATAACTGATACACATGACCACACATATGTAGAAAAGATAAATAATCACCAATATATGTATTTCATGCTAAACCAGCCCTCATCAGTTGGTCCAGAGTATCATCTACCACACACATATATATATAATCAGTGCTCAGTTTGTATTAAGATAGCAAATCTTCACACTTTAACGGACAAGCTTCAATCTACTCCAATCTCCAATTTTTCAGCCATCCATATAATTGAAAATCTAATTATGGAAAGCCCAAATTCCATGCAGATGACAATATTATTGCCATACCCATGTTGATCTCAAGTCACTCTTAAATCACCATTAAAGCTCCAGGTTTGTGAAGAGTGCCTGGTTTTCAAATATTTACACATGTAGCTTGTATCCTGCACATCCTTCTTCTATGTATTTAAATGGATAAGGTCCTATACATGAGGGATCAGAGTGACTTGAGGTCAACATGGGTTCTGGCAATAATATTGGCATCAGCATGGGATTTGGGCTTTCCATCATCAGATTTTCAATGATATGGATGGCTGAAAAGTTGGAGGTTGGAATAGATTGAAGCCTGTCCGTTAAAGTGTGAAGATTTGCTATCTTAATATAAATTGAGCACTTATTATATATATGTGTGGGAGATGATAATCTGGACCAACTGGTGAGTGCTGGTTTAGCATGAAATACGTGTATTGGTGATTATTTATCTTTTCTACATGTGTGTGGTCATATGTATCAGTTGTGTGAGATAGTGTCGATAGTTAAAGGGTCTTTGAAAGTCTGAGTTCAAATCCCCTATATTTACAATTAAGCTCCAGATTTGTGAAGAGTGCCTGATTTTCAAATATTCATATATAGTAGCTGGAATAGCTGCAAAATGAATGGGAGATAATAATATAGTAGGGGAAATGCAAGGAGATTTTCAATAGGATAAATGTATAGGAGATAGTTTATTTGTAGTTACACAACTTATGGATATGAGTAGGAATGCAAGTACACAGTTGTATCAACTTATGGATATGAGTAGGAATGCAAGTACACAGTTTTACATGAGGTTTAGGCATATAATAGAGTAAATATTAATAGATTATGGGTAAGTTTAGCAAATTTGGGAATGGATGAAGTTTTAGTGGATATTATTAAGAAAGTTTTAGTGAATATTATTAAGAAAATTATATGATAATAATTACTATACATATCAATTAGGGGATATAGAATCACTTAAAGTTAAAAATGGGGTGGGACTAAGGCAAGGATGCCCTATGTCATCTATTTTGTTTTTTTGTATTTGAGTGAAATGGAGAGAGCAATAGAAGGACTAGGAAGAGGGATAGAGATACCATTAATAGGTGGCAAGGGAATATATACTTTGTCGGGTCTTTTATTTGTGGATTTTATGTCTTTTTGTATGCAGAAAGAAGAGAAGATATGGAAGTTATGCTGAGGATATGCGAAAGGGTGAGTAAAGAGATGGGGATTAAATTTAGTGAAGAAAAATCAAAAGTAATGATAGTGAATACTGGAGAAAGACGAAGAATTTTTATTGAGGGATATAAAGTTAAGTGTGGTAAATAGATATAGTTATTTGGGAATCATCTTATGTAATCTGAAAAATGGCTTGGATGAACGGGAGAAAATAATTGATAAATGAAGCAAAGAAAAGAAAGGGATTGATAAAAGAATTAACAGTGTTTTCATATAATAAATGTGATGTAGCTAGAATTTTATAGAAAGGAGTGGCAGTAGCAGGGTTAACATATGACAACAATGTGTTATGTATTAATAAAGGGGTATTAGATTACATAGAAAAGTACAAAGGAAAGTATGAAGACATGCATTAGATGCAGATGTATGTAAAGCAAAGGAGGTAATTCAAGGAGGAATTGGATGGTCAAGTTTTTATATGAGATGCAAAAAGCAAAATGAAAATGTTTGGTAGATTGCAGTCTATGGGTAATAAAAGAATTGCCAAAATAGTATTTAATTGAGTTATGAGTAAAGGGCAGGCAACAAGATGTGTGAGAAAGGTAATGTAGTGTACAGAAGATTTGGATAAAGAATTTATGTCAGTATACTTATGCAAAAGGTGGGATGATTATGTTAGGAGGATTGTTGAGTGTTATAGTAGTAAGAAATGAGATAGAAAAATAGATGCACTAATAAAGACTAGGGAGTTGGAGAGATGGATAACTAGTATGGAGAGTAAAGAGTTTAAAGTTTAAATATATATATATATACAGATGTAGGGAGGTGGAGAGATGGATAACTAGTATGGAGAATAAAAAGAGTTTAAAGTTTAAATATACACAGATGTAAATGGAATATTGGGTGTGAGTTAATTTATGATAATAGCAAAGAAAGCAGTTTACTGTTTAAGACTCGAACGGGATTTTTACCAACAAGGGAATATGTACATAAATGGAAAAATGTGGGTGATTTAGTCTACAAGTTGTGCAAGGAAGGCATAGAAAATATTAGGCATTTGTTAATTGAATGTAAATGCTTGGAAGCAGAAAGAGTACAAATAATGAAGTATGGAAGATTAAATATGAACAAAATGTTTATACAGAAAGTGGGTTATTGGTTTTTATGCTGGGTTTGGGAAAAGATAAGGGGGATTTAGATATGAAGGTTATGGAGTTGACAAAGATTATGTTGTGGAAATGGGATGGAGCAAGATATGGAAAAACTTAGGGTTGGGAATGGAAAGGGAAGGTAAAGTGGCTAACAGGTTCCTCTGGGCATAGTTGCTGAGAGATTCCTGACTTTGTATAAGGAGAAATCAACAGTGCATCACATCACATGTAACCTTTCTAGAATAGAAATTAATTTAATTCGTATGGAAAATAATTTGTTTTGAAAATAAATTATTTGTTTCGAAAAGTATAATAAATAGTGAAACTTGTTTAATTGAATTGTTTTTTTTGTTTTTTAAAATACAATTATTGAAAATTGCAAGTGGTCGTTTGTTTTGGAAATAAATTGCTTGATTATAAATAGTTAAACTTGTTTTCTTAAATTGTCTTTTTTTAAATTTTTGAATGCAAATATTGAAAATTGTTGATTTGAATTTTTCTAATTTTAGTAAATAGTGACTAGTGGGTTACAAATTCTGTTAGTAAAAATTGTTTGAAATTTTTTTTTATTAATTAGCATGTGATGTGATGTGACCTTAATTAACGGAGTCAGGAATCTCTCAGCAATTATGCTCAAAGAAACCTGTTAGCCCTTCCATTCCCCACCCTAAGCTTTCCCATAATCTGCTCCATCCCATTTCCACAACATAATCTTTGTCAACTCTATGGCCTTTATATCTAAATCCCCTTATCTTTTCCCAAACCCAGCATAAAAACCAATAACCCACTTTCTGTATAATCACTTTGTACATATTTATTCTTCCATAACTTTGTTATTTGTACCCTTTCTGCTTTCAAGCTTTTACATTCAATCAACAGATACCTAATATTTTAGATATCTTCCTTATACAATTTGCAGACTATATCACCCTTTTTTTTACATTTACATGTTTATTCTTTTGTTGCTAAAGATCCCGTTCGAGCCTTAACCAATGAGCTACTTTCCTTACTATTATCATAAATTAACTCTCATTTAATGTTCTGTTTACTTCTATATATATTTAAACTCTTTTTACTCTCCATACTAGTTTTCCATCTCTCCAACTCCCTATTCGTTATTAATGCATCTATTCTTTTATCACATTCCTTACCACTATAACACTCAACAATCCTCCTAACACAATCAACCCACCTTTTATACAAGTATACTGATATAAATCTTTTTATCCAAATCCTTTGCATACCGCATTACTTTTCTCACCCAACTTGTTGCCTGCCTTTTATTCATAACCCAATTAAGTACTATTTTGCTATTCTTTTATTATCCATAAACTGCAACCTACCTAACATTTTCATTTTACTTTTTGCTCTCATATAAAAACTTGACCATACCTCTATATCTAATGCATATCTTCCTATTTCCCTTTGTACTTTCTCTAAGTAATCTAATACTTTTCTATTAACAAATAACGCATCATTACCATATGTTAATCCTGCTATTACAACTACCTTCCATACAATTCTAGCTACATCATATTTATTATATGAAAACACTGTTAATTTCTTTACTAAACCCTTTCTTTTCTTTGCTTTATTTACCAGTTTTTTCTCCCATTCAACTAAACAATTTTCCTGATTACTTAAGATGTTTCCCAAATAACTATATTTATTCACTACACTTAACTTTAAATCCCCCAATAAAAGTTATACGTCTTCTCTTTCCCCATTATTAATCATCATTATATTTGATTTTTCTTCACTAAATTTAATCTTCATCTCTTTACCCACCCTTGCATATGTCCTCAGCATAACTGCCATATCTTCTCTTCTTTCTGCACACAAAAAATATCAGCCACAAAAAAAAGACCCGACAAAATATATATTCCCTTGCCACCCATTAACGGTATCTCTATCCCTCTTCCTAGTCTTTCTATTGCTTTCTCCATTTCACTCAAATACAACAAGAACAAAATAGGTGACATAGGGCATGCTTGCCTTCCCATTTTTAACTTTAACTGATTCTATATCTTCTAATTGGTAAGTATAGTAATTATTTTCACGTAATTTCTTAATAATATTTACTAAAGCTTCACCCGTTCCCAAATTTTGCTAAATTTACCCATAATTTATTACTATTTACTCCGTCATATACCATCTCTATATCTATAAAACTCATATATAATGATCTACTGAATTCCTACTCATATCCATAAGTTGTGTAACTACAAATAAACTATCTCCTATACGCCTATCTGACCTAAAACCTCCTTGCATTTTCCCCACTACATTATTCTCTTCCATCCATTTTACAACTCTTCCAGCCACCATATATGAGAAAACTATATAAAACTGATGTTATCGCTATCGGTCTATAATTATTTAACTTTCTATGATTCTTACCCTTTCCTTTAAATAATAATCTTACTCTTGTATTACTCCCAATTACCTGGGAAAACTCTCTTCTGTGCCATCTTATTAAAACATGATAATAACTTTGCTTTTGCTCTATGCCCTAAATTCATTATCATCTCTGCTGCCCATCCATCTAAACCTCTCACTTTTCCACTTTTCAATCTCTTCCCTGCCTCATTCAGTTCATTTTTTGTGAACTTAATATTCCCATTACTAAATGCTTTCATGTTTTCTATCACTAATTCCTTCACATCTAACATCTTTTTTATATCCATTACATATCTATTTTTAAGATTCTCTCTAACTATTCTCTAGAGCTACACTCTATTCCTTCATCATCTATTAATACTATCTCTCTCTCCTCTACATTTCTTTTAATGTAATTCCAAATTTTTTTACTCCCATCTCTTCCACTTTTATTAATATCCTCCAACAATTTACTATTCAACTTCATCCTCTCTCTATAATTATCCATTTTAGCCAACTTTTTCTTTTCTAAGTACTTTCCCCATTTAGCATTATATCATTTTCACTTTCTTTGTTCTTAATAGCACCCTTATATACTCTGCATGCTTCTTTCCTCTCTTTTACACTTTACTATCATTTTTTTTTATTTTATTTTTCTGCATATTCTCAACTAAAACCCTATTTGCCACTTTTTCTATTTTACCACACCAGTTCTTATACTCATCCCAAACCAACTATTCCATAGCTTCTTTAATTTGTATTTTATACTCTTCCAACTTATTCTTATTATTCACTCTCCATCCACATCTTTCACTATTGTTTCTACCTTTATTTCTATCCCCCATCACATTACTAACCATTTCTATTAAAATAAAGTTATGATCACTATTACATACTCTCTTCATTATCAAACACCTTCATTTTCCATATTTTATTCATTCCATCTTTCTCTACCAATACATAATCTATTGTGTGAAATATATTATTCCTAGACCATGTGTATTGTCCCTTATAAATATTTAATAAATTCCCAATGCTCAAATTTACTCTTTGACAAAATTATTTCAAAAACTGACCATTCTTATTATCTACATCAACAATTTCTTCAATATGTCCATTCATATCTCTTATAACCATTCTTCTTTTCTTTAAAACTCTGTATATTTTTAACTAGGCATTCATATATACTATTGTTCCACTCCATTACAGTTTGACTATCTCCAATGGCTATATACACTACAGCCACCATCCATTCTTGTCTACCCAATCTTATTTCAAACAACAAATGCTCTTGGCATTTAACAATATTCAAATAATTTTTCGATATAACACCTATACCACCACCCCTTTTTGGTTTTTTCTTTTCTATTTATACCCTGCCATACCACATATTCCAAAATAGGTTCTTCTCCTCCTCTTAGATGTGTTTCCACTACTGCTAATACCTCAAGCTCTTCGTTTTCAATTGCTTTGTTGTTTAATTCCAGATACTTTTCTGGTCTCCTACCACCTTGCATATTCAAAAACCCAATTTTAACTATTTTTTCTTTCCTAATTACTCTTTTATAAATTCTTTTGATTCTTTCTTCTCCATTACATTTATAAAAAACTTTCTTACCATTAATCTTACAGAACCATTCCCTCTCCACATCTACACTAATATCTAAATCAACCATCTTTTGCTTATTTCTTATATCCTATCCATTCTTCTTCTTTTTGATAATATTACAATTTAAAAGCCCACCCACTTTAAAAGTTTCCCAAATTATATTTTTTTAAATATCAGACGCCCTAAAACTTCACTTCCTTGTTTTCCTAAGTGCAATCCATCTTAACTATATAACTCCCTCTTTCTAATAAACCAATCCCATATATCCACAGACCTAACATTATTTCTCTCATACAATTTTATCAATCTCTCATTTATAGAACATGCCCTATCTAACAAATGCCTTTTGTCAAATCATGGTAACACTCCAACTACCCCTACTCTTCCTTTAATCTTACTCATTTTCCTAAACAATTCTACGTACTCGTCCATTACTCACTCTGATGGCTCTGATAAATTATTAGTCCCTACCATCTCTACTACCTTGCTTTCTTACTTTATCTGTCACATCCCTAATTAGGCAAACATACTCTTACATACCTGCTTCTATTTTCCCTTGCAGTTATATCCCCACATTCTTTGATTAGTGAATCTCCTATCAATACTGTCTCATAATCTACTTTCTCTACTCCATCTGCAACATTTTCTACCATCTTCTGGACCTCCTTATCCATTTCTTCCTTATAATTTCTACTCAATAATTCCTTTATCTGCTCACACTTTGTCTCTAACAATTTTAATTTTACTTCTACATCCTTCACTTCTCTATCTTACTTATTCTCTGGCTAACCATCTCCATTGCATTACTACTTTCTCCACCCATATCTCCTGACACTCCACTAAAACTATACTCTGTCCTATCGTCCTTAACTACATTTTGCTCCCTCTCCCTGACTTTCTATCTAGACTACCTATACTTAGAAAGCACTTTCTCACCTCTTTTATCACATTTACGCACTGACTACATAACCAGAAACCTGTTACATCCTTCCTATTCTTATTCAAACATTTCAATTGATACACCTCAGCATGTACTGTACACTCTACCAGTGCCCACCTAATTCCTTTCTGCCGATTATATACACATTGTACAATACAAATGCAATCCATATTTTTATTTTCCAAGTCACCTATTCTATATTTGACTTTATAATACCTCTCCTATTTTTCAAACCCCCTTACACGGAAGAATAAAATCTTCAGTACTGTTTAGTTGGCTCCACCTAGTATGTAAAACTCAAAACATGTAATATGTTTAATATATATCAATATCCATTGTTTTATGATAATTTCATTCAAATTAAGAGCATCTTTAATTATTTTTTTTGTTAATGGGTGTATTTTTAAAATTCCCTCCCTGCCCACTTTATAATTTATTTTATTATAATTTTTTTTTTCATTATGATTAATTTCAATTTTAAAATGTTTTTTATAATATTTATATTTTAGACAATATGTGAAGGCCTGTTGCTTGGTTCCATCTCAAGGTAAATATTTATTTAAATTTATTGAAATTATGCACATGTTCTTTATATAGGTATATATCTCATGAAAATTCTGAAAAAAAAAAGTATTTTAAATATGAACACAAGCATATTGGACTTGGGCATCCCTGCAAAGGGATTAGCTAATCCGGGCCGCTGCATGAATAAGAGGTGCTTTTATGCAAGCTAAATTTCAGCACCTCTAGTCTCGTAAAAAGAACTAGTCTGAGTGCAGTTCATTGGCACAAGACCTCACATTTATCATGGCCTCAAGCCTGCATGATATATGTTTTTTACACAAATCAAGAAATAAAACATGTTATTACATGCTAAGTGAAATTATGCTTCCTTTTTTTTTTGCCTAAAACTCTGTATTTTGTAAGCCCTACAATTTATATCATATGCACAATAATATAATTGTAAAATCATTGATTATGTGCTAATGCTGATTTTTCAATTATGATGTTTATCTAAATGTTTCGCAATGTTCTGGTCATATTAATGTGAAATCAGCTTTTTGTTAGCATTTTTATGTATTTGAATAGAATTCACACACACAAAACAAATAAATTAGGACAATGTTATTAATAGATTCACAATAAAACATTGAAGAAAATAAAGTATATTTTTTTGCATTATATATATTTTAGTTTGTTTCTCAAATATTGATTCAAAATCATATTTATAATAAATAAGTAATTATTTATACAAGTACCAATTTGTGTAATTTTAATATATCTATATTTGCAAGTAAGATAATTTTTTTTTTTTTTAATATCTGTTTTTATCATGAGAAAAAGACCCCCTCATTTGCTCATCAAATAAACTTAGTTAATTAAAACAAAATGAAATCTATATAATTTTGTTTAACAAAAAACATAATAGAATATTAAAAAATTATAATTATTTACACTTTTACATTATTTATTTCATTAATTCTCCTGACTTAGGTGACTGCAGTATAATAAATAGCAATCAGTTTTACTAAGTAGACTCTTACCAACTTATTAATTACTTCAAAATAATTCTTGTGTTTTACTTTGTTTTATTTGGAATCTCAGTAATAGAGTAATTTTTTATATGCTTGTTATTTCAGTTTAAAAACTTATTCAAGCTATATAGTCATGTATTTAGGTATTTTAAGATTTACTTAAGGGAAGAAATTTTCACACTGACATTGTTTATTCAATGAATTTTCAGAAGCTGTACCACATCTTGCACTTTCTTTTGTTCAATAATAGATTATAATAAGTAAAAAAAATAAAAAAATCAAACAGTTGGTTTCTTCCATTAAAATAGATAAAGAATTCTGTAGGTATTTTCCCAATCAAGCAGTTACCATTGAAGTTGTATAGTTATTACAATCACCAGAACCACTTTAATACTAAGTTAATTAAATGTGAGCAATAATGATCTTTTTAACAAATGTATGTTTTTCTTGCATTTGGATCGTTGTACATTTTGGGTAATTTTATTGATCAATTATGAATTTTAGCTAAATAACAAATTCCACCACAATACAAATCACATAAAAGCAGATTAGTAAAACATTTAAAAAAATTATATTATCATTAAAATGAAAAAAAAAAAGGCAATATTGGTGCTCCAAAATCCTAACCTAGTTTTGGCTTCTGATAATCTATTCTAACCCTACAATCATACAAGCGCACTTTAGAAAAGACTGTAAAATATAATTAATAAACCAAATTATATCTACTATGCATAATTTTTTATGAGGTAATATTTTAAATAAGTTTATTTTTAAATAATTTATTAATAGTAATGTACCATTTTTCATATAAATTATGTTTAAATAAAGGTAATTTGGAAATCTACATTTACATATAAATTTTATTAATTCTTGCAGCAAAATGGCCCCAAATCTGTTTGGTTTAATGCAATGGTAGAAGATATTATCAGAAGTTTGGGTAGAAAAGTAATCTTCTTATAATTAAATAAAAAATATTTGCAATTAGAATGTGTTTCTAACAATAGAATGATTCATAAATCTAAACATTTTCATTTACAAATAAAATTTATTACTTATCATGGTGAAATGACACCCATTTGTTGATGCAGCTCAAAAATAGAGTGTATAATATTTAATATATTTCTAACAATTTAAGTAAAAAAGAAATCCTCTTACATTTAAATAAATATTTACAATCAGAATGTGTTTCTAACAATAGAGTGATTTGTAAATCTTAGAACATGTTTCTAACACAAGTGATATTTGTAAATCTAAACATTTTCATTTATATATAAATGTTATTAATTATTGCTTTGACTTTGCATCCCAGTTGATGAAGCGACTTTGTACTCTGCAAACCCTATGTGGTGGCCCTATAGCTAATTTAGATGTTAGTGTAATTAATCAATAAAATTATAACTCAAAAATTATTATTATTTCACATATGCACAAACACTGTATTTTTAGTTTAGCTATTAAAATCATAATAAGATTATTTTTAACATTTATTAAACTTAAAATTTAGCATTAATTAATACAGAGGCTATTTTAATGTTGATGCTTTTATCTATATAATTTTTATTTTTTATTAATGTAATATAAATGAAAGGAAAATTATATTTGTATGTTTATTTATTTATTTTTCCTTGTACATATTGTATTATTGTTATAAGTCCTAGTTAATTTTATATAAAAGAGATAGACGGCACTATATATGCAATGTTGCTTAGAAAAAGTACAAAGGGAAGTAGGAAGACATGCATTAGATGCTGAGGTGTGGACAGTAAAGGAGGCAATTCAAGGAGAAATGGGATGGTCAAGTTTTTATATGAGGGATGCAAAAAGCAAATTGAAAATGTTCGGTAGATTGCAGTTTATGGATAATAAAAGAATAGCCAAAATAGTATTTAATTGGGTTACAATTAAGGGGCAGGCATCAAGATAGGTGAGAAAGGTAATGCGCTATGCAGAAGATTTGGATAAAGAGGTGCAAAAGGTGGGATGATTGTGTTAGGAGGATTGTTGAGTGTTATAGTGATAAGGAATGGGATAGAAGAATAGATGCATTAATAAAGAATAGGGAATTGTAGAGATGGAGAACTAGTATGGAGAGTAAAACAAGTTTAAATATATATAGAAGTAAACGGAACATTGGGTGTGAGTTAATTTATGATAATAGTAAGGAAAGTAGTTTATTGTTTAAGGCTCGAACAGGATCTTTAGCAACCAGGGAATATACACATAAATGGAAAAATATAGGTGATTTAGTCTGCAAGTTGTGTAAGGAAGGCATAGAAAATATTAGGCATCTGTTACTTCAATGTAAATGCTTGGAAGCAGAAAGGGTACAAATAATGAAGTATGGAAGATTAAATATGAACAAAGTGATTATACAGAAAGTGAGTTATTGTTTTTTATGCTAGGTTTGGGAAAAGAGAAGGGGGATTTAGATATGAAGGTCATGCAGTTGACAAAGATTATGTTGTGGAAATGGGATGGAGCAGATTATGGGAAAACTTAGGGTGGACAATGGAAAAGGAAGGTAAAGTGGCTAACAGGTTTCTCTGGGCATAGCTGCTGAGAGATTCCTAACTCTGTTTAAGGAGAAGTCACAGTGCATCACATCACATGAAACTGTAAAATGATTCCAATACATTGAAAAGGGCAAAAATAAATATTTTCAATATTATTTTTCTTATATATATATAAATATTTGAAACCAGGCACTTATATATATATATATCAATTATTGCTGTTATATAAAGATATTTTATTTTTTATTATATTGTGTGATTTATTTAAATATATGAAAATACAGCAAAATGGATCAAATTTCCATTTTTGACTTTATGTAAAATATGTGCAAGAGGTCTTGGAACAGAATATAGCTAATATTGCAGCTTCAATATACTTAATTTAACTGAAGAAGAAATATGATTACAAGTAATAATAAAAAATGATATTGTCATGAAAATTCTACATTAAAATGAATCATTGATTTAAAAAAAATGTAAAAAAGTTTTCAATATGTCATAATTGGTTTTTTAACAGACTGCTAACCATTCTAATACACGAGTTAGTTATAAACCTTTTGTAAACCTCAATATAGTGTGTAAGGCACATATATTTGCAATAATACAAAGAGCTAACAATTTGAGGAAGTGACTGACCAATGATTTATTCACTGCAACTTTGCATCATTTTCAAGTATGTCAAGTAGTGTTGCAGTCATTTTTAAATTTATGTGATAGTACAGACTTATCCAGGATTCATGAGACTACAAATTCTTTCGTTTGTATTAATCATATATATGGTTTTTAGTAAACAAAATTGCCATTTCTGTCTCTTTAGAATTAATATTTATTAGTTGTTGTTTTTTTTTATTATTAAAAAGGTCAAATGATTTTTATTATTTGTGAGTTTATAAGAAGTATGGGTTGCTGGATTTTTTATTTATTCAATGTTTATTTATTTAATATATCAACAAATATTGTATTTTTTTATATTTGGGTTTTGGTAATTATCTAATAATATTTTGAACACATTAATGAATGAACTAATTAAAAATTTTAATAAGAAAGCAAAGTTTTTAAAATAAATTAAGTAAGATATATATTATAATAGATTAGCAGATGATTAACCTAACTATCTAAAAAAAAAAGTTAAACTGTAAAAATTGTTTATTTATTAAATTTAAAAATATTTTTTATTTTCTGATAACTTCTTTATTTAGCTGTATTTTTTGATGAAAGCTAGACTTCTGGTTAAAATATTAAAAATAGCTGTGTAGACAAATAAATTTATATTTGTTGATTTAATATAGATTTTTATTTAATCTGTCTCTCTCTATATATATATATATTATAGTTACTACAGTGCAGATGAAGTTTTAATGGCTATTGGTATAGTGACGGTGAGTAATTTTTTTTTTTAATGACATATATATATATATGCTTTAATTATATTTTAAATAAAAATATAAAATGTTACATAAATAATAAAATTAATTCTTGATTCTGTTTTAATATATTTTTGAATTAGAATTTATCATTTTTTGTATTTCAAATTATTTTCAGACAATTGCTTGCATAATTAGATTTATCACAAATTTATATCATTGCTTTAAAAGAAAACTATTATAAATTCTTATTGGCTATTTTCAAAAAAATCAATTTATCATATAATCCTTATTATGGCAAACTGTAGAATTATTTCCCTGATCTTGGGTGAATATTATTAGAAACTAAACTTAGGCTAAGTAATTATCAGTTATTATTGGTTTATTCTTTTATTACTGAAAAAAAAAAGTTTTATTCTCTATTCTAAGATATATTATTAAATATTATACAGGAGATACTTACTGAATAAGTTTTACCATATTTGAAATGTAATAAAATTTTGTTGTAAAAAAATATGTCTCTTGGAAATCTTGAATCGTTTTAAGAAATTTATTCCATTGTTGCATCAATTTTCAAAAACCTTGAAAAATAAAATAGATATCTGGATGCAATCTTTTCAAGCACTATCCAGGAATTGTCTGGAGATTCGATAGTTCAAATATCATAACTGATTAAATACACAGTTATTATTACTAGTTTTTCAGCAATATTTTACCTTTTATTTTTTGTCTCTAGTAATTTTCTTATCTTAACACTTGTTTTTCACTTGCAATGACAACTTATTCACATTTCATATGCCCTCAAATGTTTGCCATGTTATCATCTCCATTGTGCATACTTTCAGTTAGTATATTGATTGTTATCACCTTTACAATAAAGAGTCATTATTATCATTAATATTTCATCATTTTAGCTGACTTCAGATTATTTAAAATGTTCTCATATTATGTTGAATGTTGATGATTAAGAAAATTGATAATTGCAACTAATTCATCATGATTAGAAGCAGCCATTGATAGCCAATTATTAGGGTGAATTCCTTTTTTTATTTTTCTTCACATAGGTGTGAATCAAGCTTTTATTTTCTATAATGTCTTTAAAAACCTACCTATTTAATAATCTTATCTGAAAATAATCTTTTCTAAAGATGTTTCTATCTTTTGATACCTATAAGATTTATCCTATTCTATCATTTATCAGTGCTCATCTCATCTTCATATAAGTTCTTACATTTTTGCAATAATAATATGTACATAATAAGTAAATAATTCAGATTATAAGTAACTGAACACAATGAGCTATTATATCATGTGTGTGATCCGATCACAACCATCCATCAGCCAGAAATCAGACCAACCTCTGTCAGAGTAAATGCATTAGAAGTAAACACTTTGTTAACAATTCATATAGCATATGTTACAATATTCAACTTCATATACACATTATTTCAAGAGAAATTCCAAACTTAATTTTTTTTTTATGATATATTTTTCTTCTCTCTCTTTTTTTATTATTATTAAATACAATTCCATTAATTATCACATGATCACTGTTTCTTATGCTTGCTCTTAACTGTTGTTAAAATAGGCAAAACTCTCTATACGAATTGCCACTCAGTGCAAGCCAGAGTAATCAATGGATGCCAGAAGGCTTGTGCATAAAATTCCCATCTAATGCCTACTCATCCAATATCCCCAGACTAGTTTCTGGCTTGCACTGAGTGGCAATATGTATAGAGAGTTTTGCCTGTTTTAAATACAATTCCATCACACATTATTGTAACATATGATAAAAGACATGTGAAAAAGACAAATGATCCCCACATGTCTTTGATCATATGTTACAGTAATATGTGATGGAATTGTATTCAATAATAACAATAAAAAAAAAGAGGGAGGGAAAAAAATATATTATAAAAACAAATTATGTTTGGGATTTCTCTAGAAATAATGTGAAGTTGAATTGTAACATGTGCTATATGGATTGTTTGACAAAGTGTATATTTCTAATATATCTATGGTATGGGAAGTTGATCTGACTTCTGGGCAGATGGATGGTTGTGATAGTGTGGCAAACGTGATATTATTGTCGTCGTCGTCGCCGCCGCCGCCAATTTTTTTTCCCCATTTTATTTGCTTTAATCCTACTCTATTATAACTATCTGCATTTTTAATTTTTTTAATTATTATTTGTATTGTTTCTTAAGCATTATAAATATGTTAAACATCTGATACACTAAAAAATTTTTCCAGTCTTTAGGTATTCAGTGATTTTTTTTATTTTTTCAAATTAAGATATCGATAATAATTTATGGATTGCATGTCATCAGAAGGTTATTTTAAAAACAGTTTATTTTGATGCTTGAAATAATTACAGAGAAATTAATCAATTGAATGCAGCAATGGATGAATTATTTCCTATTTATTTTCTGAACAAAATTTATTCTGAATCTCCCAAAATTTGACTCTCTCCAACTTAAGTCCTAACTTCATCTATTAATACACACACACACACACATATATATATATTGTACCAGGCACTAGGTGGCTGTTTGCATGAATAGCCACCTTCTTAATGTTATAGTCAAACAGCTATACACTTTTATTTACATTGTTAACATTTCCCAAAACTCAAAATCAGGAGATCACCTGAAACTCTCAGTGTATAGATTTTATTATGCTATGCTCAAGACGCTACTGTCTCTTGTGAGACCTATGTATGACTTTTCGACAAGTATAGGATCATCTTTCTCCATTTCTTTTTTTTTTTAAAAAAGCAAACTCACGAAGTTCCACATTCAGATGCCATTTTTATAAGTAAATGATCATATCATTGAAAATCCTGTGATTATTAAGAATTGAACATATCATTCTACTCAACTAAGATGATGGAGGAGCTGTTACTTTATCAAATTTGGATTTCTCTCTATTAGATGAAGATAATAGTGCAAAGAATTGCAAAAACAAAATTTATTAGCATAGCAAAATAATAAAACTATTAATTAATCATGGGATAAAAATCCCTTCGGAAATCATCAACCAATTATTAATTGATTAATAAAATATATATATCATTTTTAATTGCAATTAATTAAAAAAAAAATCTAAATCTATTTATATGATTATTGTCCTGGAATGATTTTATCTGTTTTTTAATGAAATTAACTTGCCCTTCTGCTGGTTGAGAATAGTTATTCTTCTTAACACTTTAAATTTTATTATATAGTTTTAAATCAAGTTTGAATTTTGACCTCAGTGTATGGATCATTGTTTTACACTATCTTTAATTGTGGTTATGTAAATAAAGTTAATAATTCATTTGTATTTTCAATTTAGCTACAGAATAAATATTAGAATAATATATATAAATAGAATATTGTATATTGAAAATATTAAATCTCTTGAATAATAATCAGCATTTTTCTAATTCAAGTAATCGTTGAGCATTTAAATGGTAAACAAAATCTGATTTGTTTGAATGAATATTCTTTCTTGGATCCTTAGCTATTAATGATTTATAATGTAATTCTTTCTTGGTAAATTATAAAAGATTGTATCTATGCATTGGTTTTTCTGATTTTCAGTTTGCAAGGGTGTGCATTTCTTTTTTAATGTTGTATAGTTATCTCAGCCAATTACCTATCTAAAGTTTGGAACATTGCTCACACTCATATACACCATGACTTAAGAACATGTTGTTTACATTTATTTTTACAAATGCATATAGTTTGAACAAATTTAATTTTTAAAAAAACCTGGTTATTATTATAACATAACATTTACTTTGTTATTCTTTTCATGAATGAGTCATTATAAATCTACATATTAAATTATACTCATTTATTATTTTATTAAATCATCTTTTTTTATAAAGTTTTATTTCTTTACTAAATATATCAACTGCAAGCAAAATTGTTCTATTGAAGTATGACTTATTGATTATCATTTGTATCAAAACAAATATCAAAATAAAGTTTGATTTATATCAATCATTTTAAATGTCTAACAATATGAAATGTCTAAACAAAGCAAAACTCTCCATACAATAGTATAGTGATCATGTGATGTTTAGTGGTTTAATATGAAATATCATTAATTCTTTCATATATATGTAATTTGATTTACTATATTGATATAATTTATCTTCAAATGCTATTCCTTATTTATTTTATTTTAATATTAGATTTTAAACTGCTAAAGTTTCATTATCTAATTTGAGACACATTTAAATAAATTATTAATTTGAAAATAATATTTACGATATATTCTATATTCTAATTATAAGACACACAAATTGAACAATTATGCATGCATCTTAAAATAAAATTGACCTTTTTTTTTTGAAGTTTGTATGACTTGAAAAAATTTATATTGTAAGCTTGCATTTTATTTTGCATCCTCAATCTGAGTTATAATAAAATTAATTAAACTAAATTTAAAATAAATAAATAAATTAGCAAATAACGTAAAAATATATCCTTGCATATTATTTTTATCAAGATATATATATATTTTTAGTCAATAGAGGGATTTGAACTTAGGATTTTCAGTCTATATTTATCCTCCACTCCATCTCAAACAACGAATGCATATGACCACATACATGTGAAAAAGATAAATGATCCCCAATATATGTATATTTCGTGCAGAACCAGCTCTCGTTTGTTGGGTCAGATCATAATCTCCCACAAACATATATAATCAGTGCTCTGCTTATAATAAGGTAGCAATTTCTTAAACTTTAATAGACAGGCTTCACTCTTCTCATCCTTCCAATAATTCATCCATCCATTTCATTGAAAAACAATGGAATGCTCAAGTGGATTTGGTATTGTAGTCATACCCATGTAGACATTATGTCAATATAACCCTCATATTAAAGAACCATTACATATTCATTTATATTAATAGGAAAGGGATAGGCTGGACTTATACTATGATGTAACCTATTTTCAAGGCAATGCATAATTAACCTATTCAATCATTGAAGCCTATCAACTAAAGTTTAAGGAATTGCTATCTTAATATTAGCTGAGCATTGATTGTATATAGTTATGGGAGATTATGATCTGGCCAACTGATGAGTGCTGGTTCAGCATGAAATACATATATTGGAGTCATTTATCTTTTTTACATGTATGTGGTTTTGTGTATCAGTTGTTTGAGATGGAGTGGAGGATGAATATACATTGAAAATCCCAAGTTCAAATCTCTCTATTTACTATAGTAAACATTCAATATAATGAATGAATAGGTTAATTATATAGTCATAATAAATTATAGATTATATACCTCTATATATAGATAGTTTGTTCACAATTTTGATAGATAATCATTTTGCTGTAAATTGCCTTATTGAGCTAATCTCTTAATGTGTTGGCATTAATGAATAAATACCATTAAATAGCAAAGTATAATTTCGAAGTAATAGTTTCATTGGTGTTAATGCATTGAAATAAATGCAAATAAATAAAATATAATTTGAAAATTTTCTCATAAATCCATAGATTATTTAACAGAGGTTTTGTGCTTAATAATTTAGATATGAAAATATTTAGTTTTACTTTTGTTGATTTTAGCTTTAATGCAGCATATGTTGAAGTTTTCATTTTATTTTAGATTCATTTTTCCTAATTGTATTATGATATTTATTTGATTTAAAAGTATTTTCATTTTATATTGTACCGGTCGGTTTTGTATGTTCACATAACGAGATCTAGCATCTAGGCAAAAGTACCTCGAATCCAATCATGCGCAAGATACATGAGTCAGGAACATGAATTCTGCCCTGTTTACCTATTTCCCAGATCTAACAAGTGATGAGCAACAATCCCGATGATATTGATCTAATTTCCTCCTTCACCGCCGG
The DNA here is from genome assembly GCA_028023455.1 of Epiperipatus broadwayi. Lineage (NCBI taxonomy): Eukaryota > Metazoa > Onychophora > Udeonychophora > Euonychophora > Peripatidae > Epiperipatus > Epiperipatus broadwayi. The sequence continues at coordinate 3,164,781 of JAQFVV010006225.1, read as the reverse complement.
CATCGCACATCGGAGACACAACAAGACTCTAAGCTATTTTAATGATAGACTAACTTAAACTGAACTATAATTTAAGAGCAATGAAGGCTCGTGACCTTGCATATTAATTATGTATTTTAGCGGAGATCATCTAGTCATCATGAGCATAACTTATGAATTAATATTAACTTAAATAAAACAAAGTAATGATTCGAAAATGTATGATATCTATATTTTAATATTTATTATATTCATAAAACGTAAATCAATGTGTCTGATTATTTGTCAGACACTAGCCTCGTAAATGTTATATATTAGTTGATTTTAAGAACTAAGATTGTTTCTGATTTATAAATCAGAAATCAGATTTTAGAATAACTTTGCTTATATTTGCGGCTATGCCAATAATAAATATCTTACAGAATGGGCGCTATTAGGAACATACTATTGAAATACTATTCCACCCCCAGAGAAAACGAAAATAGCTTTTAATCGATTTTTAAATAGAATGATAGTTTAACAAGAAATATTACATTTGTATAGAATATAATTATTAAATTGGTTTATAAAGTGACAGATATGTGGGACGGCTAATGAATATTTATATTAATAATACTAAGTTCATCGCAATGACGCGCATCTTAAATAATGGACATAGATGTCTGTTTAGCAAAATCACAACATTACGGCTTATGGATGTTCATGGGTTTACTAGAAATATAATGAAAGGCGGTACTGCATGGCGGCAGATTTATGTGGTCCATTTATGGATCCTGGTGCGTGCTTCATGAAAATCATTGGACTAGAATTACCGATTTACTCTGCAAACGTTGGCAGGATCGGTTTAGAAACGAAGAGTGGTCGGCGATGCATTTATTGGGCTGGTTTTTCCAGAGCGATTCCCATATAAAGCACACACATACAACCAAGAATGTCCCCAGGGTGATTTTACAGCCTGGTTCATGGACATTGAGAATGATGACGGGGCTCGACTTTGCGAATACCTCCATATAAGAGAGAAGCACGAATATATATGGAACGAAATGGCATATATGCACGCAACGCTTGAGAATAACGAAAGAGATAGCTTTATGGGACTATCTTACTTATTTAATACCCATGATATGATCTTATCACTAAACAAGCATGGATGATAAATTTAACTAAATATAGAATTTTAAGATATAAAGATTCCCCTCTCTTTTATTTTAAGTTATTCATAACTCCCCACACGTTTAATAAATACCAATTTCGGTCAATAAATGCTTTTATGAAAATAAATAAGCTGATACATAAATAAATGGGATGGTGGTAATAGTTGGGAGAAAATATAGGTTTTATATATATAAGGTACATTAACATTAAAAGTAGCGCATTATTATTATTTATAAAGAAAAATAAATATTTTTAGGAAAACAGATGTTGATCTGTTTTCTATAGCAAATTTTATAATTTAATGACTTTGTTTTTCCAAAATCACGAACACCTGCATAAGTTAAATAAGACTTGTTTTTAATTAATTTACATTCTTAATTACCCCGTAAGTAAAGGGTAGAAAGAAATAGAAATAAAATATATGTTCGCGATTTTGGAAATATTATTGGCATTTTAAAAAAACATAAATACATAAATATATTAAACCAGAGTTATTTGCCGCATGGAAATAAAAGAAAAGAAAACATTTTAAGTAGAGGCTTAATGATAGGATAAGTTATATAGAGTTATATTACAGAAAGTTACATAATATAAAACGTTAAACATAATATGATAATAGAGCGTCAGGATTATGGAGAAGGCTGAATTTGATAATTAAGAGTGGCTAAAGTTCTTTTACCTTGGTATCTGGAGTAGCAGTCCTTGATACGAATAATGTTCATCAGCATTAGTGCACTAGATCTAGGGTTTAGATACAACATGACAGGTAGCATTTATTTATTTAATTGGCAGATATTTTTGAGTTCATAAGTACGGGATCCAGAGCTTGGTTACGGGAAAAGCATATTGGAATGGAGGGGAAGGTGAAATTTCCCCTACTCACGGCACATTGGATAAAATTTCAAACTGGCGTGGATTTGGTTTAGCATCATGAATTTTATGGTTGTCTCCCCTGTTGGATTCAAATCCAGCAGTATTTATACTCTTATTTTGGTGATGTAGCATAGCAACTACTGCTGGACCTTAGGCATTTTAAGCACTTAAGCACAGCTAAAATCGGCTGACCGGATCTTCTTTATCTTGTAAGACTTTTGAAACAATGCAATTCTGTTATCAGTTTCTGGAACGATTGTTTTAAAATAAGTCTTATGATTTTGAAACAAGTTGGCGTGAACGAAATTTCCACTAATGGATTTATTTTACTATTACAAAATTGTAATCTTTTAATTAATGGGCTTTTCCGAGTAATTGTTTTCGAGAAACTTTTTAAAAGAATTGCATCATTTCTGACTGCTAAATTAAATATGAAAAAATAATAAGTTTCATATATGATTTTAAACACAATTTATATATAATGTAATTTTTATGATTTCGACGCAATCTTCTACACTGAAAATATATATATTTATCCATTATGCATGCATACACATGAAAATGATATTAATTATTTATTTATTAAATGGTTTAGGGTTAAGATATTTAAATATCTACGTTATTTATGTTAAAATAATAAAGCAAAAGAAATATACGTATTAATAAATATATATACATGCATAAGGATGGGTTTGAACATGGTTAGATGGTAGGAGATTGGACGTGGGCTGTGAATCTGAGCATCAGATCATCTGCTTCAATATCTATTTTAAAATTTCCATTCATTTATATAATAATATTAGATTTGAATTCTTGATAAAGGCATATCAAGGGGAAGAAAGATTTGAATGTTTTAGCACTTTATAATAACTTAAATACTTCTAAACTATTATACTAACAAGTCATATTTGGTACATATTAATAGCAATTTAACAAAGATTGTATAAGAGACTATAATAAATAATAATTATGAATAAATTTTAAATCATTTCAAATCATTGGCTTTAAATATGGAATCATGTTGTTGTATACTTTCTCAATGTTAATCTTCTTAATATAATTACGCAATCTAATCATTGCTATTGGATTTTGATAAATATTTTTCAGATTATAACAATATTCTGGATCTATATCTTGATGATCTAATGTTTTAAATAGTTATAGAATTAAATGCCTTTTTATAATCTACCTATTCAAAGCATAATGGCAACTTATAATTAATTTTTCCTTTCTATAACTTCTCTTATTACTTGGATGTAATCCACTGTACTAAACCACTTTTAAATCCAGCTTGTTCTTTTGGTTGATTAAAATCAAAAGTTTGGTGTAGACAAGTTGTAATTATCTTCATAAAAATTTTGTATAGACCTGATAAAAGATTACTAGACCTGCATTTTCTAATACTTTCTTAATCACCTTTTTTTTAAACATTAATATTAGTACTGCATTCCTCCAATCATCTGGTACATCTTTTATTATTTAAACATTTGGTATATAACTTTGCCAACAATTTTTCTATTTCTTCACCTTATTACCTAGAGGTTTTCCCTTCATAGATTTAATTACTTGTCTCATTTTTTCATTTAGAATGCTAAGCCATTCAGATGTACTAATTATAGGGCATATTTTATTTCCTTGCTCTTTATTGTTACATAACTCTTTTTAGAATTTTTACACATTGCATGATGCCATCTATCTTTTTAGTAATAGTTTTATATTTTAAAAAAATAAATAGTGATGGTACACTACGCTGGAAAGATTATAATTAGCACAGCACAAATATATATACAAATGCACTAAAATAGATCCCAATATTGTCTATATGTTTTAGAACATGAAGTTGAATCTGGCCACAATTTCAATCCATTTAATGTCAGAGTTGTTTGTGCTGAGTGCAGTAATCAAAAAAGAAAATATAAAGAGGTATGGTTTATAGGAAATAACATCAATGTAATAAACAAGACGTGCTGTGATTATCATGTAAATGGTATATTTAAATTATTTTTTTTACACTCTTATATTAAAATTATTTAAATTATAAATTCTATTTATATAAACCTATATTAGTTCTGTCAATGTGACAACTGGTTGAAAGCGGTGCTAAGCTGCAATTGTAAATAAATTATAATCTTTCCAGCATAATGTATCATCACTATTTTATTTTGTTATATTTAAATTAAGGAAAGAAGAGAAATATTATTGAGTTCTGCATTTTCTTTTTATTGTAGAAGTACCAATACCATAATAGTATTTTACACTTTTGAGACTTTTATTCGCTTCTATAGCTTTCCTTTCTAATTCACAATCATATTTTTTTATATTATTAACTTTTTTGTGCCATTTTACAAAACTCTAGATATTCAATTCTTCTTGGTGAATCATTTTTATAAAGTTTCTAATTCCTTTTTTTTTCTAATATCTTGTTTTGTCTCAATAGTACCAGCTATTTTTGTTGCAGTTCTTAATAGTGCATCAGTTATTTTCCTATTAATTTCATTCAAATTTGAACCATCTTCAAAATCTGTTATGTTAATTTTGAATGCTATTTTCCTAAATAATTTTTGTCTTTCTAGTTTCAATTAACACGTCTTACATCTCATTAGTTATTTATCACTTCCTGTGTAGAATTTATTAAAAACATTATAATTTTGAAAAACTTATTTTCTCTTAATCAAAATGTAATCTATTTCTGCTGTACCTTCATTAGGATGCTCCCTTGTTCATTTCTGTTTAGTATTTTTTCAAAGAATGAATTCATAATAAATAGTTTTTATTTTTCTGCAAATTCCACAAATTTATGTGTTTCATTTCTATCATCATAACCAAATTTACTCACAGCACTTTCATCTTTCAATTGTTTATCAATTCAAGCATTGGTCTGATCAAAAGAATTTTGTACAGCCATATAAAAATCCTCTACTTTTTCTTCACAATGAGAACTTATTGGGGCATAAACCTGAATTATTTGCATTTGATATCTTTCATTAAGTTGAATAACTAATCTTGCCACTTTGTTTGATACATCATCAAAATCTACAATGTTGTTCTTTCATCATTCATATTAAATCTCATTTCACTTGTCCCTTTAATATTTGTGCTTTTGTAATAAAATGCATATCCATTTTTTAAGTCAATTGTTTCTTCACTTTTTCTCCCAACTTCACAAAGTCTAACAATGCCCTGTGTAATATTAGACAGTTCTTCCAATTCATGCAATTTTTTGAAAGTGCTCTACAGTTGTATGCACCTAAATAAAGGTTTGTTTTCAAATGGCAGCTTGGGTAATTCTTAACACACTCTATCTTTGGCTTTCAACTCCTGTCCTGGTTGGCAGCGTTATAGCCTTCTAGAAATAAGGACTACAATTAAGCACTGTCTCTCATGATTGTAAATAACTATTAAAGAACACATTTATATATTCTACTTTCATGAAAGAAACTGATATTTCAGTTTAGAATCATCAGGAAATTGAGAAGAAAGACTGTGATGTGTCTTGATCTTATACTCTGAGGTAAAAAGCCAATAAACTCACCATACTGGTTGATGCATGTCGGTGAGCAGGTCATCCATGTTTATATACTATATGAATAATCATATAGTAATAATTGCTGCAATGACAAGAGTATGAAGTGGATATTAGGAATTTGCCCTGTTGGGTTTCGTTAAGGCCTCAAAGTGAAATCGAAGGGTGTCTTCTGTTAACAGCAAAATTCTTTCTGCATTTCAAACTAAATTATTTTTATTGTTTCCACTTGACAAAACAGCAACTGATATATTACCAATATCTTTTTAGGGTTATGTAGAACAAAAATATATAATAATGTAGTTTTTTTTCTTGTTTGCAGATAAAACAAATGATATTAAAGTGTATTTGACAGAAAGTTGATGCCAGTTTTCTAAGTCTATGAGAAGAAATGTTTGTTTGATCTGGATTTACAAAAACAGAAACTTTTGGAGACTATTTGCCTGGAGTATCAGTTACAAAAATAGATGAATTGTCTAATGTTTTAAAATTTGATAAATTAAATATTGCAACTGTGCCCACTTGGGATGAGTGAATTAAATTAGTTAGGATGACCTGTGGTAGAGAATGACTTTCTTCCAAAAGGAACAATGAGCATTATATAGCAAAACAAATCACAGTAAAATTCAACTCATCTGATATTTCAATATCTATCAGAATAAATTGCCTTTTCAAAGTAACTTGTTTCTGATGTTAGTACTATCTTGTGAAAATGGTGCTCACAAAATTAAGAACTAATAAAATGATTAATTGGCAATGGTCATATGTTTGATTGAATTTTTGTTATACATTTTCCACAACCATTACTTTGATTAACATTAAAAAAGAGATTAGCAGCAAAATTGCTCTTAGCTGTGAAACAGTGGTGGAGCTGTCATGATTTGGGGAGCTATTCTTGGTCTATTTGTTACTGTGCCTGAGCGTAACACAATTGAAAGCTTTTAGAACATTTAATGCCAATCAAGATCATGCTATGGTGTAATACATTGTTTCCAGATCGCACTGCCATTTTCTAAGATGAAATACTCTAGTTCAAATAGCTATGAAAATCAAATGATCAGAGCAATATATTAATGATTTACGAATTTTGTGTCAACTTTGTCAGTCATTTTATTAAACTTCAGTGGCCCAATATTGATCAATGAATAGATATTTTTCTAGACATTGTTCAAATGTTATATAATCCTATCTCATATAGAATATAAGTAATTTTTAATGCAAATGGCAATTCTTTATAATATTAATATCTCGTGTTCTTGCTATTTTGTTCAATACCTGGGAGTGCATGCATATATTACGAAGAGATAAAAAACTCCTAATAGCTTACTCTAGGCAAAAATCTTTTCAAAATACCTTTTGAGAATAATGAAAGAAAAATCATTAAGTATTAGGCTAGGGATTTATTATTGATAAATATTCTTCCTCTTTGTTTTATTTTTTGTCTAAGACTAATTAGATACTCATTTACTAATCAATAAATGAATGGCTATCTGGATTGACTACCTTAAATTCTCAGCTATCTAAATTTGAACTCTAAGTCATGGCAAACTGTGCATTAATCATTATTTCACATAGCCTCATATATTATTAATTATGGAAAAGTATTTTAAACTTTCAAATTTTTTAATAATCTCTTTTATTATTGTAAAAGAAATGTATTTGATATTCATGTATTTAACATTAAACTATAGAAGAACATATATTTCATTTGTTTAAATTTGCAACTATTACCATTTATCTATTTAATTCTGTTATATATTCAATTTTTTGTTTTAATGTATTACTTTATTTTGTTCTAGGTTGTAGCATTAGCACTAACAGTGTTTGCTTTTCAAACAAAGGTAAACTTAATTTTAGTATTCTATGTAGACACATAATTAGAAAATATGTATTATTTATGTTACTATGTAAAGTTATTACAAATTTAACTTATAAAGCATTCTTTCAGCTTATATACCCTTTGTCAGGTATAACAATTGTTTATAATTAACAAAAACATACTTCTATAAGCTAATTTATTATTATTTTATATAGTAACATCGTTAATAATTAAATGTAATATAGGTGCATGCTCTCATACAAAGCATAATGAAAGTGGAGGGATGGCATTAATGGACAATATTTTTTGTTAAGGATTACTTAAGCAAAAAGCAATGGCATATTCTCAAGGAATCTGTTTAAAGTTAGAAACCTGCTTTACAGTACATCATTTAGAATAAAAGATTGATAATAATATATCTAGAGAGATGTTATTTGGTTTTATGAAAATTGTCCTATTTGAGACATAAAATGATCTCTGTAATTTAATTTAATTTATTTATTTTCTTTGAAAAATTTTTATTCATATTTTGAACATGAAGTTTTTAACGAGTTTTTTTTTTTTTGGCTGTTATTTTAATCACATATTAAGATCTGGTTATATAGTTTTAGTGAAAAGTTTGTCAATAATTCAAAATAGGAAATAATTTGTAATTGATTCTCTTTAAAAATATATATATATATTTTCAAATAATCATTTTTATTTTTGCTATTAACATTTTTATTATTATCATTTTATTTTTTTAAAGAAAATTATTCAGGATATGCAATTTCCTCCTTTCTAATCAAATAAACAAAGTTCATCATGTGATGGTACTCAATTATGGTTTTATAAAATATTTCTGTAAGTATAATATTGGTTCTTATGTCTTATGGATACTAAGTTCAATTTAGATAATAAAACGTGGAAAATTAAATCAAAATGAAGCAACTTTGTATAATTATCTATCTATCCATATGTTTATTTTTCTATCTTTTTTATCCATCCATCTATCCTTATCCATTTTTATCTATCTGCTGTCTATCCATTTCTACTGGATTGAACAAATACATTGGGAGTGATAATAGAGTCACAGCTTTTAAATGAAAATCAAGAACAGTTAAATATTAAGGTAAACTAAAAAAAAAAAAAAGCACAATGGCAAGTGCCTATGTTAGTAACACTTAAATTCTAAGTCTTTTGGATTAAATAAAAGGCAGTTGGCATTTTCATAGAAAGAACACTATGAGTAAGATAAAATGATTTTAACTTAATCTAATTGCTAACATATAACTTTTTTTTTGTTTTAATTGTTCATTTTAAAATTAATAAGGATGTAAATAAAGTTAATGTGAATGGATTCTGAATACAGGAAATAAACATGAAGATGTTTCTGTTAATGAAAATATATATAACATTGTAGTGTACTTTCTTTTTTAATGTTTATTAAGAAATAATTATTGATAATATAAAATTTGATCATGCTAGAATTTCTGAAATATCAATTCTGGCTTTTTGAGACTTTTTCATCATCTATGCTCTGAATATCTTTGATTTTAGGTACAGCAAAAATCCCAATGTACTGCTGCTTTTAATAAGTTAAAAAATAGAGTATTCCATCATAGAGAAATAAGTACTGCAACTAAATTAGTTGTATATAGAGCTGTTATTTTATTTAATTTAATGATGTAAGTGAGCTTTGAACACCCTATCAACACAATATAAAACTATCAGGAAAGTTTAATTTAAAGATATTCAATAAAATTTTAAAAGTATAATAGCAAGATCATAAAATCAATCAGTGTGTTAGTCAACTTGTTGGATGTGATATTACAGAAATCATTATTATAAAACCACATTTTCATTGGATTGGGCATGTAAAACAAATGAAACAACATAGGATTTCCTAAAACGATATTTTTTGGTGATCTTTAGCATGATTTTCATAGGATAGGTTGTCCCATTTATGATATAAAGAATATATCAAAAACCTTCTAAAGAGATGCAGTGTTGATTGGATTGTTTCCATTGGAAATTTATGGCGGAGAATAGAGTACATTAGTGTGGAAATGTGACAGAGAAATTTTCTTTAGAAGCGATTACAAGAAAGCGGTGGAAAATAGTAAATAGTCAGAAAAATGAACTACATATGTGTGGACATATTTAGGTTTCAGAAATTGGTTTGTATAGTCATCACAAAACTCATCTTTAGACCAATTTTCTTACCCCCATCCCCTCCCTAATCTATTTCATTTTAAAGATTAATACAGAATTTTTTTAAATTATTCTTCAAATTCATGGGAATTTCAGCTGAAGTTATATAAACCTAAATATATAATTGCTGTATACAACAGGATAATATGGATATGTCTTTTAAAACCATTCTATTTGCAATTTTTTATTTTCTTGATAGTTCAATCATCAGGTTTCTAGGTACCATATTGTCAAGCATCGTACATGATTGAATTGATAGGTTGGATCATTTGTTCCCAATTTGTTTTCAATTAAATTTTTGATCTTAAATGTGTTGTCTTTGAAGAATATCTAATCACTTTAGTCTAGTATTTAATAAAAGTGACTAGATAAAAAACTGAATGCTTCTTGATCAATTAGCACTTAAAGGAAAAAAAAAAATTGTATGGCAATTGACATTGTTATGTTTCAGTTCCTAATTCCCTATTAAGAAATACCTAAATTTTCTAGACATAAGAATAACAAATAAAATTCATAATATGAATACAGGACACAATAAACCAATGATTCAAATGCTTTATAATTCAATTTAATATCTACAATATTAAACAGGCAAAAACTCTCCATATAGTAGTGCCACCTTGTGCTAACCAGAGTAATCAATCGATGCCAGAAGGCTTGTGCATAAAATCCCTATCTTGTGGCTACTCATTCAATATCCCCAGACTAGTTTCTGGCTTATGGCCATCGTCAGTGAGGAGCTTTGGATCTGAGAGCACTGCACCTAGATCTTAGGATCTAATGCAACCCTCCAGCAGGCACCTTTTATCTCTACTTCACTACAAAACTATGAGAATGAAATTGAAAACACAATAATATTTTCAATCTAAGCTCAATAGCTTATATAGTCATATGGGTCTGAACTCAATTCAGCACCCATACATTTTGGTGACTTTGGCTCTTTAACAACCATAGCCACCATTATCCTATCAGGCAGGATTGGTGTTAAACCACTAAATATCACATGATCACCATCTCATGGTAGCACATAACTGTTAGTAAACAGGCAAAAACTCTCCATATAGTAGTGCCACCTTGTGCTAACCAGAGTAATCAATGGATGCCAGAAGGCTTGTGCATAAAATCCCTATCTAGTGCCTACTCATCCAGAGATGGTGATCATGTGATGTTTAGTGGAGGGTTGCATTAAATCCTAAGATCTAGTTGCAGTGCTCTCAGATCCAAGGCTCCTCACTGATGAAGGCCACAAGCCAGAAACTAGTCTGGGGATATTGGATGAGTAGGCACTAGATAGGGATTTTATGCACAAGCCTTCTGGCATCCGTTGATTACTCTGGTTAGCACAAGGTGGCACTACTATATGGAGAGTTTTTGCCTGTTTACTAACAGTTATGTGCTAGCATGAGATGGTGATCATGCGATGTTTAGTAGTTATCTACAATATTTATAAATATATATGTAGACATTCTATTTTTGCCATAGAATTCAGCAATTAATTTCTGAACTATTATTATTTACTATACTACTTATAGTCTGGTGTTCTTATATGATAATATATAACTTTCTATTATCTTCAAGTTTTTTCCTTTAGTCTATGTGGCACTTTAGGCTTATAAAAATCATCATAAAGTCAGGGGCGGCCTGTTTAATTCCCTAGTCAAGTTGATAAACTTTAAAAACCAATATCCTGGGAATATGTCTCCGCTGATTTTCTTTCACTGCTTCACATTATCTGTTTCCAAGATGACCTTGAAAACGAAAAAGAGCATTTTTTGTTCTGCTGTGATTTATATACCTTTCCATTCTTTTGTTTTTTCTGGAGTGCTTCAATCAATGGGATGGTTATAGACATTGTAAGTGTATTATCAATTTAATTAGTGTAGATCCGACTTTGTAAATTTAATTAGTATATAAAGTTCACACTAATTAAATTGATTTTGTTATCAGAAATATCATTCTTGCAGCTTAATTTTATAAAGCATTTTAAACTAAAATAATTTATTCAAAATCTGTTTTTATATTACTTTGAATTTAATCCCCTAAAATATTTATTCTTTTATTAGTTCAGTACATATATTTCAGATATCGTGTAGCTTCCTGAAAAAGTTAGATGTATATAATAACTCCATATTATTTAATACTGTTAATAATTTTTTTTAATAAGATAATGAGTGTAGTACCTATTTCCTAAAGACATTATGAATAGATGCAATGAGTATTTAATAATCAGGGCTAATGAGACAGAATCATCTCATTCTGTTAGAAGAACTAAAATTTGAAAGTGTTATTCTTATTGTGTATAATATTCATCTTAAAAGATTCCTTGAACTTGGTGCTTAAAGAAAAAGAAATAAAGATTCCTATCTTTAATCACAGATAATATCTAGCTGAATGTTATATCCTTCATGTTAAGGTTTGTAACAAATTGAGAAAAATTTCACATTATTGAATTTTATTACAATTTTGAGGTAAATGTTTTAGAAATCACATTCTATCTTGATTATCCCATTTACTGTTTTAAATTCTCTTAATTATAAAGAGAGTGGTATTTTTTCCTTTCACATTGAGAATATACAAATGTTTTTTTAAATTTACTTAAGAAATTTATTCCATAAATATAACAAAATAAATAAATTCATTAATAATTGTAATATAAAATAACAATTTGTGTCAATTGTTAATACAGAGTTTAAATAAATAAAATAATAACAAATAATATTTGTCTGAAGGTTTGTAATGATGGTATATTATAAGATGTAATATGTTGGACTATTTCCATCATTTATGAGTGAATATTGAATGTATAGAAAATTTTAAACTTTATTTAAACTTTTCAAATACAAACAACTTGTTAGTAATAACACACAAATAGACAATACAGGTTAGTAATTACACAACGTTTCGAGTAGTATTATTCTCCACTCTTCTTCAGGTGTTGCCGGCCTATATGCACAGTGACAATATTCGCTTAGAAGTTGAACTCGCACCTTTAGATTCTTGTATATTGAATTTAAGGCAAACGCTCTAGCTCAGTTGGTAGAGCGTTTGCCTTAAATTCAATATACAAGAATCTAAAGGTGCGAGTTCAACTTCTAAGCGAATATTGTCACTGTGCATATAGGCCGGCAACACCTGAAGAAGAGTGGAGAATAATACTACTCGAAAAGTTGTGTAATTACTAACCTGTATTGTCTATTTGTGTGTTATTACTAACAAGTTGTTTGTATTTGAAAAGTTTAAATAAAGTTTAAAATTTTCTATACATTCAATATTCACTCATAAATGATGGAAATAGTCCAACATATTACATCTAATAACAAATAATATTTCCAAGCGCTTTCAACTCTTACGAGTCCTTGTCAAGGCAGTGTAAAAAATTCTATTGTATTGGCCAGGAACAACTAATTGGAAAGCTGGTTAATTAACCAGCTTTCCGATTAGTTGTTCCTGGCCAATACAATGATATGTTAAATTCATCACCTAGGAGAAAATAGAATTTTTTACACTGCCTTGATAAGGACTCGTAAGAGTTGAAAGCGCTTGGAAATATTATTTGTTATTATTTTATTTATTTAAACTCTGTATTAACAATTGACACGAATTGTTATTTTATATTATATTTATATACAGAAGTATTATTTATTTAATAATTGTAAAAAGAGTCATTATTTAAAGAATATATTATAATTTTAGACAAAAAAATCCCTTTTTCTTTCATCTTCCATTAAAAGATTATTTTGTATCTAATTGTTAAAGCAATTTTTGTATAGCAAATAACTCTAGAGCTTAAAGAGGAACGGTTCAGATATTTCATGACCACATATGCATGTAAAAGTCATTCAAAATTATTTTTAGTTGTGACAAAACAATTAATGTTAACAAGTCACTGACATTTTACAAGTTTTGTTTATCTTATGCTTTATTTATTCATCTTTTTTGATTGAATAAATATATTGCAAAAATTTTGATATCTTATTTAGAAAAGAATGTTATATATGATTATAATAGTACAAGCCAGCTATACACCAAAATTTAGGAATGTATCACCACTAGTTTCTAAAGAGAGTAGAAGAATCTTACTTCCCTGTTATATATAAAAGTCTTTGGAAATTCATTCTTTTTATCAAAAGAATAGAGGAATTGTTCATTTCTATTATACTCAAGTTACTATTAAATTCTAGCAAAATATTTAACTCGGTACCCTTTTGAAGGAATTCTCCAAAACGACCATATGAATATTTGTGGAGTAGTTATATAAATACATACTGTATCATGCATTTCTACTGTTAATAAATATTAATAAAATTAGTGTCAATTCCCTATTCAGGTTCTATTGAGTCATCATTATATATAGTGTATACATTCAGATTTTAAAATTTTTGAGAAAATTTAAGTACATTTCAAACAATGAAATTAATCACAGGCAAAAAAAACAAAAAAGAAAGTACTTGCATGCATTTAAGTAAGATATGCTTTAGTTCATTTGCATATTGTAAATAAAAATGATTTAAACAAAGAAATGCTTCTTTAACAATAATATTTTTTATAAACCTTGTAATACATTAAAGATCAACCTTTCAAGCTATTGTGCATGCACTTTTTACGAGTGTTAATAATAAATGAATACTTTCACTCCCAACACAAGATATAGTATTTAAGAAAGAATAAAATGAATCCACTTATTCTTTCCAACCCAAATGCTTATATATGGGCAAATCTTAAATACTGGAAGTGAAAGCATCTACGTCATTCATTCAGACATCGTAAACAGTAATGCAAATCTTAAATACTGGAAGTGAAAGCGTCTATGTCATTCATTCAGACATCGTAAACAGTAATTTAAAGTGAGTGGTCTATCCTCACGCTTTAAGATTTGCCCATATATAAGCATTTGGGTTGGAAAGAATAAGTGGATTCATTTTATTCTTTCTTAAATACTATATCTTGTGTTGGGAGTGAAAGTATTCATTTATTATTAACACTCTTAAAAAGTGCATGCACAATAGCTTGAAAGGCTGATCTTTAATGTATTACAATTTATAAACATGGGCTATATAAAATAAATGCTTATAAACCTTGTAGTAAATGTTCATACAGCATTTCAAATCTGCTAAATAAAATTGAATTTAATATATTTCACTAGATCGTGTATTACCTATAAAAATAACAATTTGTACTATTCTCTTCATTCAAACAAAAACTAACAAAATCACTGTGACATGAATTAATGACAAAATGGAACTTTTATATAATAGTAATTGTTTTTTTTTTTTTTTTTTAATGTACATTACAGGGTATTCAGTTAAATCATTAGCAATAATGAAGGATTATTTTAGCTTTGAACATTTTTCTATATAGTCAATAATGATTTTTTTCATGATTAAATTTTTAAATTTAGTGTTTTTAGACTTGCCATTATTCTAACCGTTGCAATTTGGCCTCCAGATGCAAGTGTATATTTGAAAATGCCAGTCATGGTGTCTGCAACATCTATATCAAATTACTCAAGCGGCTCAGGAACAGAGATAGATTGCTGGCTCCGGACTGGCTTTTTCATGAAACCTGGGCTAGAGTCACCCTTCCGGAGGAGTGAAGGAGGGCAATGGCCCCAGTCTCAGACCACAGCAAGCTCTACAGAGTGAATGCCTTGCAACAGTGTAAAAAGAATATAGCTATGTATAGATAAACACGTTCAATTATATCTAATAAATTTTAATTGATTTTAATAAAAAATAAATAATTATAAGATCTGAATACATTGAAACTTTCAGCTATACTGATGTTTTGTGTTTAACAATCCCCCCCTCCCTCACAGAACAACAGATTTCTGAATTAATTGTGCAGTGAAGCTGTGATGTATTGATATATACTACTCCAGATATATGCTAGCCTAAAAAAAATGTAAAAAACAAAAAATATATGTATAAATAAATAGAACAGAATAAACATTAAAATTTATAAATTTAATAAAGTTACGATACGGCAGCAATCATTTTTTTGACTTGGAGAACCATGCACAATAAGGTTTTAAAAATAATCCTGCTAAAAATTTTACGAAAGAATATTTGTAAAGTCAATACAAACTTCAAAATATCAAGATAACTATAGGTAGTGTTTTCCTGAAGGTTTGTGATGATGGTATTTTAGTTATATATTGGACTATTTCCATCATCTAATATTAAGTATTGAATGTCTTTAGAAAAATTTAACTTTATTTAAATTTTCCAATTACATTCAGCTGTTAGTAATAGCATAAAGGTTAGTATATGCACAACATTTTGCGATGTATTAAAGGTAACACTCTAATCAACTGAGCCATTCTGCTAAAGACTCAGAGTGTTACCTTAAAATTCAATATTCAAGAATCTAAGGGTCCAGATTTGATTCTCATACTAGTACTGGCACTGGTCAGGCCAGCACACCTGAAGGAAAAAGGAGAATAATACCTCTCAAAACATTGTGCATATACTAACCTTTGTGCTATTACTAGTTGGTAAATGTAATTAAAAAATTTAAATAAAGTTTAATTTTTCTAAAAACATTCAATACTTAATATTAGATGATGGAAATAGTCCAATATATAAATACAACTATAAATATTCTACTGAAAATAAGACTACTTTTAGGATTTCCATCGGAGAAAAAAAGTTATGGAAGAAAGAGAGTATCATCCACAGTATATTTAATTGAAATGAAAATTGGAATTTTGTTACTCATTTTATTTAAAAAAATAAAGATATGTTACAATTAATTTTTTAAGTGAATATGAATGAGTAAACACATACACAGTAAATATATGTAAACGTGACTCCTCAATTTATTATTAAGAAATGGTTATCATGTGATGTTTATTGGTTTATTAATAACTACATTATTACTTTTTTTAAATTTTGTTTGTGCTCTAATCTTAATTTATGTATGCATATTGTAAA
The DNA here is from genome assembly GCA_028023455.1 of Epiperipatus broadwayi. NCBI lineage: Eukaryota > Metazoa > Onychophora > Udeonychophora > Euonychophora > Peripatidae > Epiperipatus > Epiperipatus broadwayi. The sequence continues at coordinate 3,148,307 of JAQFVV010006225.1, read as the reverse complement.
TATAAAAAAAGCATTTATGTTATATATATTTGAAAAATACTGTACACTTGTGGTTCAATAAACAACACATTCTATTGTAATTAAAGCTTATAAACAAAATGTATTGTGTGTGGGGGGGGGGGAGGCTTGGAATAAAATATAGTTGATATCATGGTTCATTCCACTGAAAAAGAATGATATTGTCCTTTGTCACATATGTACAGATCGTTCTTGTGAAAATTTTTATTACCATATTGAATATCAAAAGAAATGATAATTTCTTAAAATAATCACTCCTCAGTTTTTAAGACATTTATTTAAAAAAATATAAAAAAGTTAAAATTATACATATTAAATCTATTAATTATATTTTGTAATAAACATAAAATAATGATTGGTGTATGTTAATCCAATATAATATATAAATGTGTATAAACGTTTTCACTTGCAAACATATAATTATTAGAAAATAGTAATAGCTGTTTGGAATATTTTACTGTTATATCTGTACATATATTTTATTAAAGACTAAATAAAAGTGTACAAACCTAAAAATATTGATATTGCTAAAATACTCCAGCAAAGAAATAAAATGATTAATTGATATGCAGAAAAAAAGAAGTCAATAATTGCAAGAAACAACAGACAAATTTGCATATTAATAAAAGTCTTAGTTTATGCAAATTAACAAAGCTAATAAATAATTCTGCATAAGAAGAAAAAGGAATGAAAAAATAAACAGTGCAAAAATGAAGTGCTGAGTTTTAAGTTTTGTTCTAACGATTAGTTCTGATGTTCTAAAAGTTAGGAAAAAAGAGCTCTAGTCAAAAATCTAATTTGACCTATCTCAGAATAATGTGTATGAGAAACAATATGCTTATGAAGTTGCATAGTTAAAGAGACATATATATATATATATATTTTCTCACTGAAATATATATAATCTCTACAGAGATATGAACTATTAAGTGATCTAAGAAATCTTGTTCTTAACTAGTAAATAGCCAGTTGAATTACTAATCTTATACTAACAGTAAAATAAAATAAATTTTTTATTAATCTTTGTTGATGTTTTCTTTAATTAACAAAATTATCCATTTGCAATTGGCTGGTTGGATCTGGATATATTAGGTTACAATTATTATATTTTTAAAATTTGAATTAGACTATTTAAATAAATATGTATTATTACTATTTTTTTTTTTTTTGCATGTTATTAAATGCTTCTAGATTATATAGTTTCAGTACATTATATTCACCCATGGGCACACACACTTTGGTATGTGCATATATTTACATATTTAAATTCAAAGAATGATGTTAACTTGTCTGCAAAAATTATGTTGCATATTACAGAAATTGGATTAAGTTCTGTAGTTGTTATTATTGATAGTATTTTGTTGTTGTTGTTATTTGCCATTAATATGCTGCAAATTTTTTTGTAGTGGGACTTCACTGTATTTGGAGGCATTCTTTTTGTATTAGTAATTGTTCTTTTTTGCTTTGGTTTCCTTTGCATATTTTTTAACAATAAGGTGAGATCTTTTTTTATTATTAATATATATTACATAAAAATTTATGTTGTTTTGATACTTATTAAAGAAATGTTTTGCTTTTCCAGATTGTCAACATTGTATATGCTTCTCTTGGAGCTTTGTTGTTTTCTTTTGTAAGTAAAAATTTCAATTTATTTAAAAATAGTTTATTTAGTTTATGCGTGTATGCACATATAAAGAATTTTACAATTAGCATATATTTATTCACTATCTGACATAAGCTGTAGACATTGGGTGAAAAAAATAATCCTATGGTTATTCAGAATGCATTTCAGCCTTCGGATTTCATTAGCTAATTTAAGCTTTACACAGTTATCTAAATGCCACACACCACTATACTATTTATCAATATTTTCTTGCATGCATCTAGTTATAATTATTACCTTTCAGTAAATATCTGAATGATTATTAATTTATTATATTAGGAATAATTGTATTTTTTATAATAGTGCTTATTAGATAATTAACATTCATAAATTTGTATAATATACATAAGTAATGAGACATATTTGGATAATTGTTAAAGTTTAATCTATCTTATAAAACTCGATAAGTTAAAATGCATTCTGGAAATCATTAGTATAGTCTTTTTTTAATTTTTCAATGATGTTTAACCATATGTTCATAACGAAATGTTTGAAAACACATGTAAGCATGTTAATTAAAAAAATTTAAATGAACAGCATTAAATATATATATATCATAGTTATATTTATCCTTTATTAAATTTGAAATTTGCATTAGAGTTTATATGTAATAACTTCTAACTTCTTAAAAATGATTAATAATTATATATTTATTGAAGTATGTTAACGAGTGCTTTGTAGAAAATATTATGCAGCAGCTGTGTTTTTAAATTTAATGTGCACTTATAGTTTTCAGCAATATGTGGTTAGCCTTTTAGTCTGAAAATCATGCAGAATGGTATTTAAATGTTAGAACATTGTTATTCATAATTATCTGGTGATTTTTCAAACTTTATAATGTTATTATATATTATGCATTATTTAATAATATTTTTATGTTAATTAATATCTTCTGCACATATAATTATGACAGATTAAAAGAAAAATGTTAAATATTTTTCTGCATCTTTATGTTGTTAAAATAAAATTAATAATTCATTTTATTTTATTGACACTATCCATTTACAAATTTATTTTTATTAAATAAATTCTTTCAGTAAGACCTTTTTTTCTTTCTTACTTTTTTAATTCGTTAAACCAGAGCTTGTTATTTATTTTTTCCAATGAAGCTGTTAAAGAAAAAAAAAAAGCTGCAAACTTTTTGTATATTTTCTTTGACTGTTTATAAGAAGGAGATTAACATTCATTATTACATGCAATTTACTGTGTATAAAAATGAAAAGTTAAACTTTTTTTTTTTAATAAAAAGTTGTTAACTTAATTAATTGCTGAGTACAATTTTTAATTATACTGACAACTATTACTTTTTAAAATTATTGAAATATGATAGATGTATACAATATAATTTTTTTTTTTTACTTTAAAAAATAGTATAGATTTTACACAATTTTTAAATATAGCATTTAAAGAAATCACTTCAATGCATTTTAGCAATAAAAGTGTAAATCCCTTCCGCTCCTTGCATAAATTGGAATTTAGCAAGTAGTTATTTTATTTTATATATGTATATTTATATAATTATGTATGAGTAATTAATGAAATAACTTGAGTTAATAAAATAAAATTGTAATAAAATAACTTCTGACTTATCTTGCATAATAGTAACAACATGAATTGGTTAATATATATAACAGCATGAGATCTCATTTCTCATTAATGTGAGAAGTTATTATATATAAATCAGACAAATCATGTTAAAAAAATTAGACCATACATTAAATATATTAACTGGATTTTTGCTCATATAAGGAAGTTAAAAAATTTTCTTAGTCTGCAGAAAACTTCTAAATAGGCAAATAAGTAAGATAAATAAATTGAACAAAGCATTGTGAGTAGTACAAAGAAAGAGGAAAGTTTTGTGGAGATTTAAAAATCATTTTCTTTTGTGCCAAAAGTATGAGAATTTTTGATATGTGCATATGAATAAAAATATTAAAGTGCATTTTAAAATATAAAGTCTAACATTTTTAAGCATTAATAATAATAATATTTAAAAATTTTCTGAATTTGGAACAATTTTACATAATTTATTATTGAACGCTGATATGTTTTTAAATGCTTTCTTTGTTTATTCCATTAAAAAATTTTATTATTATTATTATTATTAATTTTATAATTGATAACTTAATATTTGCTTTAACTGTAGTAATCCACTCAATATTACACTACAGCTATTCATATTAGCATGAGTAATTAATGAACCTGTAATGTCAGTCATATCTTGAGACTTGTTTCTGGTTGGCACTATCATCTACTATCAGTGATTATTTATGTTTACGTAGATGGTCCTAGAATTAAGAAATTTAGAATAATTTACTGCTATTAATTAATACCTTATTAGCTAAGAGAATGAAACGATATTTTGTTTATTAGTAGTTTATTAAAACTTTAAAAAAAAAAGAGTAGAGAATACATTTAATGTAAAATTAAAAATTATTTAAGATTTTTGTATTACAGTTATAGACCGGAAAATGTTTACTGACAGAAAAGCCATTTATAGTTGGAGCCTTATGAAAACAATAAAAAACAATGATTAAGTGAGACCACCATGCAATAAAGGCATCAGTATTCTCTGCTATATATATATATCCAAATATTATGAAATAATATCCAAATATTATATATGTATATACACCCGGGTCTCATTTTATGTGGATTTATTTAATGCGATTTTGAAGTTATGCGATTCATGTTTCTTCTAAATATCTTTGTATGCGGTTTTCTTTTATGCGATAAAAATTATTAGATCAGAAGTCGAGCTTCGATAATGCGCTATTTCTTTAAATATTATAAATTTCGCGCACTCATGTCATATTTAAAGTAATAGTGCATTATCGGAGTTCGACTTCCATCTAATAATTTCAATGTTTTCAACGCTTTATAATAGTACTGTAATAGATTTTATTCTATAAAGAAGTTCATAATTCACTTAAAATCAGGATTTCCCCATTTTATATACAAATTTTAAATTTTACAAGACTATAATGTAAATCTGTTCAAACGTTATTATAGATTAAAAATATGATGTATGTTGTTGTTTTTGATTTTAAATCACGTTCTATTTTTGCTTTTTATAAAAAGAGTACATCATCAATTAATCATTTAGTGTCCGCAAGTTTATTTTTAAAAGGTGAGTAACAGCGGTGTGCACAATTAAATTTGACAATTAAAATCTGATTTTTAATTGTAATTAACAATTTAAAAATTATGTAATGTGATCTGAAATTAAGCTGATGTGAAACGATGAAATTTGATTTTTAAACGGAATTGAAAATTAAAAAATTAAAGACAGAAACAAGAATTTAATTTTTAATTGTTACTTTTAATTAAATTTTGCCCAACTGTGATGAGTCGGTGTCTTTTTATTATCATAAGTCTAAGTTCTTATTTTTATTTTAAACTTTTAGTTTACTCTAACGGAGAGAAAAAAAAACACCCAAGAAAATGAATTTCTTTGTAAACAAAAATTTTAATTTTAGATCGCTTAGCGAAATGGGAAGAATCAACAGCGATTGGAAAACGTTTTAATTGTATTTCCTCTTGACTTCGTTTAAGGAGAAGCTACAGTACCTCACATCACATCACATCATGATGAATCTGATGTCTCAAATAGCGATAATAATTAAAATACCGTACATGTATGAAAAACACGTAAATTATGCATAAAAATATATTGTTTTGAATAAAATTAAATATTGTAGTTAATAAAAAAAGTAAAAAAAGTTTGCCTTGTATCAATTTTATTCAAATTTTAAATTTTTTATTAGTCATTTTATTTTCTTTTTTTTTTTTATGCGATTTTTGGAAAATTACAGTACGTATCCCCCATTTTTCAAGGTAAGTTAAGTCTATTTTTGTGCGAGTTTTCTGAGGAACCTATCTACCGCATAAAACGAGACTCAGGTGTATTGTAATTTTATGGACGTGGAATGTTCATGTATGATGGGAAAACATCATCATCCCAAAAATTAGTGGAAAGTAAGCATTCAAAGTTGAAAATAAATAGTAAGTAATAAAATAGACAAAACCAGAATTAATCAAATCAACAGCCATTTTTTTGACTGGATATAAAAGGGATATATTATAAAACAGGCTAATGATTTTCCTGTCGGTGACAAACTTAGGGCATAATATAAAAGCACTTACCAATAATTATAAAAATAATTCTACATAAAAATTTCTGGAATTCTAGAAATGCTGATCATCATCAATACTCTGGCCATCAGGTATAATGGTAGTCTGATCATCATAAAAAACAATTATTATAAAGTGAGTAGACTTGAAAGGTGATCTTTGTCTTGTCTTCCAAATCATTTCACAGAGAATAATATGGATGTCTAAACACAACCATATATCCCTACATATATATTGTAAACACTGCTACTACTCAAAACTAGCTTGGGATGCAAGTACTCTAGAGACTGTGACTGTGAATAAAATAACTTCACTGGAATACTTAAGACAATGATAGCTAAATTGATTAATTAGAAATAATAACAATAAAAATGCAATTAAAGGTCAGATAAATACTCTATATTAAAATAAGTCATTCTGATTCTGATTCACAGATTGAAAAATAATAAACAATATAAATAGCATTACCTGTAATTTCCAGATATACAAATTGTAACAAGGATTAAATAATCATATATATATATACACATGAGCATGTCATTTTACTTATTAACAAACCAATAAAAACTATTCTCTTATGATTCATAAAACATTATGCATTATAATATACAAATAATGTTCTATTTTTTAATATATGCCAATATTCTGTTAATAATATACAAATCATTATTTAATAAACATATACATAATATGCACACATATACATACTGATTGTAATATAAAAGTAAAATATTTAATTATTAATTTTATTACTTTCACCTTATAACAAGCTACAAATTTTAAAAATGTTTAAAGGAAGTTTTTTAAAACATAACAAATATTACTTCTTTGAAAATCCAGTACAAAAGTGATTTTTTTTTTTCAGATTATTCTTAACTATAAAGATCTTTGAAAAATTCTGTTTAAAAGTTCTTTTGTTTTTAATTGTTATCCTTTAACTTTAAGAAATTTATTTCCATGGTTAATTGCTTTAATTTTATTCAAAATTATTTATTCTTAATCATTATAGCAGATGTTAAATAATTTCTTATAGGCAATAAGTAGAAATAAACTTTCTTTAACTGCAAAATTAATGATTGAGAAATGTCATTATCAATATATATATATTATTCTACTCACCAGCTAATTTTTTCCATCAGTGCATAATGCCTTTGTTTATGAAATAAATATTAGCATAGGCAATTTATTGACTGGCAATAACTTTTCATTTGGGCTTCTTTGCATATAGATGAAACAGCATATATATAAAACATACCATGGTAGTCTCTCAGTGAGCTAGCTAGTATTGGAATCTCTTGGTAAACTGACCTATTATAATCATATCCATGATGGAACAATAAAATAGGCATATATCAGATAAACACTGGCAGTCAGTCAGCCCCATTCAGCCTCTGCAATTTAATGGACTTCAGACAGGCAAGCGGTATAGTACACGCATATGGGCTATGAACTACAGAAAAACTGTTCCTTACTTCCATGTGAATTTAAACTTGACCTACATGAAACTAGCAGCAGCTGGCTTGCACTCTCATTATAACTTAATATAGTCTGTCAGCAATCTTATCTAAATCCATTATTTATAGTCTATAAGGGAATCTGAAAACAGAGTAATTAAGCATTTTTTTATCCTGATAAATAAATAAAAAAACAAACAATAACTTAATTAATTGATCTGTTTTTCGATACACATTAATTAAAACAAATTAGTTTAAAATTTTCTTATTTCTTCAACTAAAAACAGATTATAGAATTTTAATTACATCAAAATAAATTATAAAGAGAGAAAAAAATCTTTCTAAAAATATTTTATATTTTTCAAAACTAATTAGCCTTAATTAAGAAAAAGTTTCTTACTTAATTCAGATAAAAATAGGTAATAGAATTTTATAATTAATATCTATTACAAAATAAAAAACTAGTTGTTTTTTTTATTACCAAAATCAGAATAAATAAAACATTAAATAGACCTTTTTTTTAAATGTTTGATTTTAAATAACTTATAATACTTTCAAATATCAAAATAATTATTTAACCATTAATTTGTTATTCCTGTGTATGTATTTAAATAAATATGTACAAGAAATTTTATTTGTGTTCATTTATATTTTTCATTTCAATCTTTATATACATATGTGCACACACACTACCATGTTGTATGCTATGAGACATTTCCATCTCAATATATATTGTAATTTTGCATTAATATTAAAATAATAATATAGCAGCCAACTTTTGCTGTTATTATTAATAAACCCACCATATCTTTTATATGATTTTGAAAATTGTAATTAATCTCTCAGGATAAATAACATTCAAGCAGCACAGTTACAGTATGAACCCAATAGTTCTATCAATAGATAAATTGTTGGGAATCAATTGTATGAAAATATGTCATTGTTATCCCTATATTCAATTTATCACAGTTATTTTTAAATATTAAATTGTATTGAATTATTATGATCTCTTTCACTCGAGTAATTGCACGTGTAAATTGGACTTTCATTAACTTTATTGTCCATGATTTGTCTTTGACTACATCATGACTGGAAGGCTATTCTGAAAGAGAAATTTTTAAAATGGTTAGTTTCAACTTATTAATGAGATTCCAGTAATATATGGAAAGAGTGAATTTGAAAAGAGAAATTTATTTGAGACTCATAACCTTATATAAAAACATTTCAAATACTATAACATTAAATTCACAGATTGCTTGAAACAGCACACTAATATATCATAATTATAATTTGCCAATGTTAAAAAAGTAATCAAATGGAGAAACTATTGAATGACTTTGAAGAAAAAGAGACGGAGAGTGAATTATAATGGTGAAATTTATTTTGGGTAAAGGGCATAAGATGATATAAGCATATAAAAATATATATATATAAAAATCGAAGTAATAGCCAGATTCCTTTGCTTACATGTAATCTACATTTAACAGCAATAATTTATTAATCAATGTATGAACTATCTATGAAAACATAAAAAATAATGGTATATAATAATGTTGAACAAAATTCCCAGAGAACTTTTTTATAATTGGCCACTCTCAATAAAAAATAATCTCTCCAATAGCAATCCAGCAGACATTTTTGATTTACTATGCTATTTAAATTATTATCTTAATAGTTATAATGCAGACAATGCTTTTTAGATGGCAATAGCCAGAAATTAGTTAAGTAGTTGATCCATAATTAATCTTCTAGATGTTCACTCAGGTTAATTTGAGTTTGTCAGATGAGTTTTGGTATGCGACAGAATGTGCAGCTTTAACTAATAACTAATGATAAGGGAAGGGTCATTCTCCTATAAGTATTAAACTTATGATTTAATGGCAGAAAACAAAAATGGGATATTCGTACAAAAGCTCTTTTTTATCATACATATATTACCAAAGAGCATAGCATATCTATACCATGCATTAAAGTCATCTTCATAAATATTTTTTTATTATAAATATATATAAAGAGTATGTCGATGGAGATCTTGCAATCTGCATATTATCAATGGAAAGTAATTCAATCTGCCAGGGAATTATTTAAAACAATTAGATATAAATAATTTACATAAAAAATCATTACTTAATAAAAAGAATGTATGTATATACTTCAACAAAAATCAATAAATTAAAAATTAACTGAAGCTTTAAACATAAAATTATAACAATAAAGCTGAGCGCTTTCGGGGACTTAAGCCTCCATAATCATAGCTCAATACAAAATAAATATAAAATATAAACACTTATTCACAAGCAAAATGCGTATCTAAAATAAGATGTAAACTAAATCTAAATAAATAAATAAAATACAATATAAATAAATAAATATTATAACGTCCATATTTTAGAAATATTAAAACAAGAATTCTTTCTGTTAATAGCATTGGGATTACCAGCTATAAAACAAGCTTCTTTAACCTTACGCTTTACGTCATTCTTCTCCGTACATACTAATTTTGCCTCTATTGGTTGACATAAGGGTCCAGCCTTATTTTAATGTTCCACAAGCACTGAATTTCCCAAAAATTTAGTTTTAGTATGATGATATAAATATTTATGCTGTGAAACTCTATTTAAAATATTGGTTTTAGTTTCACCATAATAAATTAGATTCAATTTTAAATTTTGAATTGTTAATCAATCTATTCGTATTTGGAGGTGAATGAAAAATTATTTGAAAATCTGGAAATAACTTATTAATTAACTGTTTTGCAATAGAATGAATAAATGGTAAAACTATACGAGGTTTTTCAATCTTGTCAGGTTTAAACTTCAAATTATGTAAAAATTTTACAACTCTATTGTTAATAATTGAACGTTTATGTCCAAGTTTGACTAAGTCCTCAATAAAACAAATAAGATTTTCTTTCCTATGTGCCTCAAATTTGCAAAGATGGTGGTTTCTATATAAAAATGAATTCAAAGATGCCAACTTGTGCACTTGAGGAAAGTATGAATGCGGATGAATTAAACCCCTAACTTCAAATTTCACAAACATACAGTAGTCCAAATGATCCTCTGTTCTATGCACAATAATATCTAAATATTTCACTTCCTGTAATGCATCTTCCCAATTTATCGTAAGATTTAAACTGGTAGCCTCATGAATACTACTTTGAATCTCCAAAATATTTTCAGGAGCCACAATAAATATATCATCTATATATCTAGTGTAGATAATATCTGGTACAGAGTTAATAAATGTAGGAATAATACTACGCTCAAAATGGTCTAAAACTATATTAGAAAGAATTCCACTAAGAGGAAGTCCCATAGGCCAACCATTCATCATTTAAAAACAAGAATCTTTAAATGTAGCCACTAAATTTTCATCCAGCCAAGTCAAAAATCCAACAATAAAGTCAACTTTATTAGATGGAAAGACTTTATCAAGTAAAGATAACGTGACTATGTCTATTGACTGCTTACAATCAATGGACCCATACAATTCCATAACATCCAGCACTGCCGATTTAAAATTACAATTAATTTTAGCATCTTTAATAACATCAATAAATTTAAACAATGAATTGACTGTAAACAACCCAAAACCTATAGCATCAATCAACCAACGATTAATCAAAACAGAAGTTTCAAAATAATGTACACTACCAAAATCCATCATTAAACGTAAAGGCCTATCTTGTTTATGTAATTTAACATTTGCAAAAATTCTAGGAAGGGATGATGCAGACGGGTAAACTTTAAAATACTCAATTTTGTTAATGCTTTCTCTTTTTCTTTAAGTAAAACACTAGCAATAAATTTCTCGCGATTAAGCTTACAATTAAAACCTTCAATCTTTTTAAATTTTAATTTATCAATTTGCATAAAAATTTTACCCACAAATTCCTCCTCTTTCATCAAAACAAATCTGTTCCCCTTATCTTCTTTCATGCAAACAAAATCATGCTCACACATAAATTGTTTTGTATGCGATATGCACTTATTCCAATTCAAATTATTATTGTTAAGATTTCTATTATTAATAATCTTTACTATATTACTAACACAAACATCTCTAAGGGGATTATTTAATAATGAAGCTTCAACATCCGCAATCAGCTCAATCTTCGGCTTTGCCCATTGACCTCCAATAAATTTAGGACCTTGTTCTAAAACATACTTAACATCCTCCGGAATATTTACACCAGACAGATTCACTAATTTGTTTTCAACTGCAGATGGTAAAACAATATTTTGCTTATATGCAAGAAACTAAGTTTTAACTCAAATCTTTTAACAAGCATATCCTCATTCTTCTTAAATTTGTTCAAAATAAATTGTGGAATAATACCACATACAGAAATAATAGACCACCTTCTTTTCTCCCTACATAATGCCCTCTTACAACCTTTAATAATTGATACAAGCAGTTGGCGCTGCAATTGCATCTTTATTTTATCAAAATTATAAATAGATCTATCAATTTTAACTCTGCAACAGTTCGGGATTATCTTGAATTCTTCACACTTTTTCAAAAACGTTATTGTTGAAACATATTAATTGACAAACCGATATGCAATACTTGCTTATAATATATAAAATCCATAATTTCTAAAATATGGATGTTATAATATTTATTTATTTATATTGTATTTTATTTATTTATTTAGATTTAGTTTACATCTTATTTTAGATACGCATTTTGCTTGTGAATAAGTGTTTATATTTTGTATTGAGCTATGATTATGGAAGCTTAAGTCCCCCGAAAGCACTCAGCTTTATTGCTATAATTTTATGTTTAAAGCTTCAGCAACTGTGTTTTATCACAGTTAATTTTTAATTCATTACTTAATAGTAAAGTAAAAATTTATTAGAAATAGACTTACACATATAATGATATTCATTATGATGATTATGTGATGTTTAATAATATTCACAAACAAAAGCATAAGATTAGTAAAATATGATGGATGCTGAATCTACTGCATTATCAGTCATCAAAGAGAGATTGAGTGAATTATTCTTAAAATGGAATTTCCACAATCAAATGAAGCAATATCTTTAAATTGACTTTAATAATATAACCACTAAGCATCACATGATCACATTTTCTATACTAGCACATTAATTGTTGATAAACAGAGCAAAACTCTCCATACAGTATTGCCACCTGTGCTAAACAGAGTAATCAATGGATGCCAGAAGGCTTGTGCATAAAATCCCTATCTAATGCCTACTCATCCAATATCCCCAGACTAGTTTCTGGCTTGTGGCCTTCGTCAGTGAGGAGCTTTGGATCTGAGAGCACTGCATCTAGATCTTAGGATCTAATGCAACCCTCTAGCAACCACCTTTTATCTCTACTTAACTACAAAACTATGAGAATGAAATTGAAAACACAAAAAATATTTTCAATCTAAGCTCAATTGCTAGAGGGTTGCATTAGATCCTAAGATCTAGATGCAGTGCTCTCAGATCCAAAGCTCCTCACTGACGAAGGCCACAAGCCAGAAACTAGTCTGGGGATATTGGATGAGTAGGCATTAGATAGGGATTTTATGCACAAGCCTTCTGACATCCATTGATTACTCTGTTTAGCACAGGTGGCAATACTGTATGGAGAGTTTTGCTCTGTTTATCAACAATTAATGTGCTAGTATAGAAAATGTGATCATGTGATGCTTAGTGGTTTAACACCAATCCTGCCTAATAGGATAGTGGTGGCTATGGTTGTAAAAGAGCCAAAGACACCAAAATGTATGGGTGCTGAACTGAGTTCAGACCCATATGACTATATAAGCTATTGAGCTTAGATTGAAAATATTTTTTGTGTTTTCAATTTCATTCTCATAGTTTTGTAGTTAAGTAGAGATAAAAGGTGGTTGCTAGAGGGTTGCATTAGATCCTAAGATCTAGATGCAGTGCTCTCAGATCCAAAGCTCCTCACTGACGAAGGTCACAAGCCAGAAACTAGTCTGGGGATATTGGATGAGTAGGCATTAGATAGGGATTTTATGCACAAGCCTTCTGGCATCCATTGATTACTCTGTTTAGCACAGGTGGCAATACTGTATGGAGAGTTTTGCTCTGTTTAATAATATATTTTAACAGCTGGAAAATATATGTTGCTTTGATATATTTTATAAGGCTTCTTCCTGCATAGTGTTTTTTAGGAATTATATATATAAAAAAATTGCAGCATTGAGAGTTTTTTAGGTTTTTTATATTGCAAAACTATTCATCTATTCTTATTATATATTGAAACAGTCGGATCTAAGTTCGATCCTAGCTTCATGATCTTTCACATGTAGCCAACTGCAAACCCTTGTACTAACCTTGAATTTCCGATGCAATGGGACTTTATACGTTCAGTCCATGCTAGTTTCCTTAAAGAAAAACTATTATAAATGTGAGTTAAAATTAAATCCTTAAAGAAAAACTATTATAAATGTGAGTTAAAATTAATTCGTTTGAGTTTAAATTGATCAATGCTATTAATAAATTCATGATAAAATTATTCATGAATTTATATATATTACAACTACGTGGATTGTGCGTATATATTTATAAATATTTAAATATATATAATTGTTCGAAAGTTTCATTGCGTCGGGAATGTTTATTTTACTTTTAAATAATAGGTTAAATTTTTAGTGATTAAAAGCTACATTCTTTCGATAAGTTTTCAGATTGTCCCTTTCCAAAAACAATGGGTAAAGTTTTTATTAATTAAAAAAAGATAAGTATTTAAAATGTAAGGACGGTCACTAATTAAAGTCATTTTTCTGATTTTAAAAATTCATTTTCTAATTAGAAAATGAATTCAAGTTAATGAGTTTGAAAGCCTTATCGAAGGAATGTATCTAAAAACAACTAGTAAATTTTTGTAAGATTGATTAGGAAAGAAGCACTAGCCTGAAGGCATCAGATACAGTATAAAGAGCCCAGGAAAAGTTTCCAAGCAGCTATTATTTCTTATTAAGAGAAGCCATATATATTTCATTAGAGAAGAAGCCGCCCAGTTAAATTATGAAGTAAAATAATGTTTCTACCATGGGGGGGGGGCTTAACTTCAAGAGTCTGACTACGGTTCCTAAGTCCCCTGAAAATCTTCAATGTGGCTGCAATATAAAAATTCATATACCAATCGTAAGCTGCCGAAACCTTGGAGAAATCCATCAAAATGCTATTCACATAATTTTCAAAATGCGCGCATATGTTTCATCCAATTGGACTCTGCCCTGTGGAAACTCAGGAACCAGCCAAGGAAGAAATGGTAATATCTTTCCTTTTGAACCTGGCCAGTTCTGAACTTTAAGTTAAAACATCTTGAAGCTATCTACTGTAAAATTGTCTTTTTATTAATGCTATTTTAAATTATGTAGTAATTCTCTATCTATCTCTAGTCTTTAAATTTAATATCTGTTAACTTTCCTTGCTTATGTTGGCGGTTCGTTTATTTAACCCTATTATATATTTCATTTATTTATTATTATATGCCAATAATAACTTCAACTCGATAATAATGTCCTTCGTTGCATTTGCTGTGTTAAATAATATTATATTTATTTTTATAGTAATTCTTACCCACTAGAACTCATTGGATACAGTTCTATTAATTATCGAGTTGAAGGATTTATACAATTTTTGCTATTTTTATTAATGGCTAATAATAATAAATTATTAGCTCAATTTCTAACCTATGCTCCCGGCCACTTTACTGAGTTTATAATATTCATTTATTCACATTAATAATATTAAAATGTTTTGCTAAAGGTTGATAAAGGGAATAAAATGAACATATTCTAATTTAAGTTTGTATTTCTGTATTAATATTCAGGGAGAGCATGACGTTTGGGGCATGATTAATATGATTCTATAATTGCATTAAGTACTTTTTAAAAAAGTTAAAGCTCATTTGACTTTAATTCAACTTGGTCAGGTCATCACATAGAGCATTCTTTATATAAAATGGGTTTTATTAATTAAAAGATGATTACCAAGTCATCATATTTCCGAACGTTGCTGATGCGAGCCATCTCCTGCTTCACAGGCTTGTCCTCAGTGATATTACTGTTCGTTAAATTACATAGGAAGAAAGTACTTCCTCACTTGCTCGTTTCTATTTGGAACACCAAAGGTTCGAGGCTACGACCCAACCTGGTTTTCCGTGTTCTATGGATCCTTCAGATAGGCCATCAAAGACTTGTCAAATACAGGCCGCCCTGCTATTTTCTCAAATCACAGACAAGCCATTATTTTTTATATTTATTCTTATAGCTCATAAGTCGTCAGTACCGTTTATTTCTTAGTTCCAGTAAAGCCCGCTCTCATGCTCGTAAATCGTGATGAATTGATTTTATTAAAGTCGAACAAATTCATATTTATTTATAATTAAGTAAGTTTTCTATTAAATATTAAAGTTATGCCCTAAACACATATCTTGCTCTTTGTGAATTGATTTACGAATGTGAAAATAAATCTCACATTCTTTCTTTTAGAATTTGAATCATAATTTCTGTCACAGCCAAATACCTTTATCTACCTTTACTTCCTCGTCGGGGCATAGATATATATAATTCTCCTAGAATATTGCGTAATAATATTGGCATATAGTAAGGACTGCCATTCTTATTGTAAATATAAATTCCATTTAAAGACTAGAGGTAATCTATATAATCACAATCTAAAAGTTGAACAAAATTATAATTATTATTAAACATTTTATTAACACATTTGATTTTTTTAACTTTTTTTTTTTATTCAAATTATTTTAATATTAATGCTCACTGTCTGTATTGGCAACCTGAACATATATATATGAGTTGACTTATAAAGATTCTTAGTTATTTTATTATACTTTATTAGAGTTAAATCAGGGGTCTCATTAATCATCATCATCCGTTGAGCTAGTTCCTTGGCGCATAGTCATGTACCATCGATATATGTCATCCATTGATTTGATCTGAGCTCGTGAGTTGGGTTTGAATTCAGTTTGAACCGCCTGAGTTTGAATCCGACTTTGAGTTTGGGTTTGTTGATGTGTTGGCTTCTTTTTGACCGGTACAATATTGCCAACATTTAGTCAGTTATTTGGGAAGTCAAATATTTGAATACCCAAGTGACAGAGGGGGCATACATTTCCATTTAATTGATCAAACTGAGAATTTTTTTTTTATTCTCTTTATTTGGAAATTTATTTAGGAATTTTTAATTCTAAATCTGCTGCTGTCCCACTTTTCTAATCTACACAAAAAATCTTATGGATACTTCTGTCAAAGCAAAATGAAAAATAAAATCATGGTAAAAGCTGGGTGTCCAGTTGTAAGACTTAAAGCATCTTTTTATTCTGATATTTTAATAGTAAGGTTATTAAAAGTCATGCAATTTGCTGTTTAATTGTGCTATACAGATGTAAAATCATTAATAGGTTTAATCATTTAGTTTTATTTGTGTCTTGCTCTTATATTAAAACAGAAGGAATTTAGGAATCAATAAACTCAAGAAAATCTATGAAGATAACTAAATACAGCATATACAACAATTTTGGCATGCTGGAAACCACCTCTATACTGATACCATATAATAAATATCATCTTAAACAAATATTATTTATTATAAATCAAAAAGGAAAACATGTTAATATAAATTAGTATTTTACAATGAGTTTCATTTTCAGAAAAATAAAATACTTATTCTGATTTAGAATTAATAAGGCAATCAATATAGTGACCTTTGATTTAAATATGACAAAAAAAATTGCTTATGAAAAATGATAAGATGGTGTATTAAAGCATGAAATATCTTTAATCATTGGCGATAGAAGCTCTGAAAATAACTAGACTAAGAATCCATCTTAAAATTTAATGTAATTAAATACCTAGTAATATAATTCATGATTGTCAGCCATATATAATTATAAGTATATATTGTATTGATGTAAAAGTTAATATCTGAAGGAAACAATTATTCACATCTTTATAATTAAAGATGAAGATTGTAATAGACAAAGTGATGTGAGAGCCTTATGGTATAATAATTACTGCATTATCTTGCAATATTAATGATCATGAATTCAAAATCCTGAGTTATTTGAACTGGAATTGTTTTAGATAATCAAACATTCTCATGAATGCTCTGGATTTTTGTAGATAGATGACCCATAGCCAGCATAACTAATCATTGAATTATGTGAGTATGGTTATTTTTATATGGAAGTCAACGTAAAGGTAAAACAAAAATTAAAAACTCCCATAACTTTCCAGTTGGTTGAGATGATAAGCAATACCTGCTTTTGGCAATATTCCTCGACTCTTGGAAAGATCCCGCAGAGGATTTTGCTTGTCAGTAATTTATATAAGACTTTTACTTTATTAATATGTATGTATCCATTTCAATAATATATTTTATGGTAAATTGTTATTCAGTTCAAATTATTAAATCTTTGCTTTGATTTGCAAAGCAAGTAGACTAATTTGTTTAATTTAACATTATACTTATCTAACAAATTTTTGTCTTAACAGCAGAATTCCATTGTATAACATTCTACTTTAGAGTAATTAATGGCCTGAGATATTTGGTACTAACCAGATTTTCAACCTAATTTCTGGCCATTGTCTTTCATTAGTAAGGAATACTGGATCATAGTTACCCATCCAATGGCTACCTTTATTTCTGTTGTTAGTACTATCTTCTGTTGTCAACTGATTATGCTTACAAAGAAGGCTCTAGAGTAGATTGGATTACTGCTGTTAGTGCAAATATTAAATGTAAATTAGAAGAATCGTGATGCTTTATTTTAATATTTAATAAATGTTCAAAATTATAAATTAAGCTGGTCTAAGTTCTAAACACAAAAGTTTTTGTTCAAATGCTATATTATGTAAAAAATAGGTTAACCATTTATTAACTCACTTTATTTATGTATATTTAAATATATATACTTTTTTTTTTAAATTTCTATAGTATCTGGTCTTTGATACCCAAATGATGATTGGAGGAAATCATAAGTATTCTATTTCACCAGAAGAATATATTTTTGCTGCATTGAATCTTTATTTGGATATTATTAATATGTTTCTTTACATCCTTGCTATTATTGGCAGTTCTCGGGATTAAAAGAATGAGGAAGTGACTTGTAGTCATCATGACTGTTTACATACTTGGCTTTTAAGAATCTTTGATGATAAGGAATGGTTGTATTTCTACGCAAAGTGATCTTAACTCTATTAAGGATATTTCAAAACTACTTTTTTTTTTCAAGTATAACAACACCTAACTAACTGTGATAGAAGCTGCTGATTGGTATTATTTTGTTTTTGTAATGTTTATTAATGTTGGAAATTGTTTGGGATAAAGCTTATTACAGCTTAATATTATTACTTACAAACTGTCGACCAGAATATAGCAATATATTTTGTAATTTATTTTTCAATTTTATAAATATTTATAAATTATTACAATATTATTCATTTAATAAAAATATAGCAATGTTCAATTTTTTTTTTCTTTCAAACTTAATATTCAATCTTTCAATAAACAATTTGTTATCCTTATTTGTATACCCAGAAAAATAAAATTTTAGTTTATTGAAATCTTAGAAAAGAAATATTGTTTATAAAAATAATAGTAGTTTAATTAAAAATACTTTGAACAGAATAATCATATTCAAGTAGTTATTTTTAAATAAGGAAATCTATTTGATATATCAACACCTAGTAAAATTTGTACATATGCATATAAATACATTTGAAAATATGTAATATATGTATACACAAATAAATATATATCTGGTACAAACAATTTGTAACAAAACTTATACATATAAATACATGTAAACATATACATACACGTGTAAATATATGTTTATATGCACCCATATATGCAAATATTAGACTTGGTAATACATTAAATATTTCAGCTCATACATGTAAATATATCTATGTGCATACAAAATGCAAATACATTATTTATTTATTCTTTATATATAAATCTGAATTTATTAAATGCAACTTTAGACTGAAAAACTATATTTCTTTTTCAATATGCATTTATTTAAAAAAAAACCAAAAAAACGTCTTTGTATCAGTGAATTTTAGATTCACATTAAATAATTTCTGTTTTTTATTATATCAGGGCAGCCATTTTATGATATAAATTATTATGTATTTTTGCAAAATGTTTTTTTAATTGGGTGAGAGGGGGGAGCAAGGATTAAAAACTATTTGATTATATTTAATATCTTTGTTATAGGCTTAATGCCTTTTTAAAAATGATTAATATGCTTCTATATTTGTGCATGTATACGTGTTTATAAATGTACAGTATATAGAACTGTAAAAAATATGGCAGCTTACTAAAAAAAAAAAAATCACTCAAATTTTTGAAAGAAATCATTGTGAAAAAAAGAAAAATATATCTTTGAAATTAATTTTAAATTTTGTACTTATTTTTAATTATGATAAAATATTAATTTGTTCATTCTAATATCAAAAATATTGATAACAGTTTGAAATTTATTTTGTGTATTAATTTTTTTCTTTTTTTTTTTTATAAATTTTTGTTCCACAAATGCTAGGCTATCACAATAGAAATGTTTTTATTAGAAATAATTTCTGTATCATAAAAAGAAAATCAATAAAGTTTGTAAATAGATTTAATGTTTGGAACTACATGTATTATTTACTTTTGAGCATTTTTTTTTAGTATATGGTATAGTTTAGTATAGCAGTGAGTGACAAACTCAGGAGCTGAAGGTTCCTGGATAAATTCCTAGCCAGAGTGGAACTGTTACATTCAACCTGTCACTTTGACACTCAAATATGATCACACAAGGAACTAACCGAGCAGTATTATTAAGTATTAAAGTAATTTTAATTTCATAATATCCATTTGAAAATTAATTTTACAGATATTGAGTCATTTGATATGATGTTAAAAGTAATTTTGTTAACAAAATCAGTAATATTCTGGAAATTTAGTTATAGTATTTGAATTTAACTGTTGCAAAGTCACAAAATGAATGATATATAAAACGTTTCTGGCATATTTGAAGATTAAAAATCTTTTTTTTTTTAAAAATAAACATAGAAATAGAACTGCTGTATTCTTATTCTAATTTTCAAATATAACAGAAAATAATCTTATCTGTGATTTATTAAAGTGCTATTAGTTTAAATTTAAATGCTATAGATGCATATATAATTTTATCGATTTTGATAGTTACTTTAGTATTCAAGTCATGGGGATTCATTGTTTGCAAAGAAAAATGTAAAATTACCACTATTTAACCCCTGCTTCTATTCATTTACAATCTTGTGTTGTATTTTAAATAAAATTAGATATCGTTGGAGAATGTAAAAGCTCAAGAAAATGCTGCTACTATAAAATGCATTATTTAGGTAAATAGCTAACATATAGAGGCAGCAATACATTTGTAGAACTCATTAGGGTTAGTTTTATAAATGAAGCAATTGCCTCTGATGCTAAATTGAAATTTAGATTTCAGTGATACCTATTTTAATATTTTAAAAAAATATTTCCCCTTTTACATCCATTGCTTTGTTCAATAGACCATTTTAAATAAATACTAATAAAACCTATAATAATCTTAAAAAGCACTGTTTTTAAGTTTAATTTGGGGACTAAAATTGATTGACTACATTCCGACTATCACTAAATGAATGATAATGAAAGCATTGGTTAAAAAAATCGCTACATAATCCTTTTTTATGCCTACTTATTAATTCTATCTATATTGGGAGTAAGCAATTCAAGAGGTTAGATTGCAAGATAATTAATGATTAGGTTAGATTGCAAGATAATTAATGATTACATATTCTCACAAGTTATTTTTTTTTAATTGATTTTTTAGCAAAATAAACTTATGGGACAGAAAGTGGTGGAAAAAATTATCTGAGAGAAAGGATAGATGTCACTATTGTAGAGTAGGAAGAATGTTCTTTTGAACAAAAAATCCAATGCTATGAAGGAAAACTCATCATGCTAGTCCATTGCTGGATGCTAAAAGTTTCTGAAGAGCCATCTTAAACTATATTGCTCTTCTCAAGCCCATGACTTAATATTTTGTACATAAAAGTCTCACTGATACAATGCATTATATATACATATTTTAGATGAGATTGTTGTTTAGTTTTATTGATTTTTTGATTACAAACTGTTGGGGGGGGGGGGATTATGAAAACTACTTCAAAATAGATGGAGATGATATATTGGAAAGAAGATTCTTGTTATAGCATGTTTGACAAAAAGATTCAGAAAGGAAATGAATGAAATATTGAAAATAATACTGATTTTTTATATTGTCTTTTTAATTTAGAACATAATCAATTATGTAGTATTAGGGGGGGGGGGGCATTGATTTGCCTAATAATCATAAATCAATTTGTATTAAAAAAGGAATTATATGTTTTACTAGTGGAATTATTGAATGATATGGTATTGTTAAAGCTAAAATGGTGAATAGCATATATTATTGTCTTTCATTGTACTGTAGAGATCCTGCAGTAGAAACAAAAACAATTTGACTAGTAATTTTATTTTAGTCATGATTTGTTTCTTTGTAATTAAATTTTAATGAATTAATTTTATAATATATATATATTCTTTAGTTTCTGATATAAATTTAATTGTTTATTTTGATAAATACATTTAAGCTTTTAAAATAAAAAATATTTTCTCATATAATGAAAAAAGATAAAATAATCTACCTCTTTTTTTAAATAAGATTTTTTCAGCAGCTTCTCGTAGAGGAACAGGCTTGAAAAGAGTTTGGGCAATTTTTCATCTTCATTTTTTTTTTTTTTAGCTAGGATAACTAGATATCCATTTAATGACCACTGTTGAATGTTTAACTATCTAAGAGAATAGTTTCTAAGCAAAGTTGAAATTAATGGCATATTAGACAAAATGGTAAGATTCAATATAATGGAAAATACCAAATACAAGTAATTCAGTTTTATGTTTCAAGATCATTTTGATAAACATATAGAATTTTTATCTAGATGTACAGAAAATTTTGATCAGATAAAACAGCGCTTTAAAGTTATCATGGAAGATTTTAATACTATGATTGGAAAATGAATGAATTTGAAAATACAGTGGATAAATTTGATTATAGAGACAGAAATGTTAGTTGATATAGATTGGTGGATTTTTCAGGCAAAGAAATTTTTGAGGAAACTCCAAAGACAAAATAGACAATGGCATCCAAATGAAGATTCAGCAAAATTGGACTATATTTTCAGTAAAAAAGAAAATATGTATTTCAAGTTTAATGGTCTTCATAAATTCAATGCAGGAAGTAATCACCGATTATTAAGGTATAAGACACATGTTGATGGAAAATTAGATACAAGCTATTAACAAAAAAATATTCTAATGAATTTAAGATAGAATCTGCAATGATTTTAAAAATATGATTAAATCTTGAATGAGATCAATAAGAAGATAGTTGATACTGTACTGTTAGGTTTTGTATGTTCACATAACAAGATCTAGCATCTAGGCAAAAGTACCTCGAATCTAATCATGCGCAAGATACATAAGTCAGGAACACTCATGAATTCTGCCCTATTTGCCTATTTTCTAGATCTACCAACTTACGAGCAACAATCCCGATGATATCAATCTAATTTCATCTCTTCACCGGCATCGCACATTGGAGACACAAAAAGACTCTAATTTAAGTTTAATGGTGGGATATTTAGCATGAAACACAATTTAGAAGCAATTAAAGATCGTGAGCTATCATATTAATTATATATTAGCGGAGATCATCTAGTCAGTAGGAGCATAAAATATTAATTTAAATAAAAGAAAACACAATGATTCAGAAATGTTATAATATATATATTTAAGGTTTATTATTTTAACAAAACATAAGTAAACGCATGTCATCATTGATTGATCATTGGCCTCATAAATATTACATAACAGTGGGTCATAGAGAAATAATATTACGTTTGGTTGATAAATTAAGAATCAAATTTAATAGATGACTTTATTTATAGTTGCGGTTATGCCAATAATATGTACTATAATGATGAATATAAGATTTAGTGCTATTAAGAAATATAATATTGAAGTGCCACTACACCCCCAGAAAGAACAAAATAGCATTTAACCAATTTGAAAGATAATTATAATTTGATAACGAAGCATTACATTTGTACAAAAATATAGTTATTAATTCAGTTTATAAAGTGACAGACGTGTGTGGGATAGCTAATGACTATATTAATAATAACGTTGGCGCAAGGATGTGCAATTTAACTAGTGGACATAGATCTGTTTAGCAAAAATCACAACATTACGGCTTATGGATGTTCATGGGTTTATTAGAAATATAACAAAAGGCGGTGCGTGCATGGCGACGTATTTGATGTGAACCAGTCATGGATCCGAACATGTGCTTAATGGAATTCATTTTGAGAAATAGACCGATATAAGTCTGCGACGTTAGCAGAATCGGTTCAGGAACGAAGAGTGATCAGCTACGCATTTATTGGGCTGGTTTTTCCAGAGCGATCCCCATATAAAGCACGCACATACGACCAAATAAGTCCCCTGGGGGGGGTTAAAGCCTAGTTCTTGGACTTTGAGAAAGATAATGGGGTTCGACTTTGCGATACCTCCATCGGAAAGAGAAGCACGAATATATAATATAGGAACGAATGTGCCTATATGCACGCAACGCTTGGGACAACGAAATATATAGCTTTAAAGACTTTTAATTACTTAATGCCCATAAATTATAGAATACCCTGCATAATGGTATGATCTAATCGCTAAACAGGCATGGATGATTTAAATTAACTAAATTATATAAATTTTAAGACATAAAGCTTTCCCTTTACTTTAAATTATTTATAACTTCCCACACCGTTTAATAAATACAAAGGTAAAGCCTGAAATTCGGGTAAAGCTGCTTGGAGCGTTGATGCTAGACAAAATCAATGAAATATAACGTTACCGGGCCGCCGCAACTTTTTTCTTTTTTTATACGTTTTTTTTCTTCTAATATTGATTAAACGAATAATTTTTATTTCATTTAGAACATGATTTCTTTATTATTAAACAAATTTTGATATTCATTTTCATTACTTTTTGTGGGTTTTTTGTTGGAACCTGATATTTTTTCAACAAATTTTGCTAATTGTATTTTTTTTCTTTTTATCACTTTAAAACTTCGGACCGTTTCATGACGTCAAAAAAATTTGTTTGAATCCCACCGCTGAAAAAATAGAATACAATTATTTGCGACTTGTTTAGAACTTAATTCTACCTTTCTTTTATTTTATTTTTTTTTGTCTTGACTAATGGTTTTTCTTATTATTATTATTATTAATTTTACTTTTTTTTTTAAACACAACTTGTTATCACTTTGATTTAGATTATGTTTGAATTAGCCTTTTTTTTTTTTTTGGTTACTACAAGAAACAGCTTTTTGAGCGGGGAGAATTCGTACTGTTTATTATTAACAAAAAGGCAACAAAAATAGTCAATTATTTTACAGCGCTGAAAAAGAATCAACTTTGGGACTTGTTTCGAATTTTGATTTCTTTTTGGTTGATGTAATTGTTTTTCTTAATATTAAATCCAAATTTACTTTTGTGTTTTTGCCGATTCAAAAATTGTTTTCAAACACCCACACTCGGAAAAAGAATTGTAACCAAAAACTCAAGAATTTAACCTTTTTTTTCTTTTTTTGAAACAACTTTTTCTCACATTTTACTTTGATTTCTATTTCGTTCGAATTACCTTTTTTTTTTTTTTTAGCCTTCTACAATAAACTGCTTTTGGAGGTGGGGGTGGGGTGTATTTCGTAATTTGTTATTCTTAACAAAAAGTCAATCAAAGTCATTTATTTTAACCCCGCTGCAAAAAATTGAATCCAAATTGTCAATTTTTAATGAAATAAAAAACAAAAAAAAAGGACACAAACTTTGGACTTTTTAAAATTATATTTATTCGATTTTACTGCTGTAATAAAAAGTGGACATTACATGTACCTGACAAAAAAAAAAAAAAAAACACAATCTCACACACTTTCTGTACTCTGCAATTTATCTGAAGAAAAGTTTCAAAATTGCATGTTCGTCTCAGATCTTTTAGTGGTCTCGAATATTTTCCCCACCACGCTGAAACATGACTTAACGCGTGAGCTTTGTCAAAGCCTGTTCGAACATACACTTTGCCAATTTTTTTACATATTAACCTTTTTTTCGGGAAAGGTGGGGACCATATGACAATTCTTAATAATTAACATTTTTAAAATCGAAATGACATTATTACGGAGATTTGGAAAAGTCGTACCGCCTTGAAATTTAAACACCCTCAAGCGATATGGTAATCAGCTATGAAAAGAACGAATATGCGTAAACAGCTTTGAAGCACAAAACAGGCCGTAATATTTTTGTGCGATGTCATGTAAAGCGGCCTAGCTCAATGGGTTAATACAATATGTAAATGTTGTATTAGCCTGTAAGGCCGTGACCGCCGAAACGGCATTTTTATGTGTTTTGACACGTAAACAATGCCCCAAGCGGCCGTGCCCGAATTTCAGGCTTTTACCAATACAAATTTTGGTTAAAAATGCTATTATAAGAAATAAATATGTTTATATGGAAACAAATGGGGTGGTGGAAATAACTGGGATAATAATTAGATTTTACATATATAAGATACTGAAGTGGTAAATCTGTAGTACATATTTAACTTCACTGCCTGATGACATTACATACCTTTAAAGTAGGGTTTGAACCTGTTTATATGTTTATTTGGTCATCCAGGAATGTTAAGCACACACATATCACTTCCACCCTGTTTATTTAAGAAAAGGTTATGTGTAACCAGTTGAATTATTATTTTAGCTTAAGTATATTTTATTTTCAAGCTTGTAAATTCCCTTCACTTAGATAATTGTGTATGTGCATATATGTATTACAGATATAAAAATAAATACAATTAATGTAGAGCTAAAGCAATGCCAGAAATTCTAAAAAATATTATTACAATTTAAAAATGTCATTCTCATTTCAAGTCAAACCAAAAATCATATTTTAAAGTTATTTGCAATTTTAAAAATACGTTTAAATAATCTGCTTTCTGGAACGTATTGTTTACATCTTCCAATATTGCTAAATTTCAAGTATAGGAGGAGCAGAAGTTCTAGGAACGCACGGAAGGAGTTCAAATCACTCTTCTCTCTGGTATTTGTGTAGAGAGTGGTAATAAAATGGACTGTGAGTAAAAGGAATTTGCCTCCCTGATCTTAAATCGCCTCTGTCCTGCCTTCTGCTATGCCATCGCTGCTTGAGAACTGTTATGTTTAATTGTAAAGAATATTGGAAGATGCCTACCATTATTTTATTAATATTGTGCTTTGCTAAACTTCGTATACGTTATTATAAGTGGCCACCATAACTTCTAAAGGTAATCCGTTTTGCCGAAGAATGAACTCTTAATTTTCCTCACTTCATTTCTTTCCTAAATCTTAATTGTAATCAGAATGTAATCTTTATTTAATTTATAACTGATTATAAACTTAATTATCGTTAAATTTATGATTTTCTCTTTTAAGTTTTTTAAACTTGTTTTTTTTTGAAACGCTAAGCACAGAATTATGTACTGTAAATTTATTATTAGTTTTTTTTAAGTTTCACACTTTAATTATTTTATTTCATGCGGCAAAACTTATTTTAAAAATATATCTTATTAAATTAGTTTTAGTGTGCTAATGTTTTAATCTAGCGAACTTATATTATTTCAATCATCATTCCGATATTTTGGAATATTTAAATAGTTTAAACGTAAAATTTCTTATTGAACGCTGTTTGCTCGGTTAAATATTTTGAAATTATGGTTAATGGCGGATTGTTTAAAAATCATATCACTATCGATATTTAAATGCAATTTATGTTCTTTTAATAAATTTGATTATTAATATACTTTAATAACTATTTATTATTTATACGCCATTAAGAGTTAAATTAATTATAATATATTGTCATTTAAGAATACTTGGGCTTGTTAAATAGGAAAAATAATATTTTTCCCTCTTCTATATTCGACATCCTAAATTTATTAAAGTTATACGTACGATGCTGAGTGGGTTATTATTTTATCATGGCGTTACGCATGCTATTATTGCTTTATTTAAGCTTAAATTATTTTATTAGTCATTTAAGACTTAAGCCATATTCGCGTTGCTTACTTACGATAGCATTTTAAAGTACTTATATTTTGCTTTATCATATTTATCATCCGAACTCCGGATTTTCTTCACGTAACTCGTCTAGGAATGAGGTTTGGTAGAACCGATCTTAGGATAAACATTAGAGTATTAAGGCTCTGCATGTGACACGTTGGAGGGCGTGCCATGGAATCCTTACCACTCATATTTTCGAATATCGCCTTGTGATAAATACAAGCGGAACCATATATGTGATAAAGCCTTCCAATCCAAAGACGGACATCTCCATTTTAAACGCTGTCATTATAGTTAGCACTGCGAGTTCATTTATATGTAGTTCTCATTTTATCTATAAGACGTGGCGCAGTGATGTTTATAAACCACTCATTTTATCATTAGTCGAATATTTTAGGATTGTTACGGTAAAGCTAATTTAGGCTAACCCATTCCTCATTTATACAGGCCCAAATATGCTCATAAACGATAAATTATTGACTATCATATCAAGAGTAAACCTCTCTTTAGAGATGAATTTGTAAACGTCCTTATCATTACTTAAAGTAATGATCACCGCATTGATAACATTAATTTATTATTATACTATAACTCATTAGCATACTAAATCAATTGCTTATATGCAAAGTAATAACCGCATTAAATCTGTGCTATGTTTTCTAATGTAAATTAAATTGTTTATATTTATTAAATTATTATGTTTTAATAATTACTCATGCGTTGTGTCTTACTGACTCTCACTCATTGAATTCCATTAAATATTTATAATAATGTCAGTAATATTTAGAAGTTATAACTGATTACTTCAAATAGATATTTATCTCTGGGTTATTTTGTTCTTGCTCATTCTGGATGGATACTATTTTATAATTCATGTTTCTTTTGCAATGCTAGCTGTGTGCAATTCATTTAAAATTTATAAATTGTCCCTTCACATAAGATATTTGATTGAGCCAATATTTGATATTATTTATTTACATTAATTACCCTTTAGATCTCATGTTTCTCTGCTGTGTCTCTGGGACCAGAATGAATAAAATTTCATGTTATCATCAGAAGTGTTGTTTATAATGTTATAGTTTTAGAGAAGAGCAAATAGGGCAGAATTCATGATTGCTCCTGACCTGTGTATCTCGGGCATGAGTGGATTTAGGGTACATTTGCTTAGATTCTAAACCTTGTTAAATGAACATACAATTCTGACCGGTACAATACATTTATGGTTGGGATTAGCACATTTAAAAAAAAATAAAAAAAAAATGGTTGGGATTAGCACATTTAAAAAAAAATTAAAAAAAAACATTTTAGAAAAACAGATGTTGATCTGTTTTCCTACAACAATTTAAGATAATGACTTTGTTTTTTCCAAACTCGCGAGCACCTGCACAAGTGGAATAGGACTTGTTTTTAATTAAAAATTAGTTCTTAATTTCCCCGTAAGTGATGGGTAGGGAAATTAGAAAGGAATTACATGCTAGTGAGTTTGAAATATTACTGGCATTTTAAAACACAAAAATACGTAATATAATAATGAAATAAAATATTATTGCCGTATGGAAATAATAAAAAAAGAAAACATTGAATAGAGGCTCAATGATAGAATAGGTTAAGTCATATAGAGTTATACTAAATAAAATTACATCAAATATAAACATTTACATAAGATATTAAGAATAGAGTGTCAGGATTATTGTTATAGAAGGCTGAACTTAATAGAATCATAAAGCGGCTAAAGTTCTTTTACCTTTCATAAATAGTAGCGGTTCTTGATGTTTGGAATGTTCATCGGCATTAATACACTAGATCTAGGCTTGGAATAAGGCATCACAGGTAGCATTTTTAATGATTTAATTGATAGACATTTGAAAATTCACAGGCATGGGATCCGGAGCTTTTCTTATGGGAACGAGCATGTTGGAACAGAGAGGGAGGTGAAGTTTCCCCTACTCACGGCACATTGGATGAAAATTTAAACTAGCGTGGATTACGTGGACCATCTTTAATTTATGTTTGTCTCCTCTTTGGATTCAAATCCAGCAGTATTTATACTCCTTTTTTGATGATGTAGTATAGCACTTAACTGCTGGACTTGAAGCAATTTGAGCACTTTAGCAAAGCTGAAATCTGCTGACCGGAAGTCTTATGATTTTAAAACAAGTTGGCGTGGATAAAATTTCCACTAATGGATTTTACTTTACTATTACAAATCGTAACCTTTTAATTTTAACTAATGGGCTTTTCTGGGTAATTGTTTTTAGTTGTGTTCGAGAAACTTCTTAAAAGAATTGCATCATTTTCTGACCGCTAAATTAAATATAAAAAATAATACATTTCATATATGAATTTTAAGTTACATAAATAATATAATTATTAATACGATTTATTATCAATCTCCCCACACTGAAAATATATATATTTATTCATTACGCACGCATACACATTAAAATAATATTAAATATTTATTTATTAAATTATTTTGCCTTAAGATATATAAATATCTACATCAGTTATGTTTAAATGGTTAAGCAAAGAAAAATTATATGTTAGTAAATATGTATACGCGTGTAAGGATGGGTTTAAACATGGTTTGGTGGTAGGAGACTGTAAGTGGGCTGTGAAGCACGATCTGAGCATCAGATCGTCTGCTTCAATACTCTGCTAAAAACTACTATATAGATAGTCAATACTAAAATGCAGCAATTCACCAGTAAATTTTCAGTTGAGACAAAGTAATATATGACTATATTAAGGCAAATAAAAATATTTTTAAATGACCCATTTACAAAAAATGAATATCTAAAATTCTGTAAAAATGATATGAAAAGAAGTTAGGGATAATTGTTTGTTATTGAACTAATTTAATATGAGCAAATTTTTATATATATTGGATCCAAATAACATTTCAATAATTTATCTGAAACACAAAAACAAAAAATAAATAAAACCATATAATGTATATATAATACAAAATAAATAGTACATAAAACTCAATATTTTTCAAAACTTTGAGTTTTTTTTTAAATAGAGAAAAATCCTTATCATTACAAAATAAATTTATCTTATTATAAAACATTGTTTTACAAAAATTGACTTAAATTTTATAAAATCTATTTTCTTTGTCTTAACTAAGTTTTATAAAAAAAATGTGAGACAATTTAAGGAAATATAATATTTTCTTTCCTTAATTTGAATATATAATATCTAAGCTGTTTATTTTTATTAAAATTTTAAACTTTCCTAAATAGTTTTCCATTACTATTAATAATTAAAAAAGCAAGTCATATATAAAGTGACATTACTTTTATAAGTTTATATTTACAAAAATGTAATACAGAGATCGTACCAATAGCTCAAACAAACTCAGGAAAGCTATAAAAATGTGCAAAGTTTCAAAAATATAAAACATCTTGATATTAGAAGTTTTTTATTTAATCAGAAGAAAAAATGAGATAATTATTACAAAAAGGAATGACCTGAAATGTGGGTGGAAGAATTCTATAAAGAAGTATAATAAAGATGAAATCTCTACTTTTACTACATCTGAAATTCTATTGAAGAAATTAGGAATAAATAAACAAATAAAAAATGGAAAGGAACCTGAAAATAATGGTCATTATATATATATTTTAAAAGAAGCAAACAAAGAAATAGGAAAAATGTTGATAATGCTATATACCAAATGGGTAAATGATAAAAATATACCAATGATTGGAAAAATGCAGTAGTGATATTAAGGTCATTACAACTCATTTGCTGGAAACTTAGATTTCTAAGAAACTAAAAATATAAGCTGGATTTAAAAATGGTTAGGACTTTGTGAATCACATCTACATATTAAAAAAAAAAAAGGAATTTATTATATGAATTGCTATTATTCTTTGAACTTGTAGGTTATGAAAAGACATTTGATTCCATAATCATTTCAGCAATGATTAAAGTTTTGACAGAACTAGTATATTGTCAAATTTTGAAGAATATTATCGATAAGCAATAGCAGTTATTAGACATTGTGATACTAAGAAGATTAACATTGATAAAGTATTTGACAAAGTGACACAGGAAATATTTTGGGATTAAAATGGGAAGCTAAAGGAATAAAATTAAATGGAATTTGAATCAACTAAATTTTGTAAATGATATCTTTGGTCTAAAAAATAATGCTACAGATTTCAAGATGTTATTGCAGATATTGGATGAAAGCAAAAAAGTCAGATTAAAGATAAATAAAAACTAAAATAATGTTGACTGGTTTCAAAGAAAAGAAAAAAATCAAGAAATTTACAATTATAAATATTTTGATCAGATTATTAATATAGATGGAAGCAATGAATGAAATTAATTATGGAATTAAATTAATGGAAGTACTTTTGATTAGAAATAATAGATGGATTTGTTTGAAAAGATTTTTAATAATTATATTTTATTAGTGCTTGCTTATGAGTTTAAGACTTGCTTACTTA
Source organism: Epiperipatus broadwayi (assembly GCA_028023455.1). Lineage (NCBI taxonomy): Eukaryota > Metazoa > Onychophora > Udeonychophora > Euonychophora > Peripatidae > Epiperipatus > Epiperipatus broadwayi. Next base: position 3,116,358 of record JAQFVV010006225.1, on the reverse strand, counting down.
ATATTAAAACTTGCAATTTTATAGAAAAATATACGAATGAATAAAGAAATTTACTGATTCCAGTGAATTGAAGAGAAACTGTGAATCAGAGAAAATAGATTTAACTTGGAGAGACCTTCATGCTATTATGAATGGTCATAATTGAAAGTGATGATGACTTCTACTAAACATAACTTCCTACAAGTTTAAATGATTGGTTTTATGCCTAAATATTTCTTTAGAAACTAAATATAATCTACATTTTTTATCACTCTGAAAACTCCTGCACAAGATAAGAATGGTAAAGTTAAGCTAAATATTTTTAACTGAAGAAAGTTTAAAAAAAAATTCTATTTGGTTATTGTAATGTTTAAACATCCTTTGACATTGAGCAACTGATTGTATTATTAGTAACCTGTTTTTAGAACTTTTTACAGAATTCTGAACATCCACATTATTTCTAAAAATATAGTCTTTGAAAAACTTAAATTGCCAAAAAAAAAAAAAAAACCCACTAAAGGGGAAGCATCTTAACGATCTTCTTACATAAATCTTCCTCGAATTAATCTTGGATGTAATGTATTAGTCCTTTTTATCATCTTTTTGAGGACTTATCCTATGATCTGCTAGGCAGTTCATTAAATTGAAAGAAGCATCTGTTATTTTCCTTTTATTAGATCTAAGGACAATAAGGTATACTATTATATATTAGGATAACCTTTTTTTTCTCTAGGCATAAGATTTAAATCTCAACAAGGATTGAACAGATTAAATTTGACTTAAAACAAAATAATAATATTTCATATCATCATGCTTTAAGTTTTTGTCACACTTGAGTATACAAATATTAACTTAGAAGCATTTTCCTCTGCAAATGAAAGTTAATGAAAAATAAGACATTATTTTGTTTGCTATCCAATATATATCCACATTTTTCATCTCGTTTGTCTTAGCACTTTAGACTGAATCAATTTGTTTATGTATTATTTACATGTCGTAGTTAATTATAGAACTTTTAGTTATGGGTCCATCACTCTACCAATGCACTAAAGCATGCAGTTATAAAAAATAATGTTAAATAAAAGTGATTTATAGCTTTGTAGTATGAATCCATTTATTTTCATATAGCAAAACTATTCAATAAAGCAATATTTTTTAGCTAATTCAGATTTAACCTAGATAAGTTAAAAAATGTAGGAATAAAAATAACAGCATGGATTTAATCGCTATTGCTAGGCTCTAATATTTACTATCAGCTTCTTATCGTTCCAACAATTTCTTATCTTTCTTGAATATAACACACTAAATAAACATATCTAATTTGGATGATGCTACTTTAAGTCTTCAACATTCAGCATTATTATACCATAAAATAAACAGGTTAAAAACAGCCATACTTCTAATAAATTATTTAATATTAATTGTATGGATAAATATATACCATAAAATAAACAGGTAAAAATAGCTATACTTCTAATAAATTATTTAATATTAACTGTATGGATAAATACAGTATATATTTAAAATATTTTCAAATTCATGGTACAATTTCAAAAATTAAATCACTTCTTGAGGTTTTTTTTTTAAAAAAATCAGTTTCTCTATTTATTTTTCATAGATGTCGCTGTTATTCAATTTTTTACCATGCTAAGAAATATATATTACATAACTAAAGTAACCAAATTGGAATGATATCATATCGCAGCCATCTATTATGCTTCTAATCTGAGATACATACCCAAATGGGGTGAAACTTGTCACAAACAGACTTAGATTGCATAAATGAACATGAAATTTGATAATTTACATTTGTTTACATTCTAAAGTTAAAACTATGTGGAATAATATCCATACTTGTTTCATGTTCTCCAGAACAAATATTTCCCATTTTTTATCTTTCAAGTCTTCTTTTTCCTATCAATTACCCCCTTTTTTTCCCCACTGAATTATAATTTTCAATGAGTTCTATCTCTGCATATTTTTCTAATAATAGCATATTTTAAAATTGCAAAAAATGTCTAGTATGAAACTCTCAATGTCTATCCACAAATCTTTTATCTCAACAGTCCAATTCTTATAGAAACTAAATAAATAATGAGAGTGCCATTAGGCATCAGTGTTTCAACTTCATATTTAGCTTCCACGGGACCTATAGGTGTTTATAAAACATCCTTGTAAAGACTTGTTTTTTTTAACAAACTCAAATTTATTCTCATAATTTCAAGGGTTCTCCTGAATCTACATTTCATAATCTTAAGTCTTTTTATTATATTTATAATTCATTAAGTAAATATTGTTTACTTTCTCTATATATTTTAATTAACAGAATATTGATTAATTTCTCTCCTATATTCCTGAATGAAATCCATTCTTAATCTCCTTCAAGATTTTGCACTATTTCATAATTTTTACCCCAATAATATATTTATTAATAAATATATAATATATATTTTTAAAAAAAAAAATTTAAAAATTTTTTTTAATACTCTATTCCTTTCATTTCTCCATATTCTTATTATCTAAAAATTTATTAAAATTTTTTTAAACCAACTCTTCTATAACTTTTAATATATTACTAACATCAAATCAATTACTTTGGGATTTTTTAAAAATTATTTATAGAATCTTTTCAATTCTAAATCCATTCTTGAATTCACTTATCTTAACATTATGGGCTTCCTTACTAATTTCCTAGTAAAACAGGCAAAACTCTCCATACAGTAGTGCCAACCAGAGTAATCAATGGATGCCAGAAGGCTTACGCATAAAATCTCCATCTAGTGCCTACTCATCCAATATCCCCAGACTAGTTTCTGGCTTGTGGCCTTCGTCAATGAGGAGCTTTGGATCTGAGAGCACTGCAGCTAGATCTTAGAATCTAATGCAACCCTCCAGCAGCCACCTTTTATCTCGACTACAAAACTATAAGAATAAAATTTGAAAACAATAATATTTTCAATCTAACCTCAATAGCTTATATAGTCATATGGGTCTGAACCCAATTTGGTACCTATACATTTTGGTGTCTTTGGCTTTTTAACAACCATAGCCACCACTATCCTATTAGGCAGGATTGGTGTTAAGCCACTATTTCTTATGCTAGCACATAACTTATTAAAACAGGCAAAACTCTCCATACAGTAGTGCCAATCAGAGTAATCAATAAATGCCATATGACTATATAAGCTATTGAGCTTATATTGAAGATATTATTGTGTTTTCAATTTTATTCTCATAAATTTTGTAGTTGAGATAAAAGGTGGCTGCTGGAGAGTTGTATTAGATCCTAAGATCTAGGTGCAGTGCTCTCAAATCCAAGGCTCCTCACTGACGGAGGTCACAAGCCAGAAACTAGTCTGGGAATATTGGATGAGTAGGCACTAGATGGGGATTTTATGCATAAGCCTTCTGGCATCCGTTGATTACTCTGAGTGGCACTGCTGTATGGAGAGTTTTGCCTGTTTTAATAACAGTTATTTGCTAGCATAAGAAATAGTGATGTTATTAGATTTGTTTTATTTTTTTAATTCTTTCTATATTTCTATCTTAATTCTATTCTAGTTATTTCTGTTTTTATTTTGCTTTCTATATGATTTCTTTGCATACTTTCTAAATTGTACTTACTTTATTTCTTATTGCTAGTTCTTATCAATTTTAAATGAATATTCATTTGAATCTTTATCATATCATCCTACTCTTCAAAAGTTTGAAATTCTTCAATTCTTATTATATCTTTTATCAATGTCTAAAGTTCTACATTCAATCTTTTAGATACTCCTAATTCTTCATCAAAAACTAATTTTTTATTGTTAATTCTTATTTTGTTTATTGATGCAAAATTCGTAGTCTTCAAATGCTACTTCGATCATATAACTTTTCCATTGTATACTTTTCTCAGATTAATCTTTTATTTTTCATCCTTTTCAATGATGTCTTATTCATATTTACCATTTCAACCTAAGTAAAATATTTCCATGTACTTTTATTTTGCTTGTGCACCTCCTTCTCATTTCCAGTAGTTAAATATTCCACTTATCTATTTCTATTCATACATTTTCAATCTTATTTACATATGTTTCTTATATTTTAAAAAAATATTTTTAATAATTGTACTTATACTTCTTACTTACCATCACATTTATTTATCATCTTCTATTCATATTTCCACTGATGTGGTATTTCATCTCTCAAATATGTATTACTGCTAGTATATTTAAAAACATCTAATTCTTTTCATTTATTTATTTTTTATGAAAGCAATTGTACTTTAATATCTGACTTTTCTCTTAAATTCTTTTTTTTACAATTATTATCTCTCATCTACATTATCTTTTAATTTATTTCATCTACATTATTCTTTGATTTATTACCTTCTCTAATAACTATAAATATATTTTTTCTTCCCAATTCTATCTCCCAACATTTTATTTTGACTTAGACATATTCATCTATATACCTTTACCATAAAGAATAATTTAAAAAGTTAATATAATTACCAGTTCATATGATAAAGTCTTCTATAAAAACAGCATTGTAAAGTCCTGCAAATGTTTACACCCACATCATTATTTTTTAGCCAATAAATAGATTTCTTCTGTTAATCACTGAATGTTATATATAACAACAAATTTGGACATCAATAACTTACAAGATGAAATTAATTATGTTTTAAATATTTATAGTGATAATGTAATTTTAGAAACATTATTTCACAATGTGAAGCCATTAAGTCCTCATTTTTCATAACTATAAGAAAGACCAAATTACTAATTTAATTGCTTAATGAGTTGTCTTTTCCAAGGTTATTGAAAATGAATACTTAGTAACTCTGCCTTGAGAAATAAAATAATTCCAAATTATGTAATCACTGTGAACATTTGAAAAAAAAATTTATTCTTAAAAATTATAAATGAATTTGTGATTATATGCAATATCTAGTTACTAGTAAAAGAGGATCTTTTATTAACTAAAATTTAATGATTCAGATATAAAAATTTTCAAGACTTTACCATGATATTCTTACATATCATATGATTTATTATTTTCAAATTCATTTATAAAAAATAATGTATTTATTTGAAATTTCAATCTCCTTCAAAGTACTCTCCATTTAAATCAATGCATTTGTTCAAAACATTTTTAATAAATGTTGTTAAGCTTTCCTCCTATTGCCATTTTTGTTTCACATCCAACATCAGAAAAACGTTTTCCTTTGAGATCTCTTCATTCAAAGAAATAAAAGTTGGACAGGGCCAAGGAATGAGGTAAGAGTATCATGCTGTTTTTGGTCCACAATTATTTTAACATTCATCACTATGTGGGCAGGTGCATTATCATGATGGAAGAACCAGTCAAATTTTTTCAAAATTTTCAAATATGAACCTTGATTGTTATTTGATCATAGGGTATAAATTCTTTAATACACAATTCATTATGCATCAAAATAACATGAGTGTTTTCATGTGATTTGACTTGTGCTTTTTTGAGATGGGAGAAGTGGAAGTTTTTTATTATCTGGAATTTTTTTTTCAGATTAATTATAGCACCGAGATTCATCTCCTGTTATTACTTTGGAAAACTTTAAAAATTCATTGATAGAAATTCTATGAAATTCCAGTCAATTCCATGAGTATATCAATGATCGTATAACAATCTCCCAGAATGATTTTTTTTTTTTATCAGCATGGGAAGTTGAAGGATATTCTGGAATGAAGTTGATCATTAATTAACATTTTATCTTGTTTAAAATTGTTGAACCATTTATAAACTTGGGTTTTTCTCATGGCAACTTTTTTGTAGACTGTTTGTAGCATAATAACCTTTTCTGATGCTCCCCCCCCCCCCCAATAATAATAAAACTTCACAGCTGCATGTTTGGGTGAATCATCCATCACAAAATAAGTGAAATATTGAACAATTCATTGAAAAAAAATTATTGGAACCAAGCACAATCTTCCCCAATAGCAGCTGGCATATTGGCTCAGAAGGATTCCATGGCAGAAGCAAACTCCAAACTTCCAGAATTCAATTCTATACATCATAATCTAATGTTACCTACATCTATCTCTTCTTCTTTCATTTGCCATGGAGGCCACATTCAGAACTTGATAAATAAATTGAATTGAGCTCAAATCCTTTTTCTAAGCCAAATTATTATATTTTATAAACAGATTTTGCTAAGAATAATATAGTAAAAATATTTATCTTTAGAAGTATAATAATAATTAGAAATAATTATCTTATTTTGCTTCTCACTCAATTTATTTCACTTATTACTCATCTCTTGTTTTTTCTCTGCGATCTTTCACAATACAAATGTTTATTCTAGTCATGAAAGCCTATGATATTATACCTGATAGAAGATATTTCAAAGATAATAAAAAATCAAGTAAATATTAATAATTTTAATATTTAACAATATCTGAAGTTACATCATTACAATTTTTTCTACTACTTTATACTAATAAAGATTAAATTATTATTCAGATGTACCAATTTAATTTCAATATCATTTCAATGTGTCTAGACTTAATTCTAATAATATTTCTTTTCTATATCAAATTCTTTCTTCATTAAGATCTAATTAATTATTATTCAGATGTATCAATTTAATTTCAATATCATTTCAATGTGTCTAGATGTAATTCTAGTAATATTTCTTTTCTCTATCAAATTCTTTCTTCATTAAGATCTAATTAATTTCTACTTATTCATTTATATTTCTTATGTGTAATTTTTTATTGAATTTAATTTATATAGGTATGGCTGATCTAATCTTAATACTGTTCTATATTTATGGTATACCAAGTATTATGTTGCAAGCATATTAATGAGAAACATGCTGGAAATGAATTTTATTTAAGACATTTTATGAACTCTACACCAAATTAATTTTATATATTCATATTTTAACTCTCATTAATAATATCCATATACTTGAAAATATTATATTCACAATGTACGATTCTTAAATGTAAATATGATATGATCAGAATAAGATAAGAATTAATTGTAGAAATTACTAAGAAGCAAATACTCTCATATTATTAAATACTATTTATGAACCTAAACTAACTGCATGAGAAACTTTTTTCTCAATAACTTTATATTTAATTCTTTAGTCATTATATTAAAAAACGAACATTCAAAAAGAATGTCTTTCTAATATAAAATATGGTAGCTGGCTATGGCAAAATTGTAAGAATAAGCAATTATTCCAATAACGAAATTTGATTCTTTCATATCTGAGATTTTACTATGGTTCAAAATATGAACATGTTAATTGTACATGGCAAAATATTAAGAAATAAACAAGTACTAATTACATTGGAGTTTTCTCGATTATTATTATCATAATTAGAATACAAGTACAATTTAATATACTTGGAAATTAGATGTAATTTTAGAGGATTTGAATAGACTTTCAAGCACCCTTAGCTATCGAGTCTATCTCATACAACCGATACACATGTGAAAAAGATAAATGATCTCCCAATATACATCTTTCATGCTGAACTAGCACTCATCAGTTGCACTGATTATATATGTGTGTGGAACATAATGATCTGGGCCAATTGGTGTGTGCTGATTCAGCATAGAATATGCGTATTGGAGATCATTTATATTTTTCACTTGTGTATTGGTTGTATAAGATAGTGTCGATAGCTGAAGGGTGCTTGAAAGTCTGTGTTCAAATCCTCTACAATAATATCATAATTGTTTATTATGGATCATAATGCAGGGTACATTAAATGTATAGTCATATTACTAAGACAACCATATCCTCTTTAATTACATGCAAACTAGCATGACTTTAAATAACTTTATACTGACTTTAAATGTTGAGAAAGTATGTAACAATTCATGTCCTATAATATGAAGATATATTGACAACTTTGCAATCCTCTTCATTATTTACTTCATATGTATATATATTATATATTAAATCAACATGACGTATATCACAGCTTTCATAATGTATCTTCATTTAAAACGATAATAAAATAATTGTCAAATCTTCATATTTTTTTTCATTATTCAACTATATTGTTTTCAAATAATATTTAATTTTTGTTCTGTTATTTTAATATTTCTCAACATTTTCGATAAGTAATCAATCACATAACTATTTATTCATTTCCAAAACTATATAATCACTAAATTTTAAGTCTCTTCAGCACATATATATGTCCACACACACTGACGAATAGATGATCATTTATTATCAATTATTTTTACAAATGATAAAATTGATTTTAATTTGAAGTTATGGTTTGTAATTATTTATTTAAGACAAATGTTAATTTAATTTAGCAACTTCTTATTTTAAATCGTTTAAACAATTATTTTTTAATTTATGAGGCGAAAATTATTTTTGGTAAAGCAATTTATTTTAAATGAATAAATAGTTTAATTTTTTAAAAAATGCTTATTAATTCCTCTTTCTTGAACTGTCTTGAAAATTGAGTTGCAACATTCCTAATATATCTTAAAATCATCACCATAAATTCTTAAATCACACATAATACCTACCTCATATACCAATTTCAGATTTAGAGCAAAAAACATATTTAGATTTTTAGCAATATTCACGGTTACCATTGAAACAGTATGATTTGGTCATCATATGTTTCACCTACTATATAAAATAGTAGTCTTCATTTCCCTAATTCAAACCCTAGAGGTACACATATATATAACTATACTAAGTAATATAATTTAATATAAGTAAAAACGTATATTTATGTGTATGTGTGTGTAATTATATATGCACACACATCTGCTGATTGTATATACATTTTGTAATATTTTTATTTGCTAAAAATTGTATATTCACATCTGATTGATATTATCATTAAATAATGTACACACCTTATAATTTCATAAATATTTATCTTATGATTTTAAATTATTAAATTGGTTTTAAGCTGTGGAAATTGTATTATATAAGAATAGAGTTCTCTAAATTATTTCAAACCGTCTTTGAAGTTATGCAATTACTAAATTACTTAATCACGTATAGCAATTAAAAACAAATGTAGTTTTCTCAGGTATACGTTAAAATGTTTGCAGCTTAAATCTCTTTCAAGAAAAGAAAGAAGAAAAAAAAGAAATTCACTGATTAAAGAAAAAGAACTTTGTAAATCTTATGAGATACCGCCTGCATAAATCCAGACCTTATGATTCTTATAAAATAAAAATTGGACAATTAAACCTGCAATAAAATTCAGCCGAACTTGAATCTTGTGAAATAAAAGGGAACAATTAATAAACATTAAGCCTGAAATCAATCTAACCGATTCATTTGAAGTTGATGAAATTAAGACTTCTTAAGTTTTAAAGTCTAAAAATAAAGATTGTGAATGAGCTGTAAGAGGGGGGGGGGTAAAAGAAATATAAAAAGGGCAGTTTGAAAAGAACTCGTCATCTATTTTTCTTTTAATCTCATGTTAACCTTTACCCAGGCAGTTTGCCTAGTTTTTGTCATGGAAACCAGCAGCTAGAGAAGCAAAGGCCACCTTCCCAGTGGCCAAGAACCATTTATGGAGACTGAAGACCCAAACCACAGCCACCTGAAAGAATAGCCCATAGATGAACCAGCTCAGATAAATCAGTCCATGCGGGTGTTTCATACTGTCAAGCTGCAAGCCTTCAGAATAAACAACCGGTAACAACTTCTCAAACAAGCTAAATCTAAAGCTATAGCAATTTCTAAATCTTTCCTAAAGCTAGCTATATAATATAAATAATATGCACAAACTCTTAAACTCAAATCTCGCAAATTAATTAAACTATGTTAAAAAGTATATTCTCTTTTAAATTACTTAAACTGTATTAAATAAGGGTATTTCAATCTGTAAATTTTAAAATACTTTAAAAGTTAAAATGTAAATCTTGCCTGATCTCAAATTCTTAAATCTTTTAAATTCAACTTATAAAAGCTTATTTCCCTTATTATTTTCTCTATTTATGTCTATACTTTTGCATATATATATTGTTAAAATGCATTTATTGATTTATGCTGTGCCTTCGGAGCAGAGATTATTAATTATTATAAACATAAAGAGACATTTTTGTTCTCAAGTAAATTAATGTATGCTGTTTCGCATGTTTATAGATCTCTGGTCTGAAACCTACTTTGATATATTAGTTGAGCTGCTATGTTTAGCTTAATATCACATATATGTTGCTTATTAAAAGGTCTGTTTAGTTAAATACAAGAGAATGATAATTTAAGGCATATTCAGTAGTTAGCCCAGTTTAAGTCCTAGATATGCTTTAGACCCCATTAATGTATTTTCATAGAATATGTAGTTAATTAATAAACTAAATCATTTTAATAAAGTCCTCTTTAGCACAATTTCAGTGTTTATTTAACTAACTGGCGTAGGGTAGTTTTGCTGAAGAAACTATAGATTTCACGCTTCACTAATTGTAATAATTAATATTTAGAAAGCGTCATGAATGAGCTTTTACGAAGCACTGAGGTGCATTCCACCTTGCTATCATATAATTATTAAGATAAGATTAGGTGTTAAGGACTATCTTATCATCCCTAGTTTGGACAGCCCTCTCTCTTGAATGGGATAATGATTTTAAGGGTCATTCCCATTACCTCCTTCAGAACTGGAACACCGGAATCCAGCATCGTATATTATGGCTGTTCGATCATCCGAACTAAAAGTTCACATATAGCAGGCGACCGGTATCTGAGAACTGAATAAATGTTACTGAATCTCATGAGTAAAGGCGCATTCAAGCCGCATCTCTGATGTAATTTGCATAGCCTCAGAAACTATGCTACAAAACGCCAGTTCATCTGCTGTTATATTAATTGTTCTGCATTGATCTGAACCTAAGATCTAGTTTATCTAAGAATATCTACATAAAGAGCGCATTGACTGCTCATCACATAATAATAAATTTAGGTACACATTGTATAAAGTTGCCACTCTTAAAATTTAACCCTTAATACCCTAGTAGGAATGACAGAGCATAATTTAGGCATCAGTGTAGACGTAAAAATAATAATTAAATGTATAAACGCTATAATAAATCACATGATCACTATCTCACACTAGCACAATAATTGTTATTAAACAATTCAAAATACAGCAAAACTCTCCATATAGTAGTGCCATCTTGTGCTAGAGAGCAATCAATGGATGCCAGAAGGCTTGTGCATAAAATCCCTATCTAGTGCCTACTCATCCAATATCCCCAGACTAGTTTCTGGCTTGTGGCCTTCATCAGTGAGGAGCCTTGGATATAAGCTATTGAGCTTGGGTTGAAAATATTAATAGTGTTTTCAATTTCATTCTCATAGTTTTGTAGTTAAATAGAGTTAAAAGGTGGGTGCTGGAGGGTTGCATTAGATCCTAAGATCTAGGTGCAGTGCTCTCAGATCCAAGGCTCCTCACTGATGAAGGCCACAAGCCTGAAACTAGTCTGGGGATATTGGATGAGTAGGCACTAGATAGGGATTTTATGCACAAGCCTTCTGGCATCCATTGATTGCTCTTGTTAGCACAAGATGGCACTACTATATGGAGAGTTTTGCTGTATTTTGAATTGTTTAATAACAATTATTGTGCTAGTGTGAGATAGTGATCATGTGATGTTTAGTGGTTTAACACCAATCCTGCCTAATAGGATAGTGGTGGCTATGGTTGTTAAAGAGCCAAAGACACCAAAATGTATGGGTACTGAATTGAGTTCAGACCCATATGACTATATAAGCTATTGAGCTTGGGTTGAAAATATTAATAGTGTTTTCAATTTCATTCTCATAGTTTTGTAGTTAAATAGAGTTAAAAGGTGGGTGCTGGAGGGTTGCATTAGATCCTAAGATCTAGGTGCAGTGCTCTCAGATCCAAGGCTCCTCACTGATGAAGGCCACAAGCCAGAAACTAGTCTGGGGATATTGGATGAGTAGGCACTAGATAGGGATTTTATGCACAAGCCTTCTGGCATCCATTGATTGCTCTTGTTAGCACAAGATGGCACTACTATATGGAGAGTTTTGCTGTATTTTGAATTGCTATAATAAATGATGATCGTTAAGTACAATTGATTACAGAACGTGTAGTTCGTATTTTCACCATCCCACCTGTGAGTGGAATATGCAGTATATTTGTTATTGTTTGTGTTTTGTCAATATTAAATAATTTTAAAACATATTAATGTCTGTAGTATTATTTACTTTGTTTATATTAAATCACCATCCATAATTATTAATATATGCATTGGATAATCAGCCATAAGTTGTGTGAGTGTGTTTGGTTAAGCTATAAAGCATTTAGTTAATTATCCTCGAGTCTCTCGCTTTACTCTTTGCTACTGCCGGCGCGGAAATTAAGCGATTACGAGTGTGACCTCATATATGTCATTCATAAGGTAGTAAGTCAGGGAGGGTTGGTGAAGGAGCTGAGGTGCGATCGGATTGGTCTCAAACCCTCATCTAGATCAGCCTTGGTATAATTTACCAAAACTCTGGATTTTGTTGCGTGAATGTTCAAATATGATTGTTACACCATGAAGTAATACAAAGTTTATTTCACATGGTATTTAAATTGCAATCTGCCCTGCATTTACACATTAACTTTAACATACCTTCCTTATTTTGTATTATTACAAACAAAATATTCAGACATCATAAACAATTTCCATAAATCAAAATGTTAAAACTAAATATAAAATTTATTATAAGATTAATATATCATAAATATTTTAATGACAATATTTCCGTCTATTCAAAATTCTAAAATTTATTAAATTTAAGCAAAATAATGACCAATTACAATGTCTTTCTAGACTGTGAGACACTTTCATTTAAATGATGTATATCTAGCTAATAATTTTAAAATAGTAATATAAGCAATTTCTGAGTATAGAGAATATTTTGCAGTTTTTGACAATGTCTTAATTTTCGGGTGTGGTAACTTTTGATTCTCATATAATTTTTCTGTTCCCAGGAAACTTTTATAACAGATATTATTTGTTAATAGCTAATGATTTAAGCAAAAATAATAGTAGTTTATTGTTAAAGAATTGAAAGTTTTTAAGTTGCAGATACAATTAAATCTTATAAATAAATTTTTATTATTGAAGTTGAAGATATACATCAGGTCAGTTATCAGAGTGAGGTTATTCAACCTATAGAAGGATATTTTAAGGGTTTTACACAAATAAAATTTTGGTTGGCATTGGCTTTAGAAAATTAACACTTCAATTTTAAATCAGGATACATATATAGGTAATGAGCTCAACATAATGATTGATATTCATTTATGTTCCTAACTATACAAAAGAAGTTTGGACTTTTACATTAATTAATAAAACACCTGGCAATTAATTAATGAAGACACCAAAAACAACGCATACATTTTTAGTTATTAAATACTGCCTAAAGCTATACTAGTAATAATAAATAAAATAAAAATTCATATAACATTACAAAACTAGCCAAAAAAATTAAACTTTACTAAAATTCCTCCACAATCATGGTTATGGAAGAATTTTAGTAAAGCTTAGCGTTTTTGGCTAATATTGTAATGTTATATGAATTTTTATTTTATTTTAATTATTTATACCCTTTAACATCAAAGAATTAAAATTTTGTCTTTGAAAACTAAATAAAAACTATTGTTACCAGTCTATAACATAATAATTGGATTTCTCATAAAACAAAAGATTTATTAATATATATAACTTTAGTTTTTAAATTCTTACTTTTAAAACATTCTTCATGTGCCATTTAATTACAATAAAATTGATGATTTAGAATTAGACAAATTTATTTGTCTTTACTATTAAATTAATATTAAAAATAATCAATTTAAAACAAAATTGAAAAATTATGGACAAATTTTAATATTGAAATTTGATCATTTAAAGTATTTATTACTAAGTTATATGAAAACAATATTTATCTAAATCGCATGTTGAAAATTGATAATAAATTGAAAGTATGCTAGTCTTTCTCACATGTGCAATTATAACAGAGAAAGCCAATCAGATTTTAAACAGATATCTAATAAATAATCAAGCTTAGACACGAGACAGAGATTTTGATAGAAAAGGTTAATACCAACCTTTTCTAAACTTAACTTATATATATATAAGCCAGTCTTAAGCGCAATGAATGATAATTGTATTTGTTTATATATTTAAAGCTTTCGGGCTAAGATCTTAAGACTGGCTTATATATATAAAAGTTAAGTTTAGAAAAAGTTTGAATCAACCTTTTCTATCAAAATCTCTGTCTCGTGTCTAAGCTTGATTATTTATTAGATATCTGTTTAAAATCTGATTGGCTTTCTCTGTTATAATTGCGCATGTGAGAAAGACTAGCATACTTTCAATTTATTATCAATTTTCAACATGCGATTTAGATAAATATTATTTACAAACGTTGCTGCTATGAAAATTGCGGTATAGTAAATCTGAGATTTCATGCCGTAATATATTATATTTATAACACAATGAATGATAATTGTATTTGTTTATATATTTAAAGCTTTCGGGCTAAGATGCTTAAGACTGGCTTATATATATAGAAGTTAAGTTTAGAAAAGGTTGGTATCAACCTTTTCTATCAAAATCTCTGTCTCGTGTCTAAGCTTGATTATTTATTAGATATCTGTTTAAAATCTGATTGGCTTTCTCTGTTGTAATTGCGCATGTGAGAAAGACTAGCATACTTTCAATTTATTAAGTTATATGAAAGAAATAAGAATATAGAATGTAGCTTTAATTATGTAGCTTATTAAATATATGTATATATTAAAGAAAAGTCACTTATTTAAAAAATGATTTAAATAAAAATGAGTATTATAAAGTTAAAAATAAATTAAATTTTATCTGCTAAATAAATGTTTTTTAAATTTCAATGTTATATGCACTTTATAACATACAATTTTCTACTGTCTAATATAATATTAATATCATCTATATTCTTTATTACTTTTTGCAGTGCTTTTTTACTACAATCCACTATTGTATTATATAGATTTGGCAATGCAATAAGATAGTTATTTTACTGTCTCTGAGCATATATATCTAATCTTTATTCCCACTAAACAATGGCTAGATATCATGAAGAAATTACTTCAATACATTAAATTATTGCGATTTGATTACCCTTAAATATTTGACATCAACTACTTTAGATAAATATATTAATGATTATTATAATTATTTATAAAGCTAGATATTATATTTTTAATCTAGATATAAATTTAAAACTATCTTATTTTTATTAAACACAATCACATGATAATCTAATTCTGATCATTTTTTTCCAGGTGAAATACTTTACATGTATTCTCAAACTCATTTCATTACACCTGTTAAAATATGAATAGAGATATTTAAAAAAAGCAAATGACTCCCAAGATGCATTTTATGTTATATCAGCATTCTTCTGTTAACTTAGTTCACAATTTCGTAGAAATTTTGATTATTTGTTCAATATTTATCAATATTAGATTACTGCAATTTGATCTACTATTACCAATACATTCACACATTTGAGACCTAACCCATTAGATGGATGGTACTAAATGGGTGAATGCAAGAGAATTGTCTCTTGTAAATCAAACTGCGATAATATGACATTGATAAACAAATAATAATGACATATGTAATAGATTGTCTATTAGGGTAATTATAGAATGCTGTTGCAAGTATACAATATTTATATTGGAGGTTAACAAAGGCAAAATTCTCCATACAGTAGTGCCACCCTGTGCCAACCAGAGTAATCAATGGATGCCAGAAGGCTTGTGCATAAAATCCCTATCTAGTGCCTACTCATCCATTGATTACTCTGGTTGGCACAGGGTGGCACTACTGTATGGAGAGTTTTGCCTTTGTTTACACAATTATGTGCTATATAGAGATGGTGATCATGTGATGTATATTGGAGGTTATTTGCTTTTTTCAGATGTCCTTGTTCACATGTTTCAAGATGAGGTGAAGTGGAGATTTTATGAGTATATCTAATATATATACACACATATATGTATGTTTTTTAAAAAAATACTTTTTATCTAAATAACAACAAAAAAAAAATAATATATGCTGAAAATATTTTTATTTAACTAAAATATGACAAATATATATACAAAGACGTCTATAATTCAAAATTTTAAGCATAAAGTTGTATTACAAATAGACTGTAATAATAATCGAATGGTCTATTGTTTGTGAGCTAAACTTCTATGAAAGAACTTTAATTCTTGGGTCTGTCATTCTACCACTGCATTAAACCATGATGGACATTTTGAAAATGCAAGTGATTTTAGTTTTAATATCAAGAGATGAAATTTCTTTAAAAATTCTTTTAAAACTTGTTCTATAATGGAATTTTATGATGAAGTCTAGTTTTTATTATTTTTTAACTTTGAATCACAGATGTTCTTACTTAATTTTTAAAATATATACTTAAACAATACTCCAAAATTATGCAAAATTATCAAAAGCTAATTTGCATTGTTTAGCACATCACATTTACAGTCAAAAACTTGAATGAACTCAAAAGTTTAAATCTTACTGTTAAATTATTTTATATTCACTACTTTCATGCCATCTAGTGTAAGCCTTAGCAATCAATAGATGCCAGACAATAGATGGCATAAAAATAGTGAGTGTAGAAGAAGTTTTTAATGAATAGCAATGTCATGTGATGTCTTGCTTTATGGAATGTCTTAACAATTTAGATCTTCATTATAAAATACATTTTTACATCATTAAAAAGAAACGATTCTACTTCAATGTCTTTGGAAGTGAGAAAATAATTACAAATGCTAATAGCTTGACAATTAACCTCTTCATGCACATTTAAACTTCCACAATTTTCATTCTGGTTACCTACATTTTTTATGATAATAAAGATGCAATGCAATATATAAACATTTACATATAAACTCAGGTTTAAATCAACTTAAGTTATAAATTATCATAAATAACAGAAGGTAAGCTCTATATTACACAAAAACAAGAGAATGTTTGGGATGATAACATTCAATTCCTGTAATTGCTGTCACTAGGCAAGTTAGCAATACTCACAGAAGAAAATAAAATAATGTCATTTAAAATATTGTGTTCCATATTAACATGTGAGTTAGTGTTAATAGATAAATATATTTAGAAGAGTATAAGTAAACTTTGACCTTTTAAAAAATATTTAATAGTATAAATTAGATGATGAAAATATATGTAAAAATATCATTGTGGTTTTAAAAACCAGGGAAAAATAAAAATATTTACTAAGAATGAAGAGAATTGTAAAAGAGTAAAACAAAGAGAAAATTTTAGAGATTTGATTTAATATTATGATATATAATAATGACATTTAAAATCTGATTATTAATGCATAGGAAAAATAATAATAATAATAAAGTGCATTAAATTAACCCATGGCAAAGTACAGATACATGCCATATTTAAGTTAAGACAGATTGTAATATCTTTAAACCTTAGAAGACAATAGAGAAAAAAAAGATACGCATACTACAATTGCTAGAATAAGCATTATGGATAGTATTATTTTAAGAAGTAGTAGAATTTTTAAATTGAACAAAAATCAAATCAGATCACCAATTTTTGGCTTGTGTGGTGCCCAAATGTTAGTGTAAGTTCTCGTTACAAATGTAATATGTGCTGGAAAAGAAGAATGTAGTCATGTATATCTTGTCACATCAATTTTATTGTAATTTAAAATATGGATCTGTAATTTAAAATTTATGGAGAAATAAAAAAATTATAAGAATGATGACAGATAAAAAAAATAAAAAAGGACATAGTAAATAAATAAATAAAAAAAATTAGAAAAGTCTGACATATTACTTTGTTATAAATAATGCAATTATAACATTCATCAACAAGATGTTTTTAAACTGCCTTTTGGAAATGCAATTTAAAAATAGTGAATAATACAGAGAACTATGCAAATTAGTGCAAAGTGTATCAAACTTCAAAAGAAAAAGGATAATCAAAGAGTCTAGATATGTATTTTCTGATAGCTATCCATTATAAATAGGATATGAAGTATATAATAGAATTTTCTCCAAACACTAAGAAAGGAAATAAATATATTTCTAGCTGCATAAATATTTTGTCTTATTTATCCATAGTTATTTCAGACTTAATAAGGAATATAAAATATAGCAAAGATTTAATTTAAAAAGTGATTTGGAAAAAAATAGTGACTTTATCAAGAAGTATTTTGTAATAAGGATATTTTTTCAGATCAAATGAGATCTGTGGTTCGTGTATATTCTAAATCTATGTATTATGAATTGAGTAAGACAATTGAAAATCTTATTTTATTTATGTGCATTACATTTCTTATATTTTGTATCTATGCTTTGTTCTTATTAACCAATAGTTTGTCATAAAATGAAGTCTAATTTCCTAATCATATTTAATTTTACATGAATATGGTTATTGTAATATATAACGTTCAACCATGTGTGTATTAATATTACCACAAATATTAAAGTTTTTATGAATATGGTTATTATTTATAGAATGGGACATGTGAACACTGCCATTGCTTTAATAATAATACTCAAATGACTTTATTAGTTAGGAGTTCATAAATTTGGGTGGTGGATGCAAAAACTGGAATCAATCAGAGGACTTTACATTTCAGACTCTGATCCTCTATAACTGCCGTAAACTATATGGGGCAGTACTTTGATTGGATTATATAGAATGTTGATCATAGTCTGAGAAATAAAAGACTAAATATTTTCAGATCTTTACAAAAGTCTGAATGACAAACTTGAAAGGATGAAAAAGAATATTGTGATAAATTATATCTAAGGAAAATCATTCAAGTATTGAAGAAAAATAGTTTCTTAACTTAGAAAAAAGTATCCATAAAAATAATAGAATGGCTTTTATTACTCCAGAATTTATAAGTTTAAGTGCCAGCAATGACATCGGTTAGAGAAACTCGTACTATAGAGTCTGACTCGGTACTGATATATTACGCACTCGACACGATTTTTTTTTTAATTTTAAAACCCAGCCAAAAACACAACTGATACATCACTTATCACTTGGACATGTCAGCAGGTGTTTGCATGGGTTTTAAAATTAAAAATGGCATCGAGCGCATATTACATCAGCAGCATCATCTGACTCTCCACCTCTACATTAAACTCCACAGAGCAAAAGTAGTTCTAAAAGAACATAAACATACTGCCAAGGGAATGATGGTTTTAAATTACAAGCACTATCATAGATATAAATAAAATTAGAGACTAATATTGCAGGTAACAATAAAGACTGGTGGAAGTGGGAGTGCAAGGATTTTAATGCCAATATATGGAAAATCTTATAATTGTATTAATCTTGCTGTTTTAATTATTTTAATATAATAAAAACTTAATTGCTATATCAGCAATTAATATTATTTGTTTAAATAATCACAGTTTAATAATTGTATCAGATATTTATAAAATAAATCATATAAAATATCTTTATATAATAGATAATAACAATAATAATACATTAAAGTTCTTTTTGGCAAATATTGATTTTTGCTTGTTTCAATGTGTTAGAACCATTTTACAATTTCGAGCTACATTGCATACATAGTGGCATCTATCACTTTTATAAAAAAATTAACTAGAATCTATTATAACAATATTACAATGAGTATAAGCAAGAGGGGGAAAACCCTGTATAAATGTATAGTATATAATTTTTCATTCATTTCTCATTAGCCAAGTATTAGTTAAATTAATTGATGTTTTATATATATTCATACAATTATGTTTGCTGTAGTTAATGTAATAGGTTTCATATATCTTCCTTCTACTAAGTTCTTTAATATAGTTCAAAGGTTTTATATTTTTCACAAAATATTTGTAGAGAAGGCTTTGACTTATATATTTAAATAAAAACCATATATGCTAATGCTAACTGGAAAATATATAAACAAATTACACAATAATCCAGCCAATAATTCACACTACCACTTGCTATTAAAGCCCATTTATACACAAATGAAAATAAAATGCTATCTGAATTCTTATATAGACTATAGATTAGGTAGTAACACCTAAAAGAGATTAATTTAAATAAACTGATGTTTTTGCTATTTCATTTGAATTGAAATTACCTTCAGATATCAGGATTAACAATGACTAATCAATAAACACTGGAAGTACATTTTTTGCTATTTGAATGATTATATGTTTCTATGTCCCTCTTTACCTTAAAATTGCTTTAATATAGGGTCAGTTAATATAAACCTCTCATGCTATTGGTAGTAATTATAAACAGCAATTCTGATTACAATTTCTCTTTTTCATTGTTTTTGACTAAAGTTCTTAAAAATTAAGAATGCAATGATGAGGTCAACAATAATAGACTGTCAGTGCTTGAGGCAGTATATTTACCGAGTCCCATGTCCATGATAACAGGAGAGTCTAAAAAGTAGTTTAAATATGAGTTGTGCTGTACAGTCTGAAATTATCATGGCTGGCAGATTATTCACGAAAATGATAGAAATGATTAAATTATCATTAGTAATAATAAAGCAAGAAATAGTGGTAATATTAAAGCTAAGTATTATACATCATATAGGTATATGAAGCATAGAACCTTTCATTACTGTAAACTCTTCAAAATCTGAAATCAAAACCAATGGTTCAAGATGGCTAAAAGTTTTTATGGAAGTGCAGATTAATTAGGTAAAGAAATCTGTATGCTTAAGAATTTGCTGAAAGTTCAATTTATAATATTTTATTCTTGGAATTTCTTATTGTATCAATGAAAATCTAATGTTATTAAACTTTGATTTGCACAATGATACCTGTGTTCATTTTATTAGTGCATATGCTCCAACATTAGATTCAATAACATCACATTAATATTATTAAAATTTTGAATTTTTCTTTATGATTTTGTCCAAATGTTATTTGAAATAACAGTATTAATATAAAAAGCACAAATGATTTGCTGTTATTGAAATTTTTGCTCAACACATGGATTGATTATCACAAATACTTTGTTTAGACAAAAAAATAGCTGTAAGAAACATGAATGCATCCACTCAAAATGATGTCATTTAATAGATTATATTAGAGTTTGAGTCAGAATATCAGTGAAGTTCATATTAAATAAGCACTTGCAAGCAGAGATTGTTGGATAGATTATATATTAGTATGCTCCTAAGTTAAAATGATAATTGGATTAAAAATAATGGATCTTATTCAATCATATTTACAAAAAAACAAACAAACATGATATTTATTCTTTAGAAGTATCTTTACTTGTGTTTAAAACAGGCAAAACTCTCCATTCAGTATTGCCACTCAGTGCAAGCCAGAGTAATCAATGAATGCCAGAAGACTTGTGCATAAAATCCCCATCAAATGCCTACTCATCCAATATCCCCAGACTATTTTCTGGTTTGTGACCTTTGTCAGTGAGGAGTCTTGTATCTGAGAGCACTGCACCTAGATCTTAGGATCTAATGCAACCCTCCAGAAGCCACCTTTTATCTCTACTTAATTACAAAACTATTAGTTTTAAACTGTAAACACAATAATATTTTCAATAATATTTTATTCTGGCTTGCACTGAGTGGCAATGGAGAGTTTTGCATGTTTTAATAACAGTTATAAGCAAGCATAAGAAATGGTGATCATGTGATGTTTATTGGGTTAAAACCAATCCTGCCTATAGTGGTGGCTATGGTTATTAAAGAACTAAAGATACCAAAGTGTATATGTACTGAACTGAGTTCAGATCTATATGACTATTGTTTTCAGTTTAAGACTCATAGTTTTGTAGTTAAATAGAGATAAAAGGTGGTTGCTGGAGGGTTGCACTAGATCCTAAAATCTAGATGCAGTACTCTCAGAACCACTGCCAAAGGCCACAAGCCAAAAACTAGTCTCGGGATATTGGATGAGTAGGCACTAGGTGAGGATTTTATGCACAAGTCTTCTGGCATCCATTGATTACTCTGGATTGCACTGAGTGGCAATACTATATGGAGAGTTTTGCCTGTTTTAATAAGTTATAAGCAAGCATAAGAAATAGTGATCATGTGATCTTTACTTGTGCTAAATTTCAGTAGCTATTAACATAAAAATAGCTAATTTGTAACATCAGGACTGTTATGCTAATAAGTTATGGGCAAAGATATCATTAGTAGTGATTAAAAGAAAAACTTGATATTTTCTGTTTAGAAGAGCTGCATAATCAACTAACATAGAAATTTAAAAGCAGAAATACAATGATTGATAAAAAGGCTTAAAAATAATTGGTAAATTAAAACTACAGAAGAGATACAAACAGTCACTGGTTGTAGTGACTTTAGATCTTTTTATAAGATACTGAATGTAACATGTCGATGTAAAATGGTATAATCCTATTCAATTCATCAATAATATTCTCTTATATGATGATAATTATATTTTAATAAGGTGGAATATTTTGAGCATCTTTTGAATAATGATATAGTGATATGTCCATTTATCTGTTCATTTAGATTTGTACAAAGATGCTTAGCATAGTGAAGGCAAAATAGTTTTTTGTAATCTTAAAAATGAAATGGTTGCAAATATCTGGAGAAATTTTAAAATAGATGGTAGTTTGTTAACTTCAAAAATATTGGAATTTATAAGCTTATGACATTGTGTTGCATCATTCCAGTTTATAAAAATAAAGAAATAAATTAAATTGCTGTAATTATTTTAGGAAATCATTGTTATCCATTATAGCAAAGATGCTTTTAAGGATTTTGTTGAATTGTTTGCTTTCAGTCATAGCTTATTTGTTATTAGAGAGACTTAGTGTTGTTTTGAGAATCAAGAAGGAAATGCAAGGAAATTATTGGAAACAAAAATGATGTATATAATATTACTTTTATTCAAGTCATTTGACTTAATTGACCAAGCAGATCTATGGCATTATTTAAAATTACTTGATTAGTCATCAAAGTTTACTGATATTATATTATGACTACATGATAGATTGGGGAAATATTATTAAGGCATTTTAAAATGAAAATTGTTGGTAAATAAGAATGTAGACTAGTTTTAATTTGTTTTTGATTTTTATAATCTTGTTCTTAAAAAAAGTTTATAGGTAGCTTAATGAAGAGAGACCATGATGCAACACATTTAAGGATGGAATTTTTAATTTGAGTCAATTAAAAACAAAAACTTCATCTTTTTGGATTTACAGTATGCTGATGATTATGCCATTTTTGCCAGTTCAAAAGATGATCTACGCAATGTACTTTATGTTTCAAATGCATCATATGAATACTTTGGTTTAATTGTTAATATTAATATTCAAAAAACTCAAATCCTTTATCAGTCAGTAATAGAAGAAAAATCTTCATTAAATTATAACTTGTGGTTGTTCAACTTCAGAATATAAATCAATTTAACCATGTTTTAAGGTGGAATTAAATGTTGAAGTAAAACACAGATTCCAATATGTTGTTGTATTAACAAATTATGAGATAGGGAATTTTATCATAGTGAAATAATTACTACAATTAAATTAACTGTATATAAATATTATTTTACTGAATTTATTGTATGGAAGTAAGAATTGGAAATCTGATAGATATAACAAAAAAGATATATTTTGGAATGTATTATAAAATTTTAAAAATACAATGGCAAGATCATAAAACCAATTAATATATAGAATCCAAAATTGTAAAATGATTCTTTATTAACATAACATAAAGGGTATTGACAACATTTCATTAAAGGATTTTTTAATAAAATTTAACAAGTTCATAAGATCAATCACTATGCTCTTCATGTTAGATATGAAACTATAAAGTCTACCATTGTAAAATAATATCTTTATTGGAATGGATATGCCAAATAAATGAATAATATATAACCTATAATAACTACATCCCACTCTTATTATACTTTAAAGCAAAATATATTTATTAATTTTACAGTTTCAATTGTTCCTAGCAGTCTTCATCAGATCTTATTTACTAATAGAGTATTAATATATAGGGTATATGAGCACAGACTTTCAAACGACCCATCACTCTCCACTCTATCTAATAACACTGATACACTCAAGCACATATATGCTGAAAAGATAAATAATCACCAATATCCATATGTGGGGTTCAGATTGACTTTAGGTCAACATGGGTGTGACAAGGATCTCTGCCTCAGGGTGGCCTTTGAGCATTCCATCATCAGATTTTCAATTGGATGGACGGTTGAAGAGTTGGAGTGTGTAGTAGTTTGGAGCCTGTCCATTAAAGTATGAAGATTGTCTATCTTAATATTTATCTGAGCACTTGTAGTATATATGTGTGGGAGATGATAATCTGGACCAACTGATGATTGCTGGTTTAACATGAAATACAGATATTGGTGATTATTTATCTTTTCAGCATATATGTGCTTGAGTGTATCAGTGTTATTAGATAGAGTGGAGAGTGGTGGGTCGTTTGAAAGTCTGTGCTCATATATCCTATATATTACATATATAGACACAGGTATATAATAAGCCTGCATTTCAGTTAATAGAGTATTAGTAAATAATAAGATCTGATGAAAATTAATAAATATATTTTGCTTTAAAGTGTAAGAAGAGTGGGATATTATTATTATATGTTATATATTAAAAAAGCAAAAATAAAGAAGGAAAGAGGAAGAGAAACTATTGAAGATTAAATGAATAATACAAGACTTTCTAAAAAAACATTAGGGTGAATATGAGCATGAGTTTCATCGGAGAGACAGTTTGTTTATTTGATAAAGAGTATCCAAAAGACGTTAATCAAAATGGCAATAGCAATTGGGAAAATATGACAAGTACAAAGTATTGAAGTCTTTTAGAAAAAAAGTTTGTCATAGTAAAAATTAAAAAATAGCACTAACAAAATGTCAACACAATAATGGGCTGTTTATTCTATATGTGAGTTTATTTTGTGATTCACGGATTGGTTTGCATAGTCATTATAAAACAATTCTAGTGGGTTTTTTTCCTCTTGGAATTGAAATGACCATACTCATTTGCTAATGGTTACTAATGGTATACATTTATACATATTACATTAAATAATATTTAAGATTGCATACAATTAAAATCAACAAAACTAAGCTTACCTAAAACTTGATATCACATTAAAATAACTAAGTATGAACTCCACAGTGTGATCATTTCATAGCTTATAAGATCAATCTTTAGCTTGTTGTAAAAGTGATCCTTGAATATCAATGCAATGTGTAAATGTCAATCACTTTAAATATCTAATCTAAAATTGAAGAGATTTCAAAGCATGGAATAATCAATAATCCAGTCTACCATTAATATGCATTTAAACTTTAAGGGAATTATCTTAAGATTGGTTTGAAATCAAGTATATTATGTTTTAAATATCAGTTATATAATTAATTTTTTGGTCTGCCTGCTAGAAAAAAAAATTGATTTAAGACTTGATTTTAATTTAACAAGCTCTCTAAAACTCAATCCACATTTATATATATATATAGAGAGAGAGAGACAGAAAGATAGATAATTATAAAGTTTTTAAAGAACCTACTGAAAAATAATGGCCTCTCCAATTATATTACTGAGAGGAACAGTAAACGATATCATCTAGGCTAACGATGTCTTGAATGGTGACAATTTATGTTCTTCACCCCTGCTTCACTTTCTGGCTAAGAAAAGATACTGACTCACTGATTAACAACTGGATGACTAACTTCTTTGTCTTTGGGCTGTCTGCCTGAAAAAAACAACCTAAACTTGTTTATATATAACATTAAAAAGTTTCCAAGTTTTGACAACCCAGATTTGAGTTATTTTTTTGTAAGAATGTTGTCACGTGTTGTTTAATGCAGTAGTAAGTGACTGACTCAGGAGCTCAAGATATATGGATCACGGCTTTAGTTCTGTCATTTAAATGCATGAATATTATGATTTTTGAAATAGAAATCATAGAATTACTTTAGTAAAAGTACTAATTATTTGTACTTTTATTTCAGATTCAACATGATAGGAGTCTTTCATTCATGAAACCATGTCATGCATATGATTTTTTAATAAGAACTTTAAAAGTACATTATGCTTTTGGATTGTCTTTTTATTTACGTTTGAATTTAGAAAATTATTTTTTAAAATTAATTTGCAATTTGAAAAGATCATTTAAGAAAAGATTGGCAGAAAATAAAGACCAATTAAAAAACAATAATACAAATATATTATACCAACTCTACAATAGGGTCAATAATTAATTTTCTGTCAATTTACTTCTTTAAACTACTTCTTGCCAGCCCAGTAAATGGTAACTCAGCAACATACTCTTTAATTTTATTTAAATCGGATTTATTCCAAATATTTCGACATATTATTTTGTTTTCGTCCATAGGAAAATATGTATGAAATATTTCCCTAAGTTTAGCTTTAGATTCTGGTGGAATAATATCATACATCTGCAATAGTTTGAGATGACCCTTTGATCGGCGAATTTGCATTTTTTTAACATTAGTATAAAATTCTTTCATCGCATCATCAATTATTTTTTTTACCATTTCAATGTTGTCAAATGTCAAATACTGTTTGGGGAAATATATTTCAGGCTGCTTTAAATTTGAGAAATTGAGATGTTCATAAGGATGGAACGGTTTTCTGAATAGTTTGATTTTTTTTACTTCCTTTCGATGTTCAGTCTGTACTTTTTGTTTTTCTATATGGTGTATATCTTTATATTTTTTCCAACTGCTAAATAAATATTTTCTACCTTTTTTAGAAAAGAGTTTTTGAAGAAATTTCAAATGGGCTACATCTGGTAAATTAGCAAACACGCTACCTTCCTCAATATACTTTTGAAGCTTTTGTTCTAATTCTTCAATATATAATTTTTTATCATTTAACTTGATTTCTAATTGTTTGATTTTATAAATAAGCTGTTTCTGATATGGTAATTTGGCGATTTTGTCTTCCTTTGATTGGAACTGTTTTTTAACTATAGGTTGCAATAAAGGATGCGGATTCAGTGAAAAACTCTTCTGTAAATATTTAGCAGTTTTCAACAATGATTGAAATCTTAATTTTCTTTTAATAAAACTTTTAGTTACTTTTTTATCTCTCATTAATTTCCGCTCATCATCCTCCTTCTTTTGAATGCGTATTATGTTTTGTCTTGTAAAATATGCTATGGCACTATAACACAATTGTTTCATTTCTACTTTAGCTAGATGCTGTGATATCTCACTTGCTTTTTTTTCTAACAACTTTTTAAGTTTTGCTATTTCTAATTCTATCATTTCATCTATATGGTCGATGGATCCTTCCTCTGAAGTAGGGGGTGAATATTCATCAGAGGATTCAGTATTCTGTTGGTCTTTAATTTTTTTTAAACTTGTCGATTTTTTCTTTTCTATACTTTCAAAAGAATCCAATTTTTTTGAAAGCAAACTTATAACTGATTTGTCGGTGATAGATTCAAGAGATTTTTTAAATTCTTTTGTAAAAGATAGTAAGCTCTCTTTAGACTCCACACGTTTTAAAGATTGCTCCTCCTTTTGAGATAATGAAAGTACAGAGTTTTTTTGCTTAGCTAATAGGTACAAAAATTCATCGAAGTCTATCGCGATTACATCTTCAACATAAAGAACGTTTAGAACATTTTGAATCATTGAATAAGTGATATCAATTTGCAATTCATTCAGTATTTGCTGAATTATATCTGTTGAAATTTTATTACCTTTACCGTTGTCCAGATAGTCGTATAAAGTTTGAAATATTAATATTTGTGAAGGATTTAATTTTATATACCACTCAGGTTTCTTAATTGGTAATCGTTTTATAGGAGCTTGGAATAATATCGGTGTTTTTTTAACACTGCCTTCGAATGTAATATTATTTTCAGTAACTATTTTTACTTTCTTAGGTTCGACCATATTGGAATTTGTTGAATTTTTTTTGAGTAAGTGTTTATAATTTCGTTAGAATTCCTTGTTTTGAGTTTATGCATTATTTCTCTATTTTATCATGATTCTTTTAAGAGAGACTTTTAATTAAGGCAAAATCGAATTAAAAAGGCATGTGCGCACACGTGAAATCTATCTTTTTCAAACTATTGTTTTCAGATGGTAAACAATAAGTTTTTAAAAACCAAGATATTTAAATGTTTTATTTTAAACTGGAAAAATAGTACTTATAAAAATATCTTTCTATACATCAAATAAAAAAAAATGGTAGTCACATATTTACCTTGCTATGATGTCATTACACTCAACATTGTTTCTGCCGGTAAGCGTCGTCGGAAGATTACAAAACGTTGTCATGACAACAAAAACACTGAACGATTACTCCGAGAGATTTGATTTTTTGACCCGCGAGATTTGATTTCTTTTTTCTAAAAACAGATAACTTTTTTTTAAAAGAGTTTACGTTTATGTGTGTGAGACTATCCCAGGAATTGAAATTTTTATACCAGTGCATTTAAATAAAGAGTTTTTAACTGAGAATATTTCAAATTTATATTATTAATTTAAGAGTTGTAATGCTTATTTAAATCTATTGCATTACGTCTTCTTTCGCATATATATGTAAGTGGTTACACACATATAATAATGTTCACACAACTTAATTTAATTATATAATTTTATTAATTTTAAATTTATAACTACGTATACATTATACGCATACAGACATTAATATATTAAATGTGCGCATATATCCGCACATACACGTTAGTATACGCTATTACATATCAAAATAAATTTTTCTGATTATATACGTGGACTGTGAGGGTTCGAACTGATGGGAAAGATCTAGCTATGATGGAAACCGGGATGATGACTAAATATAACCGTTTTAAGCGGAACCCCAAAAAAAAAACCGTAATAAGTTTTAAATTTTTTGATGTTGTTTTTTTTTTAAAAAAAGTGAAACCAAAATCTTGCGATCTTTGACGTAACGTCTCCACGTGATATGCGGACAAATTTTAACGATTAACTTTGACCGCAAATCACTAGATAACTTTATCTTAAAGTTCGGAAGTTTAGAGTAGTACGCCTTTATGCAGCCTACTCGGAATTAAAAAATGACAATAAAAACGATTATCGGAATCTCTAAAAAACTCCGGCAAACATTAATATTCTCAAGCAATTAAAAAAGTCGGAGTTCGATTGGACAATTACAAAAATTAAAATAATATTTACTGAGGCTATAACCTCGACAATATGCGTATAAAATTAAAATAATATTAAATTTATGCAATTTTTTTCTTCTCGTTGTTGTTGTTTTGTAGTATGTTGCTATTCAGACTTCATTTCTTTTTATGTGCTTTAATAACGAATTAAAACTCAATTTTCATGAAGTTACGCTGTATAAACAATTGAACACGTGCTATTATTAATTGCAAACTATTGTATTTTTGCGAATGTCGATATTTATTTTTGAAAAGTTCGGGAGGTATTATTTATTACGTAATTGCGAATTTCATTGTAAAATCAAAGGACTTTACTTTAACGTCAACAAAATATGTTTTTAGAAGTAGTTCTTTTGACTTTACATGAGAACCAACACTATTGTATATTATATATTTGCAGTTTCAAGTTTTTATCTTCGTTAATAAGGACTTAGGATTCAAAGCTGAAACTTTTACATCTAATACCGAGCTAATAGCTTAAAATGTAAAAAAAGAATTTGCTGATATCGGGTCAGCAATTATATATTTTAGTGACATTATTTTTATGCTAACTATAAGCCCCCTTTCAAATTTTGATTAGGACAATTAAAACCAACAAAACATTAATACAACTTTTTACGTTTATACTTAATCCTACTTTTGAACCATTCACAGTTAGTTTGAGTAATCAATGGATGGTAGATCATGGTTCTATTATATCCACATCCCCAGTCTAGTTAGTGGGTTTTACATAAGTGTATTAGCTTTGAGTTCTAAATGTTCATTGATGAAGAGGGAAAGCCATGAACTAATCTGGGAATGTAGATATATAGAACCATAGTTTAACATCGCTTAATTACTTATACCTAATGAAAATCCCGTTCTGTAAAATCTATTTTTTTTTTTTTTTGATACATTAATGTTAAAATATTTCCCAGTAGAGTGATTTTGTCACCTTTGAGAAATTAGGATGACTATATAAAGTGTTCTGTTCTTATGTTTCTACTTGCTAAATGTGTGTATATTTTCGTATACCCAAAATACGTATTACTAGTTAAATAATAATTATAATTGTAAAACTAAACGGATTGCTAATTATGTGTCTATATTTATGTATATACAAAATACGTATTATAAATGATATTATAACGGTAAACTAAAAGTATATGCATTATCTGATCAGGGATCGAATAGTGCAACTAAAGAGATGACCACCACGTGGACAGCGGATAACCAATCAACAGAGTCTACTCTAAAAACAACGAGAGAGAAAAAAACAGATCTAGAATTGAGCTGAGACCAGCACTTACTAAGTGAAGCTCTTGACAGACAGATGGGCCATTTCCTCGGGTGTCCCAGTCAGCTCTCTCCTTCACTTAGACTTGCGGAGAAGTTTACCTCTGGACGTTCAAAAGTAAATTTAGGAACTGTAAACAGGTCGTATTGATCTTATTATTTTGTTACGACTTCGGGCCCTTATTGTTAATTATAAACATTATATATGTATATATTAAACAAGATTGATTATCTTCGTATAACTTAAACAGCAAACAACGTGAACGATAGCTCGCATCAAAATTGAAATCAGCAGGAAAAGGGGTATCAAACCCCATTCCAAACCCCTAAATACAAGGTAAGAGAAGTTTTATATATTTAAAAATGGAATGTGATAATGATATAGATAATATACATAGCAATTCAAGCTTAAATTGTCACACTCAGTCGTTCAATAGAAACGATAGCCGAAATCTTCATAGCTATAATAACAAATCTCAGGCTCCATCTGAGGTCAAAAACCTTCCCATTAGCAATGCTAAGCACCAAATAATTACTGACAACATTAAAATGCAAGAAATTATACAAACTTCGTCAGTTATATGCAATAGCGTTGGTTTCCCATCGGGCGAAATAACAGCCAATATTAATAATACATACGAAAACAGTAACAACACTCACTATATTTCCCAAACTCCTTTAGGAGAAGTAAATAAACAATTTATCCACAACCGCGAAACACACTCAGAATAATTTGGAACAAAAAATAAAATATCAGCAAAATCTATCTGAAGAAAGAAAAAAAAATTTTTTTAAATCACCAGAGGTCACCAAATTCGCTGCTGTATCACCAGAGACTGTCAACAGTATTTCGGGAGAAAAAAACGAAATAGATAAATAAAAAAATCAACAAAACCCATTCACAAACAAATGAAAATTTCAAACTAGATGAACCTTTAATATCTACATCGTTCGCACATTTCAAAACAGACTCACAAATACAAACCCTCCCAAAAAAATCTATATCCTACGCTAACGCTTTAAGTATCAACAAAGACGTTAAAACCGCGGAGACTAACTCGGTCAGCAATATTAATGAAATGCTTATAGGCATATCGGAATATGAAAGAGAAATCACAACAGAAGACAATCAACACCCCCAATCAATTAAGATACTAAATTATAATAATATTACCGACGAAATGCATCAAAACATAAACTTTAATTTCAACAAAACTATTCCAAACATGCTCTATAAATCTTTCCAAAATTATTACAATGACAAAACTCTAATCCTAGCAGTAACGAATGAAAACTTATCATTATACAAATTCCCCATGGAGCATTTATATTCCGTAATTAAACAACATGATTCAGAGTTGGGGATTTATCAAATACTAACACATCCTAATGACAGATATGTGGCAATAGAATTTAAGACCTGGGCAGACAGGCTCCAATTTAAAAACAATATTAAAATACTGGGAAATAAAATACTTTGCACTGTAGAAATGAACAGACCTATGATACTACAAAGGAAAATCAAAAACTGCCTAACAAGATTCACTGAACAAGAGCTCCAAAATATCCTCAATCCCTACGGCACTGTATCAAAATTTAAATTCCTTCCAGACCCCATCTTGAACGGAAACTAAGCAATCTTCTCACTAGCCATGAAAAAAAATGTTTCTCCCACTGACATCCCTACTGTAGTTAATGCAAGAGGTTCACCAATGGTCTTAACATTCAGGGGGGTGCGGCCTCAATGCTTTCACTGTTTACAAAGGACACACTTTATAAAAGACTGTTTGGCACGTATCTGCACTACCTGCAATCAAAAGAAAGGCAAGTTCTACCACTGCAATGGAAAGAATATAGAAACAACAACAACTACAGACACCAAACAGTCACCTAAAACAGACAATAATATTGAAAACCACATTGATAAACACAGGGCTTCAACATCAAACTATACCGAATCTATAGACATAACTCCCACAGATGTAACACCAGACCACATAATATCTAGAGATGAAGATCAAGATGAAAATCTTTCCCAACAAACTGAAATGGAATTCCACAACAATACAACCAAAAATAGAAATGATAAACAAACAACTACATCAAGTACACCTCATCTCATTTCAAATCAATACACAGATAATATTCAGTCAATAAACAGTACAACATTGGAAAAAAAGGGCTATGAATCAATGCTTGACAATCCTTCAGACTTGAAATCACTTCCAATAGAAGAAACAGACACCAGAATCAAAATAGACAAAAATAACACCCAATCACCTAGAAAGTCACAAAGTAAACAAAATACAATAACTCCACATCCTCAAAAAGAAAGTAGCAAAACCAATAAACCAAGGAAAAAATTCAATCCAGCACACACCAAAACTCCAAACCTGGAGGAAAAGGATGGTTTATCTGGACATTGGAATCAGGATCTTTCACAAGAAGTAGAGCTAACACGACAAGCTATACCAAATATTAATAAACGGAAATCAGATGTTCCGGATAAATCAAGCTCAGATGACGATATAAATTCTGGGTTTATAACACAACTACCTACATTAAAACCAGATTCACAAGAATCACAAAGTAAACACAAAGTGTCATGGGAAAAAAAGAAAAGAAAAACCTCTGAGCACTCTGATACAGATTCAGCACCAATGGATGATGATCCCTATTTGGAATTACCAGATTCTATGGAAAATGAGGACCTTCCAGTACTCATGGAATCAAATCTACATCAACTCTCATTGGAAGAAGCATCAGATCAAGAAACCAATTATAGTCATTTACTTCCAAATTCTCCCTGAGACCAGGGGCCGGCTGGAGGGGCAGGGACACTATATTATGAACTATAAAATTGCAGGGATTAATGTCCGTGGCCTCAACTCATTGGCCCGTGCTCACGCAATTAGAAATTGGATAAGCATTAACTCTCCCCACATCCTTCTAATGGCGGAAACCAAATTCCATAACAACACTGACACTAAAATAGAAACATTAATTGCCACTATGGGCTTCACTAAATTTTCAGTTGGACACTCAGCAGCTGGAGGGGTTGGAGTATTAATTAACAAAAAATTTCCTCCAAACAAATTCTGTATTCTCTATTTGGATAACAACTTAATCTTATTAGAAATAGACTATTGGGGCTACAGCATAAATCTAGCTTATATATACACTTCAAACAATCCTACTATCTATCACAAAATAATTCAGATTTTAAATGCTATCCTTAGCAACAAATCAGGCTCTTTACTTATATTGGGAGATTTTAACACCACATATGGTCGCTTTAACCTAAAATTTCTTACACTGATAAATAGAAACTTGATGTGTGGGGAAGGATTCCTTCCTCCCGGATCCTACTCCTTTTACACCAAATCCCACCAAACCCTAATAGACCTATTATATTATTCACCAGATTTACATTTTCATCTAAATGCAAAACTTTTACCGATGTCGTTTTCGGACCATATGGCCCTTGTAGTTACTCTTGAAACCATGGCTGGCCTCCCAACCCCAGAGGCTCTTCACAAAACCATGCGGATGGTAACAAAATCAAACATGGCAGAGGTCATAGTGTCCGAATCTTATATATATTTTCACAAAATCAACATCCTTTCAAGACCAGCTGAAGAAGCCTGGTTTTCATTTATAGGCATCCTACAGACAATATTAAAACACCACACCATGAAAGTCAAAGGCCCTAATGGCCTCTTCAGAGATCTTCTACAAATAGAGAATCAGCTTCAGATGCTCCAAAGTCAACCTATCAAAACACAAGATATATATAGTCTTAAAAACCTATACCGATCAAGACAAAAATCCCTGGCGGAATACCTATCCATTAGGAGAGCCAAATGTTATTTATCACAACAACATCACTGGACAAAAGGCTACTTGAGATGGGCACTTGGAGGGGAAAATAACAAAACCACTCCCACCTCCATCATTGCAGATGGGAAAACCTTACTGGGAACACCTATGATGAACACAATAAAAGAACACTTCTGGCAAAGAATGCAAACCGCAACCTTCAATGGCACACAACCCTGGTCTGAAGTTGATCCACAGGCACCACATGGGATCACAGAAAACCTACTCCAACAGAAAATATCTTCCAGATGGTGTACATCCTGGATTACATGGGATTCCCAGATTCCTAATCCTACACCTCAATCAATTTGCAATTCCCATAATGAAGAAGATGGTGGATTACCTAGCAACTGGTGATAGAGTGATACCTAACCTTTACCCAGTGGCACTAGTTCCATTTATTAAAAAAAAAAATCACCGTTATGGATCTCTCAAACATCAGACCTATTTCCATGACACCCCTGTTAATTAAAATTGTAGAGTCTGTGATCAAAGACCTCATCCAACCAAATGTCTTAAAGCACATATCTAAAAACCAATATGCCAAAAAGGGATCCTCTACTGCACATGCAATGGGCAACATAATCTCCATCATTGACTATGTCAGAATCCACCGGAAGTCAGGACCGATAGCTATTCAACTGGACATTGCTACAGCCTTTGACTCGGTACATATAGACATACTCTTAAATATTTTGGCCGAGTATGATGTTCCTGCAGCTGCTGTCCAGATCATAAGCAACTTACACACAACAGGGAAATTTTTATCACTATGGATGGTAATATCACCTCCGGATTTAAACCGACACAAGCTCTCCCTCAGGGTTCCCCTCTCAGTGCCCTATGCTTCATCGCATATATAAATCCTCTCCTGATGGATTTGGAAAAAAATCTACCAGGTCTTTTTATACCCAATTTAAGCAGAGAATTCAACACGTTTGCCTACATGGATGATGTAATGATCATCCTACCATCAAGAAAACATATTCCTTTGCTACAAACAATATTAAGCCGCTATTCTGAGAAATACAGGCTGCAATTCAATCCCAGCAAGTCTTCCTCCTGGCAAATTGTTTCAGGAAAGAAAATTAACACCCTCTTCTCTGCCAAGCCACAGAGATATCTTGGGTTTTCCACATTCAAATCTACCACAGCAATGACCAAAGAGATTCAGGATAACATCCTAGAAACAACAAACAAATTCATCACTTCCTTGTCACAAGTCTACCTTTCCCTCCCTGGCAAGGTAGCACTAATTAACATGAATGTGATGCCAAAAATAGCATACTTTCTTCTATTTATCAAATGCAACAAAAGCTTCATAAATAAAATAAATGGCTTGTGCTCAAGGCTTTTCTGGAAAGGTAAAACAGTTGCGATCAGCCTCAAAGGCACTCAGCGACCAAGGAAGCTAAATGGTCTTGCTCTCCACTCCTTCAGGCATTGATTTACCAAAAAACCCACAATGTCATACACAACTTGGTAGCATCATATGGTTTTAACACAATTCTCCAAAAAACTTTCCTTCAAAAGGTAACACCCACTGACCGACCCCCACCAGACAGACAAACATGGATCACCAGAAACACAAGCTTTATCAAACAGCACTGCCCAATAAATGACTCCACATTCAATTCTAATATCATTATGGCAAGCATACACAATCCTCCATCCAATCTTACATCCTATAATCAACATATTTTATTACAATAATCAGAAACTGGTATCCAACTTTAAAAGATGGAGTCTAGAGGCCAAATACTTAGACTTCCTCATTAAATACAACATTAATGGACTACCTACTAATCACTTCCTCTTTTACAAATGTGGTCACAACATAGACCCTACTTGCAGCATTTGCATGAACGGCGATGAGACATTGGAACACCTTTTATCCGAGAAATCATACTCTCCAACACCAAGATAGATTTCCAACTGATTTCATCTCTGAAAGATAGTATCAATACTAAAACCTATCCAATAATACGTCTCTCGGTGTTTTTGAACTATGCCATATGGGTTACACGTTGTAAACTAATCATGGAACACCCACAACCTAATATAAAACAGGTTTTTTCCAAAACAATGATTAAAATCCAGAAGAGACCAACTCCTGGCATCATCGAAAACATTTGAAGGCACTTGGACATTATACACTATGCCAAACTAACAACAAGGCAAAAGGGGGGGGCTAACAATCAGATAACAAATATGTGAAAGATCTAATGTTCACACTATATTGGGCAACATAGACTCATTCAGAACCCAAACGGAAATAACAAGATAGTTAGAACAACAATGTAAACCCCAATTGTATGATTACACATCACTGTATACATTAGAAATAATAAATTATTATTGAAACTAAATTCTTGTTACTTAAATGTACTTGCCGAGCTACCTCATTAATTAGCAATTATTTGTGTTATTTATATTTGCAATCCAGCAGACAATAGAGTGCCGCTGGACAGCACTACTTAATTCTGTTTGTTTAAGCAATTTCTTTATTATGGTAAATTATAGTTACAGATCTCATGGTTATTATGTTGAAATCAATTATGAGAATAACAAGAAATAGTGCCTTCTATGATAGTTAAATATTATTTTTTGATCATAATAATCTACTCTTTAATTATTCTATTTGCCTTTGAGCAGAGAACATTAAAAAAAAAAATTGCAATGTAGGTGTGTATGGATATACATATATGTTATTAAAAAAAGGATTTCTGTAAATTGTTACAGAACAGCACTTGCATAATTATTCTAAAATGTACACAATTAGCACGCACTGAACTTTAAATTTATGCTAATTAATTTTATATTTAGAAGGCCACAAGAAGAGTAGAAAAATGCAGTTGTGCAAAAGCTCTGTAAAATGGATGCAGATATACAATCTGCTTAAGTCATGTGCATAGAAGTATTGCACACACACTATAGAAGATGTTCTACATATAGAGACTGTCTTTCTAGAAGATAAATGTTTGGTTTCATTCATCTATATATATATGTTTTATTATAAGTATAATAAACTTGTATTAAATTTTACTTGTTGTTTTTGATGCATCCCGGCTGGTATATTGATATATCCCTGACATACACAGCAGAACTTATAATTATTAATTTATCTATATAAAAAAACACACGTCTGATTATACACTTTTCATAATGCTTTTTTGTTGATAGACAGTGTGTATTTTTAACTGACTAGCAGTCTTCTTTAGAACTATAAATATCTACTGTATTACAATTAATTATTACATAAAACATAAATCACTTGATCTAATATTCAACCCTTAAACTATCAACAATCTCAACCCATAGTCAAGACAATCTTCTTTAACAATAAAGGTGGTAATGCCTTTATCTAATGATTGATATATTTATATAGACATTAAAGATTACATATGTGCAATTATTATTATTAATAATAATAATAATAATAATAATAATAATAATAATAATAATAATAATAATAATAATAATAATAATAATAATAATAATAATAATAATAATAATAATAATAATAATAATAATAATAATAATAATAATAATAATAATAATAATAATAATAATAATAATAATAATAATAATAATAATAATAATAATAATAATAATACCTATAATCAAATTTGCAAAAACATTCATATCTAAAATCTCGTCAATCTGTAACAAACTAATATGGAAGAGAAAGACAGTGGCAATCTCTTTAAAAAATCTGAGCAGACCACCACATAGCAATGGACTTGGACTCCATACAATCAATGTTTTTTACACACAGAAATCAGTAAATCTAATAACAGCAACCATAAAAAGATTTCCAGACCTGGAGTGTGTAATCAGTATAATACCCACAGACAGACCACCCCCTTCATATGGATATCTATCCACACTGATTGAAGAACTCAAGCCAATATACAACAAAATATCACTCAATAATGACAACAAGTATACATACTGGGACATTTACAATATACTACATCCAAACCAGACACCCAATCTACATCCATCAGTTCTTGGAATAGACAACAGGCAACTACTGCAACAATTCAGAAAATGGTCATTAGAACCAAAATTATTCGATTTTCTGCTTAAGCTTAATCTCAATGCTCTACCCACAACCCATTTCCTTAGATTTCGTAGATTCTATACCAATATAGACCCCATGTGCGGGCTATGTCATAGAGAAGAAGAGACACAAGATCATTTTCTTCATTCCTGCAGTGCCCTAGAAACAATATCGGAAGAGCACACGTCTACCACATACAGAATGTATTTATTATTTCATCTATTGAAATAATAAATACATTTAAAAAAGGCAATAACCCTGCTATTCGTGCAGCAACATACAGCCTTTATGCCTACTGGTGCACCAGATGCACTTTTGCACTTGCCAATAACCCTCGACGCCACCCAGCAACATATTCAATAAAACTAGAACTGTTAAGAAAAAGAGACAGCATCCTAGCCCAACCAGATATATTTGCAGCCACATGGTCACACTTGAAACAGAGATCCAGTCTATGAAATATAAAGACCAATAAGATAGATGATGACATTTTCAACATCAGCATTTTTTCCAACTTTAAAAAAAAAAAATGCAAGCATAAACTGAACTAAATAGAAGACCAAATTTAAAAACAAGAAGAAAAAAAAAGGATGCAGAAAAGATAAAGACTTATATACTGAAAGTTGTAATTTGTTTTTCATTTGTAAAAAATCAATATATGACTCTGTAACTTTTTAGACTCAATAAAGTTTTGCTTTGAAACATAATAATAATAATAATAATAATAATAATAATAATAATAATAATAATAATAATAATAATAATAATAATAATAATAATAATAATAATAATAATAATAATAATAATAATAATAATAATAATAATAATAATAATAATAATAATAATAATAATAATAATAATAATAATAATAATAATAATAATAATAATAATAATAATAATAATAATAATAATAATAATAATAATAATAATAATAATAATAATAATAATAATAATAATAATAATAATAATAATAATAATAATAATAATAATAATAATAATAATAATAATAATAATAATAATAATAATAATAATAATAATAATAATAATAATAATTAATAAGTTGTTTAATAAATTTGTATATGAATGTTCAATTGATCTTAATAATATTTCTTATGTATCTTTCAAAAAATATTTATGTCAATGGTTGTGTAGTATGTATTAATTTTTGCATTTATTTTATTTATTTAATTAATTTTATTTATTTTCTAAACTGTTCTTTTCTATTTTGAGTTTTTTTTTATTTAATTTGTTGTTTTTACATGTAAATTCCACACACAAGATTTTTCTTGTTTGGAGTTTTTAAATATTTGTGATGTACTTTGTTTTATTTCATAGAATAAATTGAATAATTATTATTATTATTATTATTATTATTATTATTATTATTATTATTATTATTATTATTATTATTATTATTATTATTATTATTATTATTATTATTATGATGATGATGATGATGATGATGATGATGATGATGATGATTAATAAATTTGTATATGAATGTTCAATTGATCTTAATAATATTTCTTATGTATCTTTCAAAAAATATTTGTGTCAATGGTTGTGTAGTATGTATTAATTTTTGCATTTATTTTATTTATTTAATTAATTTTATTTATTTTCTAAACTGTTCTTTTTTATTTTGAGTTTTTTTTTTATTGTATTTTTATTTAATTTGTTATTTTTACATGTAAATTCCACACACAAGATTTTTCTTGTTTGGAGTTTTTAAATATTTGTGATGTACTTTGTTTTATTTCATAGAATAAATTGAATTAATATTAGCATTTGTAAATGTGCTTTCCTTTAATATTGATCACTTAACCCGTACATCCACCCCTCCTACTAAATTATTAGCACTTGTAGATGACATGCATAAAAAAATTATTCATTACCAGTCCACTGAAAACAACTGCAGTAAAATAGCTGCCATAAAAAACTTATATAACAAAACCTGTGATACTCTGAAGGAATACATACTAATAAAAAAAAGGCTTTTTCTGGATCATACACATTCATTCTCTAGACATTTTATCCGCTGGGCATTAGGCCATCCCTCCCAAAAAAAAAATACCTACAGCAATTAGAATCAACAATGAAATAATTGCTGGTGACAGCATGCTAACTCCATTATATGAGTATTTTAAAAATAGTCTGCAAAACAATAATTTGTTTTGTCCTACCCCTTTATTTCTGGGAATCACAGAGGATGATGATATCTTTACAATAAATGATTTCAGAAAAAAAATTACTAACATCCCAAACACTTGTCACCCAGGTATTCATGGAATTCCAAAATTTGTCTATGAACACCTACGCTTTTTTACTACTACTTATTTAAGGAATCTAGCCAATTTATTATCTAGACAAATTCATCATATACCTGGTTTGTATCCAATAATGCTTGTGCCTTTTCTTAAGAAATCTGAAGATATCACTACAATTAAAAATATATGTCCTATATCCATGAGTCCATTGGGCATCAAGATTCTTGAATCAGTAATCAAAGATAAACTTGAACCCTTTATCTTACCTACAATAGCCAAAATGCAATTTGTGAAGAAGGGTGCCTCTACTGGTCTAGCTGCAATTGTTTTTAAGTCGGTTGTGGAGACGGTTAGAAAAGGGAAAAAATATAGCCCTATTGCCATCCAATTGGACATTAAAAAAGCATTTGACTCAATTCCAATAGACCTACTTATAAACCTCTTAAAAGGGTTGTCTGTTCCCAAATCATTGGTCTATATACTTACTAATCTATTGATAAACAGAGAAATCTATGTGTCAATGAATGGAAAATACTCACCAGGGTTTAAACCTCATTGCTCTATCCCTCAGGGATCCCCGCTCAGTGCCTTACTGTTTATAGTGTATATAAATCCCCTCCTTAAAATGATTGCGGAATGGATACCTGGTATTTTTGTACCACAATTTAAAAGTAATATTTCATATGTTGCTTATATGGATGACATTATCATTTTTCTATCATCACAAAAACATGTTCCCAAACTATTACATATTTTAGATCAATATTCACGGGAATATAAACTAGAATTCGATTTAGACAAGACATTTAGTTGGCAGATATATACAGGCAAACTAATACAATCTTATTTTAAAGGAAGCCCTGCCTCATTCCTCGGATTTCCCTTCCATCTTAGTAATACTGGAATGAGAACAAAAATACAGAATTCTCTTAAAGAAAAAATAGAAAAAAATTATATGTTCCCAAGAATTACTTATTTTAGCCCTATAATCATTTTCACCAAAGCCTTTACTTTCCATGTATACTCCATGCTCAAAAAACTTTTATGGGGCAAATGCATTGCCTCTATCTCCATTAAAAAATTACAAAATCCATTAATTCATAATGGGCTAGGACTACACTCAATAAATATATTTAAAATACAGAAAACATTTAATCTGATTACCTCCTTGTCAACTCTGTTTAATCAGGTTGCTACATCATTAAAAATTACTCCAACGGATAGACCGCCCCCTGGTACTGGTTATTGGGCTGAACTAATAAAACCATTATTGAGCATGGATAAACTTACCTTCTCTCCCCCTACAGATAAGTACAAATATTGGCAAACATATTTATTAATAAATCAACCAACACTTAATAGTCAAAGCAAACCCATTTTGGGTCTAAACAATCAGCAACTTGTTAGAAGATTTAGATTCTGGAAGCTTGAGCCAAAATTTTTTGATTTTCTAATAAAGATTAATTTAGGATCATTATCTACACTTTATTTTTATAAATATAGAAGAAATTGTATTAACATAGATGCTTTTTGCCCCCTTTGTAAAAAAGATTTTGAAAATCAAGAACATATATTCTTTGATTGTCAGTGTTATGATAATATACGCATTGCTCTTCCTAACCTATTTAACAATTCTTTATTTAATATTGCATATCTTTTTAAAACTTTCTCAATAGGTATTTTTGCTAGAATTAGAGCTAGTACATTCATCTTGTATGCTTTATGGTGTACTAGATGCATTTTTATATATAACAATAATCCTAGAAGACATCCTAATACATTTTGGATTAAACTGGAGATTATTAGGGAAAGAGACAGAAAGCTTGCCCCCTTTAACATTTTTCATAATACCTGGTCCTTAATGCGTCAACAACTGAGACAGTGCTAAGGTGATATTACCTAATTGCTACAAGAGCATTATCATTTATGTATGAATATAATCTTAAAAGCCTTTAAAAGGAGAAAAATCAAGAATTAGATACTAAAGAACTATATAACATTATGTAACCTGTATTAATTTATGTAACCTTTTTTTTTCTATTGATATATGTAATCTAAATTATGTAAGGTGTATATACTATCTTATCAGTTATAAGTAACCATATTGATTGTAAAAGTATGTAGTAACCTATGATCTTTGTAAATGTGCAACTATGTAATCTGGTCTCTCTTTTAATATATGTAATCATAACCAATTTTTATGTTACCTTGTATATACTCCCTAATCTATTATATGCACCCATATGGATGTAATCATTTGATACAATCTATAATCTTTGTAATTGGTACAAAAGCCTTATCATTTATCATGTTAATAATATTGAATGCCTATGGAAAAAAGAAAAAAAAAATTAGATACTGAAGAACTATATTACATATGTAACCTGTATTAATTTGTTACCTTTTTTTTTTCTTAATATACATAATCATAACTAGTTTTTATGTAACCTTGTATATACTTCCTAATCGGTTATATATAGCCATATTGTTGTAAACGTCTGTTGTTACCTATGATCTTTCTAAAAGTGTATTTCCTTTTCTTGGAATGTATGTAATCATAATTATTATTTTTACCTTGTATATTGTAACGAGCACAGACGTTCGTTACATTGTTTTTTTTTATATTTATTAAACATGAAAGTAAATTAAAAAGTTCGTATTTAAAAATTTTCTTTAAGAATTAAAAATTGAAATTAAATATCTTAAACTCGTATATATTAAATCGCACAGATAATGAAAAATTATTAAAATAAAACTTTATTAAAGAAAAAGTATTTTAAAACTAAATTTTAAAAAGATTTGGAAATAAAATTATATCTTTAAATTTATCTTTAAATATATGATTGATTTGGAAAACAGGTTAATTAATCAGAAATGGAAATGATAAATTTAATTAGTCAAATGTAAGCCAGCCTTGGGCATTTAAATGTAAAAACATCGGTCAGATAGGAAAACAATAGAAACTTTTAGCAAATGAAATAAATCCATTGGGAAATCGGACCTCAACGAAAAGGATCACCACATCGATGACATAATGTAAATGCAATCCTTCAAATGAATATAAAAGGAAAATTTGGAAATTATTAATTAGTGAGTTATTATGATTATTACGATGTGACAGATAGATGTTAATGCGGAGGTGCGGGAGAAGAGATTGAAGGACGCACGTTCAATCCCTTCAGTTTTGCTAGTAAAGAAAGAGAAATGAAATATCGTTTTTCTACATTGAGGACCAGTTAAAGCAAAAACCTCCGAATGAATAAATAAAACAACGGCTAAATGGATACCAATCTTAGGATGGTGTGGGAATTCACGTTCATGGCAAGCAATGGATAAAGATGAACTGTTTTAAACCGTAAGAACTTTATAAATAATGAACATTAAATTAAAACTTTCCTAGTATTTAATTGTTACAAATAGAATCCTATCTGACCAAACTAAATTCTTTATTAATAGTGTTATTTGATGTATTTTTTTTCTTATTTATGTAAAATCATTTCCATTTATTTATTTTTTATTCTTTAAGTTTTTATCATGATTTTTTTGTTTTTCGTTAAATTAATTATATAAATGTCAAACTTAAGTCGGGTGTGAATGGCTGTATAGATTTGTAAAGTTATATTAGGGGATGGTAATCTTAGGTTATTTGTGTCGTTGTTAGATTGGGTCAATGGATTGGATATATTGATGTAGTTAGTAGATGTAGTCGGAGATTCGCTACTGGCAGAATCGCTTCATATGCCGCACTCTCCCTTTTGCCTATGGAAGGAATTATAAGACGCAGAGCGCAGTTCCTTTCTATGGAGTTTTTTTTTTTATTGCTCTTCTTGTCTGGTAGATGTCATATTCCTATTTCTCGAGAGGCAATTTCTTCTCTTAACTTTTGGTTCCGCCGTATTTCATATTACATTGAATACATCGATATATCAAATGGATTGATGCCAGTTTGACTGCGAATTTTAGCCTAAGGTTAAATAGGGATAGAATGTTTATTTTCAAAAGCAAATTTATGTAGTCTATTCATACTTGACCCTAAATAAAAATGCATTAAATTTAAGTTGTTTATAGACGCTTGCATGGATTGGTTATCGGTTAAGTATGTTTTGGGTTTTCATATTTGATCAAAATATATAGACATTTGATAAATCATGATACCTTACGGTGAGTATCTAAAATGTATTTATTCGGATGTCTTTTAAGTTATTGGTGACAATGCAAGTATCTTATGGTGAATACTATTGGGTTACGTATAAATTTCCCTCCGCAATTGTCCGTAATCAATAATTTTGTATTTTGATCGTTTATGTTTCTTTT
Organism: Epiperipatus broadwayi; assembly: GCA_028023455.1. Classification (NCBI taxonomy): domain Eukaryota; kingdom Metazoa; phylum Onychophora; class Udeonychophora; order Euonychophora; family Peripatidae; genus Epiperipatus; species Epiperipatus broadwayi. The sequence continues at coordinate 3,071,393 of JAQFVV010006225.1, read as the reverse complement.
GAAATGTTTTTGACCGTGAAATCTATGTAACCGATCTATATTCAACATTATAAACAAGCTTTCATAAATTTATATGTGCGAACTTAATTAAAATGTAAAATTAGAATATAATAGTAATTAAATGTAAATTAAAGTAAAGTAAAGTTAAAAATAATGTTAAATGTTAAAATGTAAAATAATACTAAAATAATTTTAAATCTTATATATATGTGAAATAAATAAATGTTTGTATGCTAATTACTGGCAGTGGCTTATTTTATTTATTTTTTAATGTTGAAATCTAATTAGATAAGATATTATATTATTTAATCTCTGCTATTCCACTGAGCTAGTGACATGGGCTAACGACCGGAATCAAAATAAAAATAAAAAAAAAATTTTTTTTTTTAACTTACGTATCTGCCTACTTTATAAATTTTTCTAGGTTCAAATTCCTAGATGGCGCCCTGTAGTGCAGTTTACATTAAGTCACTTTCTCCGGATCGTTACAACTGATTAAGTTCGCACAGATGGGATTATAAAAAAAAAATTTGTTTTAATAACGCACTTGTCGTCCTCACTCACTTATTTTAAAAATGCAAAGACTGTGATACCAGAACAGAACCAGCTAATGCTACCTCCAAAATAGCAGACCAGTCTTCCAGGAAAGTCTCTGTGGGAATTGCCAACGGGAACATGGACTCTTCTACCGTAAGCAATAGAACTGAACAATTGTTAAAATCATAATATTAATTAAGAACTTTAAAGATTGATAAGTTAATTTAAATTTTATAAAAAGAACTTTTCTCTGACTTATGTGTCAACTCAATTGATAATGTGTAATTTTATATATGTTTGCGTTTGATAAAAAAATCATTTCCATTTATTATTTATTTGTATTAATATTTATTGTTTAAATTTTAAATGAGGAAATTTAAGGTTGGGTATAGACGTTGCATAGATTCGTTAGCGGTTGATAATGTTGTGGTTTTCACATTCGATTAGAATATATGTCAACGATATCACTGCAAGCATCTTACGATGAATGCTAATGGGATTTGTATATTCCCTATGCAAGTGACGTTTATCGATGACTTTGTATTTTGATCGGTTGTGTTTAATTTGGAATGTTTTTGACCGTGGAATCTGTGCAGCTGATCTGTACTCAACATTTTAAAACAAATTTTATAAAATTCATTTGTGCGAATGTATTTAAATGTTAAATTTAAGTCGGGCGTGAATGGCTATATAGATTTGTAAAGTTATATTAGGGGAGGGTAATCTTAGGTTATTTGTGTCATTGCTGAATTGGGTCAATGGATTGGATATATTTGTGTAATTAGTAGATGTAGTATGAGTTTCGCTACGTGCAGAATCGCTGTATACACCGCACCAACCCTTTGCCTATGGATGGGATTGTAAGTCTGCAAAAAGGATCGCGGTCCCTTCCTATGGAGTTTTTATTTTATTGTTCTTCTTGCTATACAGATGTCATATTCCTGTATTGGACAAGAGTCAATGTTTTCTCTAACTATACTGTTCAGATGTCCATTCCTGACAGTATAGTATATTTGTGCTGTTGTATTTTCATGCTACATTGAATACATAAATGTATCAGATGGATTGATGCCAGTTTGAATAAAATAAGCCACTGCCTGTAATTAGCATACAAACATTTATTTATTTCACATATATATAAGATTTAAAATTATTTTAGTATTATTTTACATTTTAACATTTAACATTATTTTTAACTTTACTTTACTTTAATTTACATTTAATTACTATTATATTCTAATTTTACATTTTAATTAAGTTCGCACATATAAATTTATGAAAGCTTGTTTATAATGTTGAATATAGATCGGTTACATAGATTTCACGGTCAAAAACATTTCAAAAGAAACATAAACGATCAAAATACAAAATTATTGATTAAGGACAATTGCGGAGGGAAATTTATACGTAACTCAATAGTATTCACCATAAGATACTTGCATTGTCACCAATAACTTAAAAGACATCCGAATAAATACATTTTAGATACTCACCGTAAGGTATCATGATTTATCGAATGTCTATATATTTTGATCAAATATGAAAACCCAAAACATACTTAACCGATAACCAATCCATGCAAGCGTCTATAAACAACTTAAATTTAATGCATTTTTATTTAGGGTCAAGTATGAATAGACTACATAAATTTGCTTTTGAAAATAAACATTCTATCCCTATTTAACCTTAGGCTAAAATTTGCAGTCAAACTGGCATCAATCCATCTGATATATCGATGTATTCAATGTAATACGAAATACGGCGGCACCAAAAGTTAAGAGAAGAAATTGCCTCTCGAGAAATAGGAATATGACATCTACCAGACAAGAAGAGCAATAAAAAAAAAACTCCATAGAAAGGAACTGCGCTCTGCATCTTATAATTCCTTCCATAGGCAAAAGGGAGAGTGCGGCGTATGAAGCGATTCTGCCAGTAGCGAATCTCCGACTACATCTACTAACTACATCAATATATCCAATCCATTGACCCAATCTAACAACGACACAAATAACCTAAGATTACCCTCCCCTAATATAACTTTACAAATCTATACAGCCATTCACGCCCGACTTAAGTTTGACATTTATATAATTAATTTAACGAAAAACAAAAAAATCATGATAAAAACTTAAAGAATAAAAAATAAATAAATGGAAATGATTTTACATAAATAAGAAAAAAAATACATCAAATAATACTATTAATAAAGAATTTAGTTTGGTCAGATAGGATTCTATTTGTAACAATTAAATACTAGGAAAGTTTTAATTTAATGTTCATTATTTATAAAGTTCTTACGGTTTAAAACAGTTCATCTTTATCCGTTGCTTGCCATGAATGTGAATTCCCACGCCATCCTAAGATTGGTATCCATTTAGCCGTTGTTTTATTTATTCATTCGGAGGTTTTTGCTTTAACTGGTCCTCAATGTAGAAAAACGATAGTTCATTTCTCTTTCTTTACTAGCAAAACTGAAGGGATTGAACGTGCGTCCTTCAATCTCTTCTCCAGCACCTCCGCACTAACATCTATCTGTCACATCATAATAATCATAATAACTCACTAATTAATAATTTCCAAATTTTCCTTTTATATTCATTTGAAGGATTGCATTTACATTACGTCATCGATGCGGTGATCCTTTTCATTGAGGTCCGATTTCCCAATGGATTTATTTCATTTGCTAAAAGTTTCTATTGTTTTCCTATCTGACCGATGTTTTTACATTTAAATGCCCAAGGCTGGTTTACATTTGACTAATTAAATTTATCATTTCCATTTCTGATTAATTAACCTGTTTTCCAAATCAAACATATATTTAAAGATAAATTTAAAGATATAATTTTATTTCCAAATCTTTTTAAAATTTAGTTTTAAAATACTTTTTCTTTAATAAAGTTTTATTTTAATAATTTTTCATTATCTATGCGATTTAATATATATGAGTTTAAGATATTTAATTTCAATTTTTAATTCTTAAAGAAAATTTTTAAATACGAACTTTTTAATTTACTTTCATGTTTAATAAATATTAAAAAAAACAATGTAACGAACGTCTGTGCTCGTTACAATATATATATATATTCCCAGATGAATAATATGTAACCATATTGATGTAATCTTATGTTATATTGTATGACCTTTGTAAATATGTAATTTTTTTTGGAAATCAATAAAGTTTCTTTGAAACATAATAATAATAATAATTAATTATTATTATTATTATTATTATGATGATGATGATGATGATGATGATGATGATTAATAAATTTGTATATGAATGTTCAATCGATCTTAATAATATTTCTTATGTATCTTTCAAAAAATATTTGTGTCAATGGTTGTGTAGTATGTATTAATTTTTGCATTTATTTTATTTATTTAATTAATTTTATTTATTTTCTAAACTGTTCTTTTCTATTTTGAGTTTTTTTTTATTGTATTTTTATTTAATTTGTTGTTTTTACATGTAAATTCCACACACAAGATTTTTCTTGTTTGGAGTTTTTAAATATTTGTGATGTACTTTGTTTTATTTCATAGAATAAATTGAATTATTATTATTATTATTATTATTATTATTATTATTATTATTATTATTATTATTATTATTATTATTATTATTATTATTATTATTATTATTATTATTTGTAATATCCCAAGTACATAATATAAAATTCTTAAAATAATAAAATATTCATCATTTATATATATATACATGTAAATATATAAACAGAACATATATCCATTTGTTTGGGATATTACATTTAATAATTATATATATACATTGAACCAGGTGGGGTAAATAGATCGAATTGAAAACATAATCTAGCATAAAATTTTTACTCTAAGTAGAAAATCAAAACTGTAAAACAAATTGTTGACCTTTTTATAGAAAATATGACACAATTATTTATTATTAATTTGATTTACTCCAGCTGCAATATATGTCTTGCATCACACTGGTCCCTTAGGCAGGAAGTACCTGTGACCAAGATGAAGCTATCTACATAAGATACATAACTATGACTACATTTCCAAGCCACAGATATTCTCGACTGCTAAATTCAGCATCTGTCATTCAAAGCACTTTTTTGTTTTGAAGTAAACTTCAGGTGTCAGTTAATTACAAGAAGTAACTAACATACCTTGAGTGATGGCAAACTAATTCAGCAACTAAAAAATGCCAACTAGCTCAATCAAAAAATAGTATAATAAATTGCTGCTTTAATTAGTGGTATGAGTAAAAGAATTGACCGACTTTAATTAATAAACAAATACTTTATTTTAACAAAAAATGTTTATTATAATCTGTGAACTAATTATAAAATTCTTCTTATTAAATAAACAATGATTTTATTTATAATAACCACACATGCACATTCTTAATAAGACACACAATAGTAATATAATATAAACATAAAGCATTTAAATAAGTATAAAGTATTAAAACACATTCATAAATAGTTCATTTTACGCAGGCTATAGAGTTCATTTATTATAATACTGACTCTGGAAATACTCAAAGATTGCAATGCCTACTTTAATTAATATCAGGATGTGGAATAAGAAAATGTTATTACCTATAGGATTTTTAATGTGATGGCTTCTCGCTCTTTACTGCTATATGTGTTTTACCAACTGGTTGTATTTTAGGCTTCTATTGCAGTCCTGAATATTGCTATTATGTGCTACTTCTTTTTCATGCAGTTAGACATTCCTGGTGGCTTCAAATTATTAGATGGGCATTGCTTCTCTCAGGCAGACTGCCGATGTTCTGTTGGACTGAGGCTGGAATCTGGCCGCATGCTCCAACTTTTGGCTTAACACTGCATTGTCTTTAAAAAACCATGTCTAACAGATGACTGGATCTAAATATATGAAAGACTAATGAAATTTTCAGCCCTATTTATGTTATGACCTTGTTATCCTTTTAATTAGTTTTTAAACCTGCCAGTTATTTTCATTGTTGAAAATCTGTCCACTGCTATAAGATACCTTTTAATTAATCCTGTTGTTTATGGATTTTAATTAGTAGCCATTGCTAATCCCATTTTTATGTAGCTTATCAGTATATGCAATCTTTGAGTTTTTAAAATTTAATTATAAGCTTTCATTTGTTTTAATATTTAATTTTCATATTTTATTTTTTTAACATGCACACATTTTATTGTTTCTTTATGTTTAAAAACAATCTTATTCATGCGCACATATTTATTTTATTTAAATAAATGAAAAGAGAGATTGTTTAGTTTTTAAGATTTCTTTTTTTTTCTTTAATAGTTTTAAATTTTCTCAGTTACATTCTCCCTCAGGCTAATTGCATTTTTTTTAATAAAACTAACTTTCTAAATACCAGTTTTTTAATTTATTCTAAAGTTTAGTTTTTACCAAGTTAAATTTTCTCCCCCCTCTAATTACTCTTTAATTCTTCATTTCAATAAAAATTTTATTAACAATAAATAGTGATTACATACTAATAAAGGATAAATAAATGAATAAATTGTACAATAATATGATTATATAATGTTCTATATGTCATCTGGCTAGATTATGTTATGAGAGCACAATGTTATACTCTTATGTGGTTAGGTATAGTGAAGATATTCAAAGAACTTGTTTAATGGTATTAGCATTTTTAATATAGACATGAATATTTTCTTTTATAAATGACTATTCTATAATGCTGGGTAGGTGGGAATTGATAATCAGGAAAAGGAAAGAGCAATTAAAGACCAGGTGTCAGCAAAGACTTTACTGGAGGCAAGGAGCTGGTCACGTTTCTTGATTTTTTTGAGCGTTTGACAGAACAATGGTATGATTTGTGGCGGGGGTAATTCCATGAGACTTTTGCATCTCACTATCCAACTCTTTAATTCTTAAAACTTTATGAATTAACTCTTAGCAAACTGTGTTTTGTTTTAAACTAAAAATAATAATAATAAACTCTTCAGACTTCTATAAATTTATTTATTTCAAATGAGATGTTTTTTAATTCAACTATTTAGTGACAACTTATTTTGCAGTGGTTTTATTATTCATTAATGAATTTTAAAACTTTTGCATTATCTATGAAAATTTTTTTTTTTTAATATGAATATAAAGTCAAGTTATGTAAGTTTTATGTAATATTATTGTAAGAGATGGCTTACAACCAACCTTCATACCTGTCTCAGTTTTTTTTCACAATGTTTGAATTCAGACCAAATGGTAGACAAATAATTTATCCTACATACCTACTTATACAAATGTGGTATATACATATATAAACATACATATAAACTAATCTGTTTGAGAAATTAATTCTTAGTTTTTTATCTATTATAAGAAAGCAAATAAATTTGTTATATACATGAAGTATATGTGCATATAAGCATACATATAAACTAGTATGTTTGTCTATTGGTAGAAAGTAATTGTTTTTCTTTTATTCATTTAATATTAACTAAAATAATAATTTATTGACATATAAGACAGACATGACAAAGGTCAAAATTTATATGAGGTCAAAATTGTTGCTAAGTGATCGAATTTGGAATAATGAAGATTAAATAATAATAATAATAGTGTTTTATAATTTGTTTTTTTTTAATTAAGTTGTAACAATAGGTTTTAGCTAGCATGAGACAATCTAGCAGCATTTACTTCACTTGGAAATTAACAATTGAACTGACAGCACATAAGTAAAGTTTTTATTTTTTTTTTAAAGAAAAAGAAAAAAACTGTTCGGTATCTAAAAACAGTAAAATTTTAATATCTGTAGTTTCAAGATAATATAAAATCTTTATTTTGGATAGAAGGAAACTGGAAAGTTAAACTTCGATTTATAATTAGCAGGAATAAACTAATTACTTAATTTATTCTGCAAGCTAAAATTCATTATTATGGAAATGAAAAAAAAAGTGAAACTACTAAAAATTAACTGTTTCTTTAATCTAGTTCAGTATATATACATATTGAATCCACATTATTAATAACAGTTTATAATAAAGGAATCATTACAATGGTTTCAGGGTAAAAAGCCAATACTGTAGTTCTTCTAAAGCTAGCTTCAATGTCATTATGAAATTATAAAATTTTCCATCAAGATATCTATTTAGAGAATGCTGGTGTACATCAGTCTTCCATGGATTTATATACATTCAGGAGAGATAATTTGTATGTGTTTGTTTTAACCACAAGCAGCATGAAAGATATAAATATCAACAGAGTTAATGAACAGGGATGTCATACAGGGAGATTGACATTTTAATTTATAAACTCTTAGCTGGAGATAAAATGCTTGATTTCCTCAGGATATATAGATTTTTTTTTGATTCACGTGATTATTATTTTTTTTTGTGTGTTTATCATTTATATTTGAAAGTTTATGTATTGTAATTTTTTTATTGTATATTCAAGATTCATTTTCAAATTCGATCACCTTCAGTTTAAAAGTGGAAGCAGTGAATAGATATGTGTCATATGTTGATGTATTTTAAAAAAGGAATCATAGTCAATTAATATGTGCTATTTTAAATAAAAGTAAATTTACAGATTCCTCTGGAAATTCAACATTGATCCATCAAGGTGACCTCAATAGATATGTGTCATATGTTGATGTATTTTAAAAAAGGAATCGTAGTCAATTAATATGTGCTACTTTAAATAAAAGTAAATTTACAGATTCCTCTGGAAATTCAACATTGATCCATCAAGGTGACCTCAAGTAAGGTTTTTATATATTTAACATTGAGGGCAAACTTTAGGACAAACAAAACTATATTATTTACTAATGTTTTAATAATATTTACTTGTAATTTTGTTTTATTTCTGAGTGCACAATTAACCCACTGGAGTAAAAGGTCTTTTTCTTATCTATTATTAATTTTTAGTATGACTTACACACACATATAAATGAGAGTGGAGCTATATATATATATTTTAGTAAAAAAAATGGTTATAATGATAATATATTTATTCTAGCCTAAAAATATTCTAATAATTACATTAATGGGGTAGTTTTAGAATTAGTGAACTCTCATTTTGCTTTTCTTTTTTTTGTTTTATGTATATACTTAATGAATTATATAGTATAATTTTGTAATTATAAATTTATTAAACGCACATTGATTACATAAGTAATATTTACTGAGGCTATAACCTCGACAATATGCGTATAATTTTGTATATAATATATTTCAAAGTATTTTGTTTCTGTTGCACGAAGCCATCAAAATGATAGAAAACCATTCTTGATAACCGAATATTTATTTATTTTATTATTTTTTGTTTGTAAATACTTATTATATATGTTGTTAATAAATGTATTAAGTTGTTTAAACCAATCTAATCTCTGTTTGATCATCATCATCATCATTGTGCATTGATACCACTAGTTGTTTGATCATCACCATTATCATTGTGCATTTATATCATTAAAAGTTTCATCATCACATTATGAATTTTCACCATTAAAGGTTTGATGATAATCATCATCATTATGTATTGCTCTTATAAATAATTGATCATCATCAGTATTTTCCTATATCTGGTTAATAATTGAGTAAGTCCAACCCTAAAGAGAGCTGACTGCAAGAACTCCCTGAGTTTGAATTCTTTGGTGTAATGGGGCCTAAAAAGGGAGATGTAATGAATATGCATTAGTCTAGATCATATTGAAATTTTGTAAGTAAATTATGAGTTAGCATACTAAAAGTAGATGTGATTTGGAACTAGGCATTTCATTGTGACATCTTTAGCATCCTATTCAAAAGCCTAGGTCTGACAGTAGTGAGATAAGCTCCCTTTGTTATATGCCATTCTTCATTTTGTAATATCTGACACACCAAAATGTGCTGTTGAATCATAAATTTAGGATATGACTTGTTAGTTAGTTGACACATTTCATTCAAATCAGCCAACTACTTAGCTGTATTCACATTGTTGTATCATGTACCCCATGGTTCCATTATATCTGTCACCCAACATGGGGTCTGAATATATTTAGATGCAAGGGAGGTTCAGCAATTGGACTGGAATTTTTTAAAAAAAATTATTTTTATTTTATCCTTAAGCTTTAAATCTTAAGACCATATTGGACATATTCCTTTGTATGAGACCAAAATATATTCTATAGGAATAATGGTGAACAGATATGTCAATTATTATTTTTTAAAATTTAAAATTCATATTAAAATTCCATAACATTGAAAGTGATGAATGCAATATGTGATGGAGAGAACAAATAGAGATCAACCTATAAATAAATAATAAGTGAAATTAAAAATAGAGGAATTAGGCAAGCTAAAACACCAGCTTTAAAAAAATAGACAGTAAATAAATAATAATGGCATGAAGTGGTTAGGAGTCCTACGGTATTGTATTTTGAAATTTGTAAGTATAAAGTTTTTTTTTTTAATAATTATTTAGATACATGTTACTTAGAAGTGGATTAATATTTAGAAGTAAAAGTATAGAGACTATGGAAGAGGTATTAGATACTAGTGTTGTTGAAGGGGAAGGTGATATTAATAATAGTAATGGGAAGGGGTCTTTATCGATTCAAACTCCTGGGGGTCTTTAATGGAGGAGAATGAAATTCCATAGAGACATGGAGAAAGCCAAACAGCTTTTCAAACACAAGAAGTCCCTAATGATGAGATTAATCAAGCATCTGAAAGTAAAGTAGTACCTGATACTGAAAATATGACCATCATGCAAACAATGTTTCAAGAAATGATGGACAAGTTTAGTCAGAACATGATGGACAAAATGGACAGCATGATGACAAAGATAAATGATAATGTGGCAAGTATGAGGAACTTGGAGGCAAAAATGGTAACTAAAACTGATATCAGTAGCATGAGCAATGATCTGAACAGTAAGATAGATAGTATAAAAACAGAAATGAGAACTGAAATAGGTAGTTTTGAATCAAACATGAGTAGCATGAGCAATGATCTAAACAGTAAGATGGATAATATGAAAGCAGATATGAATAGTATGGAGGTGAAAATCAATGTTAATATCGAATCCAGCCATAAACAGCAAGGAGACAAAAATAAACATTATCATGTGTAATAAAATGGATGCCATGAGGGAAGATATGACTATGAAGTTAGAGAGTATGTCAACCAGAGATGATGTTAGCAAGTTAGAAGTAGAGCTGAATGAAATGATATGTCTTTTGGGAGAAGAATTGAAAGGAGAGGTGAATAAGGTAGAAACAAGAATGAAGGCAGAAATAGAGAGAGAGAGTTGAAGGTAAATTGATCGAGAACATGGATTAATTATCTCTAGGATTGGAAAATGTACAGGAAGATAATGATGAACTAAAACATGGAATGGAGAGATTGAGGGAAGAAATGGATGAGAGTATTATACAGTATTGTGAGCAGTATACAGTATTTACAGATGGTATTGTTGTTCAGCTAAATACAAAACTCAAAGAGGTTTATTAGATCCATGAAATTTTTAGAAAAGAAAAGAAAGGCAAAAAAATGAAGTCAAAGAGGAACTTCAAGCCATTCATATGAAATTGAGCCACATCTCTACTAGACAAAATGCCAAAGTGGAAATTTTAGACCAAGAACATTATAAATCTTAGATTGGGAGAGATAGTACCGAACATAGATCAGAATAATCTAAGTACTCCATAACCAACCCCACAAATAAACTCCATAGAAAGAAAACAGAAAGGGAACAACATCTCAGTACACTCCAGTATTGGATAAAGAAGCAGCTGTAGAACTTATGATTAAAGATCGAAAAGAGATCTTGCTGAGTAAACCTTATAGTAAGTGCAACTGGTACAATGTGCGTAATTAACATCACCTTTATATTTAGGAGTGATATTGCAATTTTGGAATTATCAGATAATGATATTGATTGTTTTAGGTTTATTATAAATAGGAAATTTATTACAATGTATTCTGGTGGTAATTTCATGGATGCCTCAGATGATGTTGAAGCTCACAAACAGTTTTTTAAAAAATTACAGAGTACATGCAATCAAGATAAGCTTGACACTTTTAGTCAACCTATTTTATTGTCATCTGGTTCCACATGTTTAGCCATTGGAAAGTGGTCTATTACCTGTGAAGGAAATGATGAGATTATAATTCGTAGATTAGATAAATGATGGTAAGCCATTATCTTACAGAATGATTTAAATGGTTTCATTTATGAATTTTCTCAAAGTATCAGACATTCTTACATTACAGAAGTCTCACTTGACCCTGAATTTTCCACTGATCAGACATCAGAGTTCTTCAAAAATGACATTGGGGATTATTCCTTCAAACCTAATTTAGAAAGGTTGATACCAAGGATGAATCAAGATGGCAATAATGCTCACATGGTGATTCTAGCCACAAGAAGGGTGGAAATGGTTAAACTAAGCAACCAAAGAACTCAGAATAAGTTAAATAAACACTGCTGGAAATTTAAGGCAAGACATCAATTCAAAACCTATAGTCATGATGATGGTTCCAAAAATGAAGTATTGTTAGCTCAAGAAGCCATTTCAAGGGATAAGCACATTTTCAAAAGAATTGAATTCCATTATGTGGTTAGAAATTATATCTTTGATCATCTTAGTCATGCTTTGTGAAAGTTTAAACTTCTTTATGATCCTGTTGATGATCTGGGTATGAAAAATCCCAAGATGAGAAGGCAGACCATCAGGTTGTTGTCCATTAAGTGAACAGATACATGGTTTCACAAGTTATGCAATACACATGAAGGCCCATTCACATACATTAGGCATGTGAATAACATTGCTTAAAAGAAAAAGCACATGTTAGGGAAGGACCTTCAAAGATTGCAGACCATTGGAATACATAGAAGGACTATGGAGAGAAATTGAATCAACTAAGATTTTGTAAAGTACATAGAGAAATTTGACAATGATAGATACTGACAAAGAAAAGACCTGCCCAAAGATATGCTATAAATGGACATCCATTTATTATATTAAATCTTAGTTTTTTATTATTTTTCCTTAAATGTAAAATGATAACCTACTCAGTCATTTAAATGAACATAAGTTTTAAGCTAACAGAAGTCTCGGATTAAGTAATAAATTTATTTTACATTCCTTATAGAGTGTTTTCAAATAGTTATGGTTACAATAAATATAAACCTGTAGCCATGAGAATTATAATAGATAAATAATAGGATATATTGCAAGCTTGAGAGCAATTTACCATGAAGTCAAATCATAGAAATCAGAATGTAAGAATGCCTAAACATGAATTCAGAATTGGAGTCAGAGTGCTAATAAAAACTCAACATCCTAGTAAACCACAGGAAGGTAAGTATCATAAGTTTAATAATACATATGAGGACCATATACCCTTGTTAAGCAATCAGGTCCAAATGCATTTGGGCAAACCAAGGAGGAGAGGTCCAAGGCATGTATAATGCCTATATCTTAAAGCCTTATTTTGGCTATTAGTAACAATTCAAAATATCAGGAAATTTTTGACATAGCTGAGATTTATAAATAAAAACATGGATAAACTTTGTAAAATAACAAGTGCGATGTATAATAAAAAAATATGTATATGTGTATAAACACATATATATAGTACAGGGTTAGGGACATTAAGTTTGATGAGAGTATTTCCCAAGTAGTGCTTAGATACAATAATAGGTATATCTAGAGTATTTGGCTAAACCTTCAAAGTCCAATAAGTCTTAAAGGAGCATGGAGAAGGTTAGCAAATAAATAATTTCATGTGTCTTCTGTAACAGAAACATTCTTCGTTATGCCTCCATTATAAAACCATCAGAGCTGTAAATGCAGCACACTATTTGAACTTCCCAAAACAAGCTGTTAATAATAGAAAAAAAGTGTTACACAGTAAGGAAATTAATGTAGCAACTCTTCACCAAATCCAAAATAATCATACATACAAAAAAAAAATCCAATTTTAAATTTTAAATCTGTTTAGAAGAGGGGTATTGTAAAAGATGGCTTACAACCAATCTTCACACCTGTCCCAGTTTTTTTTCACAATGTTTGAATTCAGACCAAGTCGTAGGGAAATAATTTATCCTACATACCTGCATATACAAATGTGGTATATACATATATAAACATACTTATAAACTAATATGTTTGAGAAATTTGTTATATACATGAAGTATATATGCATATAAACATATATATAAAAACTAATATATTTGTCTATTGCTAGAAAGTAATTGTTTTTCTTTATATTTATTTAATATTAACTAAAATAATTTATTGACTTATAAGACAGACATGACAAAGGTCAAAATTTATATGAGGTCAAAATTGTTGCTAAGTGAAAGTAATTGTTTTTCTTTTATTTATTTAATATTAACTAAAATAATAATTTATTGACTTATAAGACAGACATGACAAAGATCAAAATTTATATGACGTCAAAATTGCTGCTAAGTGATCGAATTTGGAATAATGAAGATTAAATAAAAATAATAATGATAGTGTTTTATAATTTGATTTTTTTTAATAAGTTGTAACAATAGGTTTTAGCTAGCATGAGACAATCAAGCAGCATTTACTTCACTTGGAAATTAACAATTGAACTGACAGCACATAAGTAAAGTTTTTATTTTTTTTAAAAGAAAAAGAAAAAAACTTCGGTGTCTAAAAACAGTAAAATTTTAATATCTATAGTTTCAAGATAATATAAAATCTTTATTTTGGATAGAAGGAAACTGGAAAGTTAAACATCGATTTATAATTAGCAGGAATGAACTAATGACTTAATTTATTCTGCAAGCTAAAATTCATTATTATGCAAATGATGAAAAAAAGTGAAACTACTAAAAATTAACTGTTTCTTTAATCTAGTTCAGTATATATACATATTGAATCCACATTATTAATAACAGTTTATAATAAAGGAATCATTACAATGTATTCGGGGTAAAAAGCCAATGCTGTAGTTCTTCCAAAGCTAGCTTCAATGTCATTATGAAATTATAAAATTTTCCATCAAGATATCTATTTAGAGAATGCTGGTGTACATCAGTCTTCCATGGATTTATATACATTCAGGAGAGATAATTTGTATGTGTTTGTTTTAACCAAGCAGCAAGAAAGATATAAATATCTATAGAGTTGGTGAACAGGAACATTATACAGGAAGATTGACATTTAAATTTATAAACTCTTAGCTGGAGATAAAATGCTTGTTTTCCTCAGGATATATAGATATTTTTTTGATTCACATGATTTTTTTTTTTTGCTTTTATCATTTATATTTGAAAGTTTATGTATTGTAATTTTTTTTATTGTGTATTCAAGATTAATTTTCAAATTCGATCACCTTCAATTTAAAAGTGGAAGCAGTGAATGTATTTTAAAAAAGGAATCATAGTCAATTAATATGTGTTATTTTTAATAAAAGTAAATTTACATATTCCTCTGGAAATTCAACATTGATCCATCAAGGTGACCACAAGTAAGGTTTTTATATATTTAACATTTAGGGCAAACTTTAGGACAAACAAAACTATATTATTTACTAATAAGTTTTAATAATGTTTACTTGTAATTTTGTTTTATTTCTGAGTGCACAATTAATGCACTGGAGTAAAAGGTCTTTTTCTTATCTATTATTAATTTTTAGTATGACTTACACAAACATATAGATGAGAGTGGGGATATATATATATTTTAGTAAAAAAATGGTTATAATGATAATATGTTTACCCTAGCCTAAAAATATCATTCTAATAATTACATTAATGGGGTAGTTTTAGAATTAGTGAACAATCATTTTGCTTTTCTTTTTTTTGTTTTATGTATATATTTAATGAATTATATAGTATAATTTTGTAATTATAAATTTATTAAACGCACATTGATTACGTAAGTAATATTTACTGAGGCTATAACCTTGACAATATGCGTATAATTTTGTATATAATATACTTCAAAGTATTTTGTTTCTGTTGTGCAAAGCCATCAAAATGATAGAAAACCATTTTTGATAACCGAATATTTATTTATTTTATTATTTTTTGTTTGTAAATATTTATTATATATAATGTTAATAAACGTATTAAGTTGTTTAAACCAACCTCATCTCTGTTTGTTCATCACCATCATCGTGTGCATTGATACCACTGGAGGTTTGATCATCACCATCATCCATTGTGGATTTATATCATTAAAAGTTTCATCATCACATTATGAATTTTCACCATTAAAGGTTTGATGATCATCATCATCATTATGTATTGCTCTTATAAATAATTGATCATCATCAGTATTTTCCTATATCTATGCTTATATATAGGCATATTTGGTTAATAATTGAGTAAGTCCATCCCTGAAGAGAACTGACTGCAAGAACTCCCTGAGTTTGGATTCTGTGGTGTAATGGGGCCTAAAAAGGGAGATGTAATGAATATGCATTAATCTAGGTCATATTGAAATATTGTAAGTAAATTATGAGTTAGCATACTAAAAGTAGATGTGATTTGGAACTAGGCATTTCATTGTGGCATCTTTAGCATCCTATTCGAAGGCTTAGATCTGACAATAGTGAGATGCGCTCCCTTTTTATATGCCATTCTTTATTCTGTAACATCTGGTGCACCCAAACATGCCATCAAATTATAAATTGAGGATATGACTTGTTGTTAGTTGGTTGACACATTTCATTCAAATCATTGGATCTTCTTAGCCATATTCATGTACCCTGTGGTTCCGTTATAATTATAATAAAATTATTTTTAGTTCTGAAGAAGTTTGACAGTTAATTGAAATTATCAATGGTCTAACTCAGTCAAAAAAAAGCACTGTGAAAAATGCATAATCAGACATACTTTTATATAGATTTATTATGCAATAAGAGTGGAAAAAGTTTTAAACATCTTGGAAGTCAGCAATTGTTCATGCTATTTAATATAAAAAAATTACTTTTCATTATTGTATTTATTTTAAAGTTTTTATGATGTGATCCACTAGTGTTTTATTTCCATGATTTGAGATTCAAATTCATGTACACTTAAATCAACTTGGTCATCCATTTTGGTCAATAAATAAGTAATTACTTACTTTCAACTAAAGAGAGACAGTCATGAGATTTGTGTTCTCTGAGTATTGAAGCTCTCACCATAAAGCAGACATTTGTACTATAAATCTGAATTTATTATTGATCATGCAAGTATTTGACACTCATAAGTGCTGAAACCATGATCATTTTTTTCCTTTGATGGACTTTCTTATAAACATATATGCATGAATGTAATTCACAATCATATTTATATTTGAATGTTTGTTGTGTGTGTATATATCTATATAAAGTCAAATAATTAACAGATTAGTTAGATGTAGTGTGCAAGCTATTATATGAGACTATTTATTTGACAATCTTCCAGTATGTGCTCAGTCATCATTAAACCTTTTTTTAAATTCAAACAGAATCATCATGTTGATTTTTCATTTTCTTTTGGACAAAAAGCATGTCTGCATTTATTTTCATTATTTAAAAAAACCAATTTTGGTGTTGGAATCTTGGTAGTATCATTAACCATTGTTTTTCTATAATAAAAAACTGGGCATGCTGAATCATTGCATGCAATGTTTTGTATTTTTCAGCCTTGTGCTCACTGAGAATAGATAGATGGAAGCAAAGGGAAAGATTAAATGCAAAGAATATCTTAATTCATTGCATTACTAGAGGATACTTTTTTCCAGATGAATAGAGATGAAAAGATTATTAAAAGATACTGAGTAACAAACAGGTATGACAGTCAATTAATCATTAATTATAATTATTCATTCACCATCATTAAGATCTTATGAATGTAGAATAGGTATGACATTTACTATCCTATTAATCCATATCCATGCTTATCAATATATTGTACTCTGAAACATCTATAATAAACATCTGATTGAACATACAATAAATCAAAGTAAAATAATTCATATTTATTTTCTTGAGTTAAATGACTATTATATGACAATCATCTTCATGGGTATTGAGGAACTTAGTCACTCTACAGTCTTATTCCTATTTCTCTAACTTAGAAGGGAGCAGAAACTATATATATATATATATTAATGAATTTCTTTCCTAACTTATTTGCAAAGAAATTAAATCAAATGTTAATAAGTGATGAAACAAATTTATTAGCAATAACTTAATTAAATAATAAATACAAACAATATTTGAAATTTAAACATGTTACCTGTTTTCTCATTCTCTCATTTTACATAATAAATATTAATTTTAAGTAAATGTAAGTTCTTTATTACAATTTGACTAATTTATTTATTTATTTTTTTAAAATAAATTCTAAATCTGGTTTTTATTTAATTAACTTTAAGTAATATTTACTAAGACTGTAACCTCAAGAATATGCATGTAAAATGCGATAGTAGGAACCTCTACAGGTCTTAACCAGAAGCTTATGCTTTGAAAGAAAAGAGGGGAACCCTTCTTTACTTCAACCTACTTTCTATTTAAATAGGTGACGCTGAAGCAGTTAGATCTAAGAACATGAAGCTACTCAATACTTCACCGATTAAGTCCACGTTTCTTATTACACATTAATATTCACAAAATCTTTCAATTTACAATGAGTCAATGGAAAGATCTTATAGTTAGAAATCTATTACGATAATTTAAAGTTGTAATTATAAATTTATTTAAACACACATTGACTACGTAAGTAATATTTACTAAGTCTTTAACCTCAAGAATATGCATGTAAAAATATGATATTAGGGACCTCTACAGGTCTTAACCACAAGTTTACACTTTGGAAAAAAGAGGGGAACCCTTCTTTACATCAACTTACTTTATATATAAATAGGTGAAAACTGAAGTGATTAAATCTTTAATAACTTTTAAAAATTAATTTGTGCAGAATTTATAATTGACTTTCTGTTTTCATAACACATGTATGTGAATCAAGTTTTTATTTGTTTTCTCACCACTCATAATAGCTATATTTAGTGCATTGGTAGAAAGTTAGACTCTGGGGCATAAAATTCTTAAATTGATTCCAGTTTTGGTACTTCCAATGTTTGAATTCTTATTAACTTCTGGACAATAAAGCCATTCTATTATTTATTTATTCATTTATTTATTTTATTTATTTATTTATTTTATTTATTTATTTATATCAATCATGCATATGTGTGACATGAAATAATAAAAACTTCTAAATACATAACATTTCATATTTAAAATGTATATATCTGAGATAATATATTATTTTCAATTCAATATCAGATAGTTTCCAATGATAACTTTAAATGAATGATTATTGATTGAGCACATGATTTTCCATTGGTAAAATGTAATGATTATGTTCTATGACTTTTGTACGTAATAGTGATAAAGACATGGGTTTACAATTCAAAACATATCATAGGAGAGTCATATCTTCAATTAGAATGCACAATAAAAAGGAATTATCTAGTGCAAATGTTCTCTGTGTTGCTGTGCATTAAAAAGGCAATTTCCTTCAATATCATCTATTTCATATAAGAATAGTGATAGCATATCTATTTTGAATGCTAAAGCAATATGATTCTTTGTTATGTTCATTAGACCTTAGAAAATATATCTATATTGTATCAATATATATGCAGTAATTTCAAAATAATTGAATGACATTCTTTTCTATCTGATTAATTGAAAACATTCATGACAATGGTGACAGTTTAAGATTGTTCTAACCATTACGTGCAAGAGATGTTATTATTAACATGCACATTTGCATAAATATCAATGTTTAATTTTCTTTATTTAAATCTTAATCTATATCATATGCTTATTTTATATTTTAAATATTAAAAATTGGTACTTGTCTGATAGCCAGGCATGGTTATGACTATCAGATGATTGCCATTATTTCTATTATTACTTATATACTGTAACTAGAAATAGATTTTTTGGAAAATAATTTAAGACATTAATAAAACATTGTAAATAAATAGTGGGAATAGAGTTCAAAGCCATGCTGTTAAACTTGATATATCTCTGCATTTTTTTATTTAAAATTGCGATAGATTCTTTATTCTAAAATAACTGAATGCAAAGGAAATTAATCTTTAATAATAAGAGATAGTATTTTTGATTCTACACATTTAATAAATATGTTTTAGCAGAAAATACTAATATGTTGTTCAGTAAGGTAATTGGGTGTATGAATAGATATGTTTTCATTTAAGAGTTAATTATTTTTTTGGATCAATATTACTAACTGTTTCTGAGTGTTAGTTCAGAGAGTATTAATTTCTAGATAAATTGGGGAAGGCTAATAATTTTGTTGGAAGCCTTTATAAATAGAAAAAATTGTTTCACCAGATATTATGGTTTTAAATTGAAGATTTGTTAATATTGAACATATTATTCTTTGTTATAATTGTCTAAAATAGTAAAAAGTCTCAGTAGAAATGTTTTGTAGAGAAGAATAATAGCAATGTCATCAATGTGATTTATTATTTATATATGAGACTTGAATTCCCAACAGGTCATGTAGAATATTTTTTTAAATAATGATAAGAAGAGATCCAAAAAATGGAATATGGGAATTAGATATAAAATTAGATATTTTTTGATTCAATGTGATGTTTTCTTTCCATTTAACATAAGGTTGGTGATTTGATTTAAAAAATAAATGAGAATGTTATGCTGTGATAGAACTTTAATAATAATGGGATAGGAATTAAATTATAAGCTAAAATTATGTTTAATTGGATTACAATTAGTGCAGTGTTATTTTGTTTCCTAAAATGATCAATTGAAGATTTTAAAAATTCTGTGTAAATAGAGGAACACTTTTTTGCAAATGGAAATTTTGAAATTTGAAGAATAGGTTTATTTTATTCTCAATGAGATATTCTGTATCTTAACAATGAGGAGAATCATTGATTTGGTCTGAAATTAAGTGTAAAGAGATGTTTGTGGGTTTTGAGAAATGGAATTATTGAAGCAGAACATACTTTATTGATTACTTTAATTTCTGTGGAGAAGATGATCATTTGATTGAAAATTATGGAAATAGCAAAATGTCTGAGTGTTTGAAAATAAATGGCAATAGCATGCAAATCTGACTGTGGATAGTAATTAAGATTTTGTTCTAAGTTTTATTTCATGATTTCTAGTTGATGTATGTGGACATCAAACATATAATTGGGGATCTGTGAAAGTGTATATATTTGCAATTTAAATTTGAAGGAATAGAAAATTTCAGATATCATATTTCCACTTGTAAAAAGTAATGGCGGCATAAACTATTTCTATTTGCAATCTCCTTTCTTTGATAGAGTTTCTATACAATCCTTAATTTTTTTTTGCCTAATTAAGAAATATAAGAAACATATAATTTAGAAAATAATTTTAACATGTTCACATATAATTTAGTAAGTACATTTAATTTTAAATAAACTATATTTAAAAAAATAATAATGAAAACAGAATTTTAATAAAAAAACAATTTAATTTAATAATTAATGGGAAACTTGTGCTTCAATAGAGTTCATAATTGCTTCTGTGTTTAGGGTTACATTAGAAATTAGGAGCTATAATTCATTTTTTGGACCTAATTATGATCAATATTTCATTTTAAAGGCAATTAATTTTGAAAGCCAATTTCTCAAAAAAAAATTTGATGCAAATTGAATGAAATTTTTTATTACTTTTATCTCGTGTTCAAAATAATTATTTCCAATAAACAACCAAAATTTCTAACAAGTCAATAAATTGAGTGCACAATGCTTTGCTGTGCAAAAAAGTCAATTAATTATTCTTTTTCATTTAAAAGGATATTAGAATTAAATATGTCACATATTTATTAATATACAGCGATAATAATTGAAATATATAATTAACAACCAGTATGATAAAAAATGTTCCCAAATAAACAATAAAGAAAATATAAACAAAAATGCACCGTATTTTGATTGTTTGAAATCCCATAACATATTTTGACCTTGTGCAATTAGTGAGAGAAATAAGAGATACCCAGTGCAACTATCATTGAATTTAAATTTGTTTGAATGCTTATATTTTGTTTTATGAAGGGAAATAAATTAAAAGAAGCAACGGCTTGTGCCTAAAATTCCCATCTAGTGTCTACTCATCCAATATCCCTAGACTAGTTTCTGGCTTGTGGCCTTTGTCAGTGAGGAGCCTTGGATCTGAGAGCACTGTACCTAGATCTTACAATTTAATACAACCCTCCAGCAACCACCTTTTATCTCTACTTAACTACAAAACTATGAGTCTTAAACTGAAAACAATATAATATTTTCAATCCAAGCTCGGTAGCTTATATAGTCATGTAGGATTGAACTCAGTTCAGTATCTATACGTTTTGGTGTTTTGGGTTATTTAATAACCATAGCCACCATTATTCTATTAGACAGGATTGGTTTTAAGCTAATAAACATCACATGATTACCATTTCTTATGTTGCTCATAACTGTTAATAAAACAGGCAAAACTCTCCATATGTATTGTGACTCATAGCAAGCCAGAATAATCAATGGATGCCAGAAAGCTTGTGCATAAAATCCCCATCTAGTGCCTATTCATATGACTAGATAAGTTTCTGAGCTTGGATCAAGTTAACTATTTTTTAATATGTATAAATCTGTTTTGTTTTTATTAAAAGACCATTATCTGATTTAAGTTCCTTTATACAAATTTATTTTAATAAATTAAGTTCTATTTATGTCTTTATTTTTTCATTTAACCCAAGAAAAAGACCATTATCTGATTTAAGTTCCTTTATACAAATTTATTTTAATAAATTAAGTTCTATTTATGTCTTTATTTTTTCATTTAACCCAAGAAATATATTTTTATATACCTACACCTTAAAAATGTATTATTAAATCACTGCATTTCTCTCTAATCAATTATTATTAATAATTGTAAACAATTTTGAATAAGCCATTACAGGTTACTATATCATCTATGTATTGCATGCTGACCATATTTTTACGCTTCTATTTCCAGTATTACTCCATATAAACAGAAATAATGTTAGTTTTATGATGTTGCCAGAAACTATCAATTACTACTGAGTGACAATTCTTCTGAAGATAAATAAGTTTTTTTTCCATTAATCTATAATAGCTCTTTTATTGGGGGTTATACATGTAATTTGCAGTTTGTAAAACTTTTTACAAGAAATTTTTATGGAGAGATCATTATAGTAAGAGAAAATTAATTTCCACGAAAACGAGAAAGAGCATGTATTTTCTTTTAGTTTAATAAACTTTTTGCTTTCAAATTGGTTGAAATATACACGGTATTGCCTTTACAATATATTCCTGCTTTGGATTTGTGAGAGGGAGTTTAAACCCATGAATACAACATATATACTGATAATCAAAATTATCATTGTCATATTTCCTAGTCTGTATTAATCAGTCAAAACTTTTCTTTTTTTCACATTTCAGAAACTATAATAAAAACAATGATTAAAATGAATGGGATCTGAGTGACTATTGGCTAAATCTTTTGGCAGGTTAATTGAATCTTTTCTGGTAGAAGATAATAAACTTTCATTTTTCATGAGACTACACTTCCATTCTTTTATCCAAAATCAGTTGTTTGAAAATTCAAACATCCTAAATTGATTCCAACTACAGTTAATTGGTATAGTTATATAAATTTGCCTTTTGATCAGAAGTTAAATACTTTATTGATCTGTTCACCAAAAAGTCAAATGTTTCTGTAATTAATTTATAAAAATTGAATTTTTGTAGAATTGGATTTAAATAGCAAAAATATAAATAAAATATGACCGCTGAATAGTGATAATTTGATTTTATTGTTTTCTTCCAGAATAAGACCAATTAGACAGAAATTAGTTGTAAAGTCTACCTACTTTTCCAGGAACCATCCATTGACTTTATTCAATGTTTTCATTGGGCTATGGAAATACATATATCTCATTATCTTCTACATCTCTTTCAACTTCTGAAAATTCAATATGAAATTCTGCAAAACTTTCAAAAATGTTTAGAAAAATTCTTAGGTCAGTCTACATAAAACAAATTTGACATATTGTTTACCTTTAAAATGATAAGAAGGAAGAACTGGATGCAACTTTTTTTTAAAAACAATACACTGGATGAAATGCTTTCGAGACTTAAGAATGTGTAAATGAATGTTGCAATAAATCACATTTTAAAAGCTTTAAGCTTTTCATAACTTATTATCATATCCTCTAGAGATTATTGGTGTTTGAGTACTAAAATGACTGGTTGAATCAATAATTTATTTCTCACATCTCTGACACTCTGCCAACTTCACAGAGGGTGATAAATTAACCTGTGATTCTTAAAAAAAATCTGTGTTGAATAAATTTATGGACATTGAAAAAATATTATAATTTGAAGTTTAATAAACATAATTTTTACTAAAATATCATTTTATATAGATAGATAAATCCATACATTAATAATATAGTATGTTCTTATATCTTCTTCTTTACTTTTTTTTTTTTTTTTTTTGCATTTTTTTTCATATATTCATACATATTACTTTTTTATAAATCTCATATACACTTCAATGCAATTTTTATATAATTCCTTCTTTATTTTCCTAACAGTTTTGACTGTCCTGCAGTCTTCATCAGAGCTTTTTATAACTTTCTTCTCTTAAGCATCACATGATCACTAATCTTATACTAGCACAAAATTGTTTATAAACAAAGCAAAACTCTCCATACAGTATTGCCACCCTGTGCCAACCAGAGTAATCAATGAATGCCGGAAGGCTTGTGCATAAAATCCCTATCTAATGCCTTCTCATCCAATATCCCCAGACTAGTTTCTGGCTTATGGCCATCATCAGTGAGGAGCTTTGGATCTGAGAGCACTGCACCTAGAGCTTTGGATCTGAGAGCACTGCACCTAGAGCTTTGGATCTGAGTGCACTGCACCTAGATCTTAGGATCTAATGCAACCCTCCAGCACCCACCTTTTATCTCTACTTAATTACAAAACTATGAGAATGAAATTGAAAACACAAAAATATTTTCAATCCAAGCTCAATAGCTTATATAGTCATATGGGTCCGAACTCAGTTCAGCACACATACATTTTAGTGTCTTTGTCTCTTTAACAACCATAGCCACCACTATCCTATTAGGCAGGATTGGTGTTAATCCATTAAACATCACATGATCACTATCTTATACTAGCACATAATTGTTTATAAACAAAGCAAAACTCTCCATACAGTATTGCCACCCTGTGCCAACCAGAGCAATCAATCCTGCTTAATAGGATAGTAGTGGCTATGGTTGTTAAAGAGCCAAAGACACCAAAATGTATGGGTGCTGAACTGAGTTCAGACCCATATGACTATATAAGCTATTGAGCTTGGATTGAAAATATTTTTGTGTTTTCGATTTCATTCTCATAGTTTTGTAGTTAGGTAGAGATAAAAGGTGGGTGCTAGAGGGTTGCATTAGATCCTAAGATCTAGGTGAAGTGCTCTCAGATCCAAAGCTCCTCACTGACGATGGCCACAAGCCAGAAACTAGTCTGGGGATATTGGATGAATAGGCATTAGATAGGGATTTTATGCACAAGCCTTCCAGCATTTCATTGATTACTCTGGTTGGCACAGGGTGGAATACTGTATGGAGAGTTTTGCTTTGTTTTTAACTTTCTTCTCTCTTTTTACATTTATGAATGTAAAATAATTATAAATAATTCCTGCCTTAAATTTGAGTCTGTTTTTTTTATTAATCCTTTTATCTAATTATTTAATATATTATCAATAGTAGCTTGTATTTTTTGAATGTCATGTGAGCATGCATTAAAATAATAAAGTAGACGATTGGAAATATATGTATAGAATATATGGATTGACTTCCGTTTATCAATTCAATACTGAAAGTCGTGATAAATAGATAAATGAGAGTTTTGCTACACCGAATGCTATATATATATATATGGTATTTAGAGCAACAGAAAAACTGGTTTATATTATAAATTTAATTGATGAATGTAAAGTAAAATTAAGAGTTACATTTTAAAAACAAAAATTACAGTAATGTCGTTTCTACATTATTCATTTAACTCTTAAACGCTCAAATCTTTAAATTCAATATCCGCCATCTGTTGGCGTTAAAAGAACAATTTCATAATTATTATTATGTAATACAGAGCGGGGACCTACTTTTTATAATTATTATAAATTAACATACATATCTAAATGTATACGAAGCAAAGCAGCTTCAAATGCTTGATAATTCAAACTTTTATTCATCTTTAGCAGCTATTGTAAATTATGGTCACTTTAACTTCAGAAGGAAAAAATATATATTCATGAATTAATTTGTATAAACCAAAGCATGAAACATAAATACGTCCACGTGAATTTAGTTTGTACATTTGATATCTTGCATGTGTTTTAAATTTGTGCAGCAACCTTTATTTTTTGAAATACGTCAACACTTTTACATAATTGTAGCTCTTCGTTTTATTTTATTACTAGCATTATCCTTGCAGATATCAATCAATATTGCAATTCTTTAGGCTGAAATAATATTTATAACTTAAATATGGTACAACTCTTACACTTTACAAAAACCATGTAAAAGTTCACCATTAAATAGACAAGAATATACCATAATAGACTACAACAAGTTAAAGAATTATGATGTCATCAGCAATAAAATAGGAAAAATAACAGCTGTACATTACTATATAAATATGGTGATATACACCATCTATTATAATCTTGTTGAATGCAGCAACACCATCTTGAAATTTACGTACCATTCAAGTCTGCTTTTTTATCTAAACCAAAATATTTAAATTGATTCACATTCTTAAATTGATAACGAGCCTGATTAAAAGTTCCTGTTGATTTTTCTTCTATCAATGAGTGATAAGAATTTTAGTTTTTTTAATTATTAATTAAAACATAGTTTTTGTAGATCATATTTAAGATCAACTGGAAAAAGTACTGTTATAATCAGCCTATTTTAAATCCAGAAACCTAGAAGATGTTTCTGATTTTAATCAGATTTAAATATAAAAATTTACCAATAAATCTGTGGCATGTTTTGATACTTGCTTTATGCAATTATCTGTTCTAGAGACTCTAGAACAATGGAATACTAAATTTGGAGAGTGTACATATTATTTTAGTTCAAATGCCTCAGATTTTTGATCAGCAGTAATAACACTTCTTGTCATTTCGTCACACAGAAGTTGTATACTTTGGTTGGATAACCAGTTAATTTCTAATATTATCACCATCTTGTTTTATTAATTGAACCACAGACTTTGACCAAATTCATAAAAGTAACAACATAAATATGTCAAAAACATCACATGATCACTATTTCTTAACATAAATATGTCTTTGATTCTAATACTTTTTTAGTATTTTCCTATCAACAAAAGCCTTCTTGATAAAATTTTTTAATTCTCTAAAGGTAGATTGAATTTCATTTATGATTGAAAGCAAGTTTAAAGATCTTTACTGCAGACTTTTCTATTCCTTTTAGAATAATTAGCAGAATTTCTTTAGTCCCTATATTTTTTAAAATTCTAATAGTTTTGA
The DNA here is from genome assembly GCA_028023455.1 of Epiperipatus broadwayi. Classification (NCBI taxonomy): domain Eukaryota; kingdom Metazoa; phylum Onychophora; class Udeonychophora; order Euonychophora; family Peripatidae; genus Epiperipatus; species Epiperipatus broadwayi. The sequence continues at coordinate 3,044,307 of JAQFVV010006225.1, read as the reverse complement.
GGCTAAAATATCATTACCATATTTTTAAAACTTTTCTCTGTATCTTATCAGAATCTGCAGCTCTTTTGATTGTTGAGATTTTAAAGAGCTATTTTGCAGATATACATTTATAGGAATAAGTAGACTGAATATAACCTTAACATTCACTCTCTCAATTTTTGTGTTATTTAAAAGATATATCAAAATATTCACCCCATCTATGTGAAATATTTACTTCATGAATGCCTTACATTAAACTAGAATTCAAATATTAGCTTACTAACAATGTCTAAGTAATCATCCAATCAAATTACCAGTAATATTTACTTACAAGCATTAAAATCACTTTAAAATAAACTGCCAAACAATTATCCCAGGAGTATTGTTTCATAACGTCAACATCAATCATCAGTTGACAATAAATAAACTTCTTTTATATTGTAATATTCAAATTATTTTTCATATTAAATCCAAGATTGCTCTGATCTTAAAGCATGAACTAATCATGTCTTTCTTAGTAAGATAAATAATACATTAAATTTAATTTGCTGTAATACATATTTAATTTATAATATAATCGATCATTAATATAAACTAATCTTTAAGACATTAAAAGTTAACAATTAATTTCAGCTCTGCCTTAAGCTATTTCTATGTAATATTTAGGTTACTAAAACTATCCCATAATCATTTCACATTTTAAGATTTTAAAGATATTTATATAAAAAAGACTTAGCACATTATGTTAAAGTATATACTGAAATTGCAATATTCTCTATATTTTATTCCCAACTCTTTTTGCATGCATCATATATAACAGCACATATTTTGTTGATAATCTGTTATTATAATAGAACTGCAAGAATGCAGCACTTTTCAATACGTACATGTATAACACAGCTATTTCTATATGTATAGAGTGCATATATAAATTAAAATCATAGTACAAATATAATAATAATAAAGTAGTTATTAATAATAAATTGAGGGAGCCCATTTCCATACATATTTACTGTGTATGTGTTTATTCACTCAAAAAATAATACTAAAAAACTTACTAATTGTATTATTGCTTTTTTAAATAAATTAAATAATCGTCAGACTTTCATTGCAATTGAACTTATTTTAAACAATATTCCTTATTTCAATATTTTACACCCCCACCCCCGATGAAAACAATATCAGTCTTGTTACCATCAGACTATGACCCTTTCTAGTTGTTCTGACTTTTTTTTTCAACTTCTGAACTGATACACCCCTACTTGCTGTTATTCATTTCAAATATTTAGTTAAACTCTTCAAACTTTAAACTTCTGATGCAATACATTAATTTTCACAGTTCTTTGTTTCCAATATTATTAAATTTATACTTTTCATTTTATCACTTTAAAAAATGTTAAATATATAAAACCCAAATGAACAATATCTGTCCAAAGAGGATTGCTTGAATTTTTTTATTAAAATTAATTAGAATGCTAAAAAAGAAATACTGCTAATTCTTAAATTTCATAAAACTTCTAGTATATGAATTTTTTCTACAGTACAAGCTTTTTCATATCTTCACTCCAATATGTAATATATAGGAGATTTGAACTCAGATTTTAACATGACCCTCAACTATCTATGCTATCTCATACTGCTGACACACTTGATCATACCCATGTTGAAAAAATAATCACCAATGTACGTATTTCATGCTAAACCAGCATTCTTCAGCTGGTCAAGATTATCATCTCCACACATATATACAATCAGTGTGCAGCTTATATTAAGATAGCCAATCTTCATACTTTAATGGACAGGCTTCAATCCATGCCACCCCACAACTCTTCAGCCATCCATCTCATTGAAAATCTGATGATGGAACATTTAAAGCCCACATTGCTGCCAACTGTCTCAAATTACCCATGTTGACCATAAGTCACTCTGACCCCTCATGAACAGGACAATCCCTTTACATGCATATATAAGGGATGGGCAGACCTTACAGCACTATATTTTAATATATGAATTTTTTTACAGTACAGGCTTTTTCATACCTCCACTCCAATATATAATATATAGGTTTGAATTCATGACTTTAACATGACCCCCAACTATCCATACTACCTTATACTGCTGACACACTTGATCACACACATATCAAAAAGATAAATCACCAATGTACGTATTTTGCACTAAACCAGCACTCATCAGTTGGTCCAGATTATTATCTCCACACATATATACAATCAATGCTCAGCTTATATTAAGATAGCCAACTTTCACACTTTAATGGACAGGCTTCAATCCACTCTATTCCACAACTCTTCAGCTGTCCATCTCATTAAAAATCTGATGATGGAAATGTTCAAAGCCCACATTGGTGGACCCTCTCAGCCTATCCATGTTGACCATAAGTCTCTCTGGCCCCTTTCGACATGTGCGTGTGATCAAGTGTGTCAGAAATATGAGATATCATTGATAGTTGAGGGTCATGTTAAAGTCTGAATTCAAACTCCTATATATTACATAGTGGAGTGCAGGTATGAAAAAGCCTGTGCTGTAGAAAAATTCATATAAAATATAGTGCTGTAAGGTCTGCCCATCCCTCATATATGTATGTAAATGGATTAAGTCCTGTACTTGAAAGGTCAGAGTGATTTATGGTCAACATGGGTGGATTGAGAAGATTGGCACCAATGTGGGTTTTGAGCATTCCATCATCAGATTTTCAATGAGATGGATGGCTGAAGAGTTGCGGGGTGGAGTGGATTGAAGCCTTTCCATTAAAATATGAAGATTGGCTATCTTAATATAAGTTGAGCATTGATTGTATATATCTATGGAGATGATAAATACATATATTGGTGATTATTTATCTTATTCGACATGAGTGATCAAGTGTGTCAGCAGTATGAGATAGCGTGGATAGTTGAGGGTCATGTTAAAGTCTGAGTTCAAACCCCTATATAAAACTTTTAGATTTATACTTAAAAAACATTTTATGAATACTAGACCACATTATAAGGATAAAATAAGCAAAAAATGAAATCTACATTCTTTTAATTTATCCAAAAGAAACATTAATAAATATGATCATCTGCGATGTTTTGAAATAAAACCATAGCTTCTGTTATATAAAATGTATCAAGTTTACAAATTTTAATGTTATTTTTTATTATCTATTATACATTTGCTTCTTTGGGGGGGGGGGGATAATTGAAGAAGTGTGTAATGATATAGTGCATATTATGGTAATTTATTGTCAACTAATCTGATATTAATATCATGAAACATATTTTTGGAATCTGTTTGATTTGTTATTTTTATTTTATTTTTTTTGATAATTTATTTGTTATTTTAATGTGATGTCGAAGATTATAAGTAAATATTACTAATAATTTGATTGGCTGATTAGTTAAATATTAGTAAGGCAATATATATACATACAGATAATAAATTTTAAACTATGTATTAGGTATATTTGTAATGTAAATCAAGAAGATTAATAAACAACAGAGAACTACAAGAAGATACAGATTTCTTTTAACTAATAAAATCAGTAAGAATAACAATTTCTAATAATTAATAAAACAAGACACAAATTGTGTAACTTGCTTTTAAGCTTGTATTTAAATGTTCACTAGAGGGAGCTTACCACAAGTTCCAATCAAGTTTTAATTTATAAGTGCTGAACATTCCGATGGAGATTTTGAATTCTTTCTCTTTCAGCATTTATAAATTAAAGCTTGATTGAAGCTAGTGATAAGCTTCCTCTATTGCAGGGATGCCCAACCCGTAGATCGCGTAACTGTTTAATGTGGCTCGAATTGCACTCTTCAAAAAAATTGATAAAATATTTTATGTTCCTTGATGGCACATGCACACACTAAAAAATAAACATTTTTACAATACAAACAATAACGATATGCAGTGTCAGGTTTCACATTAAATAAAATATATTTTTCCTGTAATTGTAATTTATATGTATGTTACCAAATTTTTAATAAATAAAATGTATTTACATTTTTTTTCTTTTTAACATATTACACCATTTTTTTTTTTTGCTGTACACGTTTGGTTTGGTGCTATATATATATTGTGTTTAGTGCTCTTGTATATATTGTTGTTTTTATCGAGAAAGATCCTTGTAGACGTTTGGTTTGGTGCTGTATATATATTGTGTTTAGTGCTGGAAATAGTTTTTATCGAGATAGATCCATGTACACGTATATATTTTGCTGTATATATCGATGTTTAGTGCTGTAAACAGTTGTTTTTATCCGTGTACACGTATATATTTTGCTGTATATATATATTGATGTTTAGTGCTGTAAATAGTTGTTTTTATCGAGATAGATTCGTGTACACATATATATTTTGCTGTATATATTGATGTTTTCATCGAAAAAGATCCGTGTACACGTTATTTTGGCCACATTAGAAACGGCGGATTGATACCAATGTGAATAGGCCACCCCCCCCCCGCCACCTATCTCCCTACATTGCAGGTTTAGTACCCAAGTACCATGTTTATAAATGTAATATGAAAAATGTAATATATAATTGTGGCTCCCCAAATTTTTTTAAATTCTCAACTGGCTCGCGTCAAGTTAAAGGTTGGGCACCACTGCTCTATTGAATAATAATTTCTCCTTTTGCATTCTTAATATTTAATTGAGAGATCTTTCAACATTCTCTTGTCATTTCCAGAACTGTAGATAATAATAGCAGCAGTTTCATAAATGATATGAAAATATTAAAAGAACTCTCCATTGAATATTAATTATCTAAAAGAAGAAACTGTGATTCCTAATGATTTATTAGTAAAGGCACTCCATGCAATAATAAGTTATCTCTAATTTTCACAATCTTCTTGTCAAAATTGCATATATATGTACACATAGACTCAGTTTGCATAGTAAAATCATTCTTCAAAGCTAGGGGTCAAGTTATCAAGTAAATATTTCATATTTTTTCAAAGTATAATCAACATAAATTCATGAATATTATCTTAATTTTTATAAAAACAGGTATTTTCAACTAAAATTACTTTTAATGATTTAATATACAATTCTGCAAAACACACACACACACATTGTAGGTAGAATTTCAGAAATTTACAGAGATCAACTTTCTAAATGACATTAAGAAAAACTCGGAACTAATTTAAGATTTTATTAAAAATATGGTAATATTTCATAAGATTGATAGTACAATGATTTTATTTATATATGAATAAATTATTATTAATATAAGATCAGTGATAATGCAAAAGTGGAGAGCAATGACATTATAGTATACGATTGGTACATTAATCTGCAGGTCAAGTTTGGAATGGAACCAAGAGGGTTTTTGAATATTAGAATAATTCCTGAGCAAGCTCAGAATTTTTTTAGGTAACCATTCTTCAGATAAAATATAAAATATTGTTTAATAACAAAGGCCTCATGGTTCAATGCTAATGCATGAGCTTTTAATGTCTATGTCCTGAGTTCAAATCCTGTGGAAAAATAAACAGGTTTGGGATTTTTTTTCTAAGTAGCCTGCCTATAGCCAGTCCAGGTAAAATCAAGAATTTATTCCACATACCATCTGGCAAAGAATTTTATATAAGTAGATTATGATAGAATGGTTTGTACAATTTAAGTTTGAAATGGAGGTGGGAGACATTGATCAAAAAACCAATTATTTAGTTACTGCTATTCTTACTATATAGGGTAAAAAAATGGATGGAAAACTGCAAATTCTAACCATCTGGAATTTGGCAATCCTGATGAGTAACATGCTGATCCTCTGTGAGAGACTTTTGGAAATGCCTTTGCCCCAAAAAGAAATATTTGAATTTTTTAAAATATTTTTTTGCATCTATCAAATCAAAGGTTTCCTAGTGTAGAAGGTTTAATGTCAAAAAATCCTGTTAGTTAAGCCAAAATGATGTAAGTTATCGTGCATAGAGCATAGGCCTGAAAACATTATATGCCACAATAAGACCATCTTCTTACTTTTTATTACTAATTTACTTTTTCAGATTTAATCCATCTTTTTTTCTTCACATATCCTTAAAAGCTGAATTATTAAGTTTCATTATCTTTATCCATATATTTACTATTTTTGTTAGAAATAAAAACTCATAAAATATTTATCTTTTTGGTTCCCTTTACCTTCAATTTCTCCCTTTCTTCATAAAATTTATTCTGATCCTACATTCAAAATTAAACCTTCATACTTTCATTCCATTATGTTCTGATGTGATGCAATGGAAAATAGCTTCTGTTTAAATGAAGTCAGAAGTTTTGTATACAGGCTTTATGCGGAGAAAACCTGATAACCAAATTAAACTTTTTTTTTCCTCATGTGTCATAGCATCAGCTGGGAAGCGAACCCGCTAACCTGAGAGAACTGCTTGTAAAGCAACTGTCGCTGACCTCTCGACCACCAATGCTTGACTAAATTGAACATTTATTTTCTCCAAAACTCCTGTACTATAATAAACTCATTCACTTCTTGCTATCCATTGCTGAATTATTTTTTCATCCCTTATTCATTCCCCCCGCCACCTTTCCTATTTTAATAAAAGCTATTTTATTAGTTACAATATCCTATCGGCATACTTCTTAATTTTAAACAAAGAATCAAAAATCTTTATTCTTTTTATTCTATTTAACTACATTTTGTCCATTCACCACATAATTTATTTTAATCTTCTTTCAACATTCTACGCTACAAAAACAAGTGTTCCATATTCTCTCTCTCTTCCATCTACACTTAAATTATGTCTACAATCCAAATCTTTATTTTTGCTTCCTTTTCCTGATATTAAAATATTCTTCTCTTGCATCATAATACAAATAAGCTCCTTTTAATGTTATCATACATTCTTTAATATTTTAAATAATTTTCATTCTTATATATTTCTAAACTATTAATATTATTTTTCCATTATTCTACTTCTTTTTCTCTAACCAACTTATTTATGCTGTTTTCTCATTCCTCATAATTTATTACCTATAATGCATTCTCTGCACATTTATTCCCCCCCCCTCCATAATACATGGATGGCTGAATAGTTGTAAAGATGAGAAGATTGGAGCATGTCCATTAAACTTTAAGGAATTGCTATCTTAATATAAGCCAAGCACTGCTTATATATATATATGGGAGATTATGACCTGGCCTAATTGATGAGTGCTGATTCTGCATGGAATAATTATATCAGGGAACATTTATCTTTTTCACTAATAATAAGATCATTTTCAGAAAATCACTCATGATTCTTCTTTTTAGTGAACCCAAGAATATATTTACTTACACTCTTTAGGTGAATTTGGTGCTTAAGAAATATGATAATCCTGAAGATCCAAATTAGCAATTTGTATTTAATAGCTTTTCTAAAGAACAAACATCAATTTTCTTGTGAGTATGACTGGAATATCTACTTTTAATGCAACTATTATTTTAATCTTGGAGTATACTAATCTATGATGTGTCCAACAATCTGTACTTTTATGTGCCTATGTAATGTAAACTTCTCTTGTATTCTGACTCCTAACTATAATGTATTTTATTGAAGGCCATTGTTTTGAGCATTGATACATCCATGTTTCTTTATGGTGATTTTTGTAATAGTCAATCTCTGTGTTGAGCAAAAATTCAATAATAATAAACTATTTGAATTTACAGTACCAATTCCTTTATTTCCAATAACTTTTCACCCAAGTCTACTATTTACTAATACATGCTTTAAAGTTTCCAAAAATAAAAATTCAATCTTTTAATAGTATTGCTGTAATAATGATATCCAACAAGGAATAAAAGCTTTCCTTCTCTGAATTTATTAAGATTGGAACATAGGCATATTTTTTATTTTGTAAAGAGAGATCAATCGGTGACAGGAGAGTATATAGAAATGGATTTGATGTAAAATCTAATTTAGTAATGTTAGAGAATGCTTTGGAATTCCAAACTACAGCATACATGCATAAGACCTGTGTAAATGTTAATAAAACAAAAGCTGTTAGAATAAACTAGGAATTCAAATAATATCTTAATTAGTTACTGCTGCAAGGGAAAAGGTTATGTGAAGAAGTACTTCAAGTTTCAAAGAGAAAGATAAGAACAAAGAACTAAGTCAAATTCCAACTTTAAATTGTGGAGAGACATACTAAGAAGAAAAAGATGATGTTAAGAAGATTGTTGGCATTGACAATGGTTGTATTGAATTGCAAATGTCAAAGAGAAAAATGTAATGTGTATAAATTAAAAGGACATTTAGTTCATGTTTGCTGAAATAAAAAGGGAATAGTACAAAAACTAAGTCAAATTCTGACTTTAAATTGTGGAAAGGAAAACTAAAAAGAAAAAAATAATGTTAAGAAGTTTGATGACACTGACAATGATCATATTTTTCTAAATTTTCCTCATCTATGAACAAAAAGTTACCATGTAAGTGGACCACACTGCCCATTTATCTTTATTATCATAAAAGGAACCAGAAAAAAATTAGTAGTAGCAATAAATGCAAGTTGATGCCTGAGAATACACACATAATAGCTACAGATGTAAATGGGAATAAAATTGACTAATGCAGAAAAGTAACTGTATCCATTAAAATCAATATCATAAATAAATTTCTAACATTTTATATAGTCAAAAGAAATACAGGTCCTCTACTGGTAGAAATTGGTTTCATCCACTGAAAATTTGTCTCAGCATTATTATGAGAATATAGTTGGAAGCAGAGATCAGAAATAAGTTTCCCCATTTGTTTAAGTCTGGATTAGGTGTACTAAAAACATAGTTTATAGGTATCAAACTAGGGAGGGATGCCCAGTCTATAATATGTTAACCACATAAGATCCCCATTTGCCTTAAAACATAAAGCTGAAGATGCTATTAGGGACATGGTCAACAAAGATGTTTTGTCTCCAATGGAAGATTCAATGTGGACTAATAGTGGAGATATATGTTCTATTCATGAGCATGGTGAAAACTGATTAATTAATAATGTTGGTGGAACCATTGTATATATAATTATCTAATATTTGTAATAAACCAAACTGAATGATAATATACAACTATGTGGATTTCTATATATTTTATCATGCATGTGAATAACCCAATTTACATGATGGTTTATAGTAATTAATTTTAAAAAATACAGTTATTTCTACTCACTATTTATTCTTTTTTTATATATCTTCATTGCAAGTAAATAAACTTGTGTTGTTATGATTTAATTTGTGTATTATTTATTTACTAAAACTTACTGATGCAGCTACATCAAATTTACACATTTCATGTACTATAATGAGCATGCCAATGGCTCTCAACAAGTTTTTCGATAAATGCCATAAAAGAAAGCATTTAAAATTTCTATCTAGAATTATTCCTATTCCCAAACCAGTTTCGAGCAAATGACTCTCATCAGTGAGGCACTAGGATATCCAGAGATAAAATACAAACTCAAGTCCAGCATTTATCGAATACTTAACTTATTAAGTAGAAAATCTGAAATTTTCAGACATCTATGTCTTCAAATTCAGCTATCTAACTTAAATAGCCATATGTAACAGGCTATTAATATATAGTGTATCTATTTAAGTTAGATAGCTGAATTTGAAAACATAGATGTTTGAAAATTTCAGATTTTCTACTTAATAGTTAAGTATTCAATAAATGCTGGGCTTTTGAATCTAGTGTCTGAAAGCTGTAGTACTCACTGATGAGAGCCATTAGCTTGAAATCCATTTGGAAATACTGGTAATTCTAGATAGAGATTTTAAATGCGTTCTCTTGTGGCATTTATTGAAAAAGCATGATTAGAGCTATTACTACACTCATTATATTACATTTGTAAATACAAGCTAATTAAGTCATGTGATGTATGACTTGATTTTTCTTACTATTACATTTCATGTACCTATATCTAGAAAAAAAAAAGATTTATAATGCTAATCATTAGTTCTGTCACTGTCTTTTGTTTTATTCTACTGAAATTATAATTACTATTCTTATTATTTCTACTATAGAAATGAATACTTTGTCAGGCATGACAATCTACCCAGAATGTATGAAACAGGCCATTTTTAGATTACACTTTTTAAACTTTTTAACTTCCATAGAAGGGAGGGGGCTTCCTAAATAAGATGCCCAAATATAAATCTTTTCTAGACAAAACTTTTGCCTCATTGGAATCCAGTTCCAAACCAACTCATTAATGATTATATTACCTCAATAAAAGATCATAACTAAAGATTTTCAAACTACTAAGTCTATCCCTATCATTATTTTCTTAATTCCCCAGAGCTTGAATTTTAAAAAAAGGGGAAATAGAATCAGAAATATGGTGTGTGTAAGTAAAAAATCCAAAATATTGTTGCAAAAACACAAAAACCCATTTATCACAATTAATATAAAATGTTTGATTCTACTATAATCTCTTCGTTATTACCAATGCATAATGCATTCAAGCATTTTCAAAATATAAACATCCATTTTCAAAGTAATATTAATGGAAATCTATGCAGTCTATGCATGCACTTTTTACACTCTCGTTTTTGTCTTTTTTCCAGTTTTTTTTTTAAGGTAAACTTTATTTTTCTATGATAAAAAATAAAAAATTTATAATAATTTATGTGTAAATAAGCATTTATTTTTATATAGCACTATGTTTACAATTGTATTACATTTAAATATCAGCCTTTCAAGCTAATTGTGGAAGAATTCATTTATTATTAACTCGTGAAAAGCGCATGCACAATTAGCTTGAAAGGCTGATATTTAAATGTAATAATTTATGTGATAAAATAAATTGAATTTTTTTTGTTTTTCTCACTTTTTTTTGATAGTTACTGAAAAAGATTTCACCCTGAAAAATATATTGGTTTTACTTTTTCCGATATATTTTGAAAATGTTATGTGAGAGCCCATTATATTTTTTAATTTTTTCTATATTTTTTTAATTATTATTAATTCTTATATAATTTTTAATTATTATTGTTTTATATATATTTGATAAAAATATATGAAAAATCTATTATTGAAACTAATATATATATAAAAAAAAGATCATGGTTAACTGTATTTTTTCTATGATATTTTTGTCTATGATACTGAAGTATTTGAATTAGATAATATCAGATAAAGATATATATGTTTTTCAAATATTATGACCTGATTTAGATTTTTCTATAATCTCATTTTAATAATAATAAATATACGCAAATGTTAAAAGTAAAGATTTTGAGAGTGTATATATAAACTACTAATATGAACCTCAAGCTTAACTCTATAATGACTTTAATATTTCATTCACTTTTTATTTGATTATTTTGTATATATTGACTATATTAGTAGTACTTTTTAATAAATTATAAGCTATATTGAAGTTTTTTATTATAATATTCAAATTATACTAATTATTGATCAATATTAACTATTTGTCTTGTTATAAGAGATGACATATACATTGCAAATCCCTGTATGGAAATACATTTTGAAGGGCTACAGAGAAAAAGGAAAAGTACTAATGACTTTATTCTATGAAGTTTTCAAGTGATGGATTACCTTAAGTGTTATTATATACCAAATTTTGGGAAATTTTATGATGAATCCAACTATCCTACTAACAAAACAATAGTTTTAAGTTGTGTGCATGATAATTTTGAATTTATAAAATAATATGAAAATAATTATTAGAAATATTAACTTTAATTCTTTTTTTTATTACTTTGAATATCAATGACTATATTTTTTTCAGCTTAATTGCATTCTTTGATGTTTTATCTTTAAAATAATATATATTAAGTCATTTTTTAGTAATACAAACATATATTATGATAAAATTTAAGGCTTAACATAATTTTTTAAATATTCAATCTGTCTGCTTCAACAGTTTAAGTAACTGAAGAAGAAAAAAAGAGAGGTATAAAAGACTGTTTGTATTAGAAAGAGCATCTAGCTTTTGATGGAATGATGCCTATTCCACAAGATAGCAAGAGCTCTTGGTCGAGCACTATTTGTTTGTTATTCACCATTGATCTTTATAACTAAATTCCATTCCAGCAAAACTCTTTATATAGTAGTGCCATCTTGTGCTAACAAGAGCAATCAATGGATGCCAGAAGGCTTGTGCATAAAATCCCTATCTAATGCCTACTCATCCAATATCCCCAGACTAGTTTCTGGCTTGTGGCCTTCATCAGTGAGGAGCCTTGGATCTGAGAGCACTGCACCTAGATCTTAGGATCTAATGCAACCCTCCAGCACCCACCTTTTAACTCTATTTAACTACCAAACTATGAGAATGAAATTGAAAACACTATTAATATTTTCAATCCAAGCTCAATAGCTTATATAGTCATATGGGTCTGAACTCAATTCAATACCCATACATTTTGGTGTCTTTGGCTCTTTAACAACCATAGCCACCACTATCCTATTAGGCAGGATTGGTGTTAAACCACTAAACATCACATGATCACTATCTCATACTAGCACTACTATATGGAGAGTTTTGCTGTATTTTGAATTGTTTAATAACAATTATTGTGCTAGTATGAGATAGTGATCATGTGATGTTTAGTGGTTTAACACCAATCCTGCCTAATAGAATAGTGGTGGCTATGGTTGTTAAAGAGCCAAAGACACCAAAATGTATGGGTACTGAATTGAGTTCAGACCCATATGACTATATAAGCTATTGAGCTTGGATTGAAAATATTAATAGTGTTTTCAATTTCATTCTCATAGTTTTGTAGTTAAATAGAATTAAAAGGTGGGTGGTGGAGGGTTGCATTAGATCCTAAGATCTAGGTGCAGTGCTCTCAGATCCAAGGCTCCTCACTGATGAAGGCCACAAGCCAGAAACTAGTCTGGGGATATTGGATGAGTAGGCACTAAATAGGGATTTTATGCACAAGCCTTCTGGCATCCATTGATTGCTCTTGTTAGCACAAGATGGCACTACTATATGGAGAGTTTTGCTGTATTTTGAATTGTTTAATAACAATTATTGTGCTAGTATGAGATAGTGATCATGTGATGTTTAGTGGTTTAAATTCCATTCCATTATCCACCATTTGTAGAGCTCACCAGGTATTGACTGAGTTGACAGGAATTCATTTTTTAAAAAATTCTACAATATCTTTTTCCATATTCGAAATGATATTTACTTGCTTAAATTAAAAAAGAATAATAAGTCAATAATTTATTTCTATTAAGTTCATAAGAAGTTCGAACACAGGAATGAAAGGCTAGAATAGCAAACTATGAACTTTGAAATCAGAATTCGACACTACTACTAGAAAAAAACTGAATAATGTTTTTAATTTTTTAGAAATTATTGTATTCGTAGTACCTTCCATGGAGGATTCTGATTGTATATATACTGATATCAAAACAATGATTAAATAAATGCCTTAAGAGAATAATTTTTTTTTTCTCTAACTAGTCTTAAATCAAGCAAAACTCTCTATAGTATTGCCACTCAGTGCAAGCCAGAGTAATCAATGGATGTCTTAAATCATTTATTATTTTATGACGTTTTCATATTGCTCAAGTAATATTTACAGCATTTTCTATTTTAATAAATTTTATATCAATTCCTCTCACCCACCATTCCCAGCTGTCTTTATATCAAACTAATATTGTTAGATTTAAAGCTGTTTTTAATCCTTCGTTCTTTTTAGGATATAAATGACAAGGTAAAAACCGCATGTCTATTATCTAATTGTACTATCAGAGGTGGAAATACGCGCTTTGCAGCGCTTACACCTGCAGTTTCTCAGACAAATAATTTAATTATAACATACTTTAATAACAAACTAATCTTTTTTGAAAAAAAAATCCAAACATTACTTTCTTAGCTTTTTACTGTCGACGATCTAATACTTTCTTCTTATTATTTTACTAAAGACTTTTGGAATCAATAAATCTCCTTTCCAGAGAAAATAACTACAGATATAAACAATAATAATGTGTTAATATTTAAATAATTTTATAGAAATAATTATAAAGAATGTTAAAAATATTATTCAAATATTAAAATGATGAGGGAAAAAACGATAACCATAAACTTAGCATTTTTATTAGTATAATCATTCCCCATAATACTGAAAACCACACCCAACACATTGGTACTCAACCCGACAAATGCAAATAAAAAGTAGTTAGACATCCATTGTTTTTCTATTTGAAAAAAAATCTAAGTCTATTCAAATTTCAAGATTCACCTGGATAAATTCTAACCATAGGCTTAATAGATAGTTGCAATAGCGACTACATAGCGTCACTTCAGTAATAAGACTGACAGTGTTAAAGTTAACGATAAATTAATAACTATAATTATGACTTGATAATTAATCATTCATTAGACTAGATTAAAATAGGGATTAGTTTTTATTCACTTTTAATATCTTATGGAGGGATGTAATCTTGGGGATCAAACACCTTTTTCACATGTCTTTGGCCATATATTTATAATTACACCCTTCTGCAAGAAAAGGGATAGAAACCAGTCCCTATCTTGCATGAGAGTGGTGTAGTGAAAAATATACTACAGAAGTATTATTCATTATAATTATAACTTGTCTTCCCGAATATAAATAATATCTCCATAAAAGTGGTTATTTAATTAAAAAAGGTAAAAATAAATAAATAGCCGACTGTAGGAAAAACATTACCTACCAGGCTTGCAAAATGCTAAAAATTAGGACTATTTTTACCCTTGTTTTACCTTATAGGTAAGTCATTGTACAGGCTTAACCTGCATTTATATATGTAATATATGTGGGATTCGAACTCAGACTTTCACACGACCCGCTACTCTCAGTTCCATCTCATATTGCTGACCCATCGGATCACACACATGTTGAAAAGATAAATAATCACCAATATCTGTATTTCATGTTAAACCAGCAATCATCAGATTACTATCTCACACATATATACAATCAGTGCTCAGCTATTACATTAAGATAGACAATCTTCATACTTTAATGGACAGACTTCAAACTACTCCAACCTTCAACTCTTCAGCATTCCATTTCATTGAAAATCTGATGATGGAACAGTCAAAGCCCATGTTAGCGCCAAGGTTGTCATCCTACCCATGTTAACATATACCTCAGAATGACTAATATGTTAACATGGGTAGGATGACAACCTTGGCGCTAACATGGGCTTTGAATGTTCCATCATCCGATTTTCAATGAAATGGAAGGCTGAAGAGTTAAGGGTTGTTGTAGTTTGAAGCCTGTCCATTAAAGTATGAAGATTGGCTATCTTAATATAAAGCTGCACACTGATTGTATATATGTGTGGAGATAGTAATCTAAACCAACTGATTTTTGCTGGTTTAGCATGAAATACGTTTATTGGTGCTTATTTATCTTTTCAACATGTGTGTAATCAGGTGGGTCAGCAATATGAAATGGCACTGAGAGTAGTGGATCGTGTGGAAGTCTTATAACTAAGAGTGACTAGGAATTCATTTACTGATCAATTTTCAAATGGCTAGCTACATTGGCTATAGGCTGTTATAAAATAAATCTTCTGACCCTAATTTGAACCTTACATCATGAGTGTAATAAATGAATGGAGAAACCATTATTAACATCGTTATAATTCTTTACGTTAATATTATTAAGAGCTCGTCAAAGTTTAGATATAGAAATTATTAAAATAAAATGTGTTAAAAGTTTGATAGACATTAACAAATTATCACTATTACGATTAAAATATTAATGCTTGGTCGAAGTAATTTATTATTCTAGTTGCTCTATTTACATTTTGGCCGTAATTTTGACATATGTACACACTATTCAATTGATGAAGCAATACATCGGATTTCTAATTATTATTATTATTATTTTTTTTGCGCGTCATTAAAATAAATGATTTCAAAAGGAATAGTGTTTCTAAGCAACTTTCATCTCATAAAATATAATAATGATAATAAAAGATTATTTATTATTAAAAATAGACTTATCAAACAGAAGTCAGTTATGTCTGGAAATAAAATTCTGCCAAACAACTCCGATAAATTATTAATATGTACAAATCAATATCTATATCGATAACAAAAAGGTATATATCAGTCTTTATACTCGCGTGTGCTCGTATATTTATATGGTGTTACTGTGATAAATTAATGATGCGTATATGTGTGAAGCATTTTTCTTTTAGCTCTGTGATCAGTGTTAGATAATTGTTGATGGTAGTTTATTATATTTTTAATAATGTAATTTAGAAGTTATACTTACTTACAAAAATATATTTGCAGGAATACTGACCAAGATACTGGCTTCATGGGAACGCTTTATTTATATTTTACTATTGAAATTTATAGAAAAGCTAATATAAAAAAATATAAATCAAATGATCTAATCTTTGAATTATTGATGATTTACAGTCATTGACTGTTTAATAATTATATATATATTGTTTTCAGAGATTCTTTGATTATAAAAGTAATCAGATGGTTAATTGCTCATGAGATCATATGACATTTAAGCACTTTAGTGGGTGACTGAATAATCAATTTTTCTATTCAATTAATCTAAATTCATTATTTTTTTTTAACGTTACTCAACTGAGAATCAGTTTTAATCCATCCTTCTATCGTTGTGTTTAACCATAACAGGGTAAAATATTGTGAGTCTATGTAAATTTTCATTGTTTAAAAATCTTAAATTATTTTATTTTATTATTATTTTTTTACGATAAAAATTTGAATTATTGTTGCCCTTAATTATAAATAGATTGCAATTTAAATAAATAATTTGATTTTAATTTGAAGTTAAGTACAGTTTCAGGAATAATTAGTTTAGTAATATAGTTAATTAGAGTTATTTAATTTAAATGGAGTTAAAAGAAAGTTTAATGCTTCTGAAACACTTACTTGTTAAAGAAGTTTATATCACTATTTCTATTAATATGAAAATTTAATGAATTGTTACATTTTGGTTTGCTAGTGTCAACTTTACTCAATCCACAACTTTGATATGATCCATTCTACAACTCTACATAAATGCTCTAATGATTATCACTAATTATTTATTAAACTAAGGCGTATCTCTAGCCCAGATATAAACTTTAAACCTCAATTAAAGATTAATATATCGGGGTTTTTTTTATTAAAAAGATTAAACACACTTACATGGAATAATATCTTTTATAGATATATTCAGTAACATCCACACCACCACATCTTGAAACGTGTGAAAGAAAACATTTTAAAAGACAAATGATTCCCAAGATTATTTCATGCAGAACCAACATTCATCAGTTGACCCAAGTCATGATCTCTCACATATATCTTCATCATATGCCTAGTATTTATCAATTATTTGTCCTTCTTAGTTTGGAGCAGTGGAGAAATGTCAGACTCCAGATCTAAGATCCTCAGATTGATTCCAGTTCTGGCAATTTTGATGCCTGAACTGCTTACAAACTCCCAAGCAATAAAAAAATTTAATAAATCTGGGTCTCTTTTTACACAGATTTATTTAACACGATTTTGAAGTTATGCGATTCCTGTTTCACCGGAAGTCCAACTCCGATAATGTGCTATTACTTTAAATAATAAATTTCGCACTTACATTATATTGAAAGTAATAGCATATTATTGGAATTCGACTTTCATCTTAATAATTTCAATATTTTCAGTGCTTTATAATAGTAAGATTTTATGCAATAATGAAATTAAAATCATGATTTCCACATTTTATGTATACACACATTAAATTTTACAAGATTATAATGTAAATTTGTTCAAACATTGTGCGTGTTAATTTTGCATTTTAAATCACATTCTGTTTTTGCTTTTTAAAAAAGAATGTAATCAGTGGGCACAATTAAATTTGACAATTAAAAATTAAAATCTGATTTTTAATTGTAATTAACAATTTAAAAATTACTTGGCGACTTAAAATTAATGTGATGTGAAATTTGATTTTTAAACGGGATTGAAAATTAAAAAATTAAAGACAAAAATAAGAATTTAATTTTTAGTTGTTAATTTCATAAACAATAAAATCATCATCTCAAAGATTAATTACTAATTATGTTGTCATCAGAAAACCATTGACACAACATGAGTGTGAAGTTGGCGCTAATTGTATTTCCTCAGTTTGCAAACGAACGTGTTTTTTTTGGAAAATAGCGATAATAATTAAAACGTGTATAAAAAATGTAAATTACTGTACTGTAAATTATGCATAAAAATATATTATTTTGAATAAAATTAAATATTATAGTTAAAAAAAGTTTGTCTTGTATCAATTTTTTTCAAATTTGAAATTTTTTATTGGTCATATTTTATTTCCTTATTTTTTTTTTTGCGCGAATTTTAAAGTAATTTTATGTTAGTGCTTTGCTTTTACGTGAATTTTGAAAAATCACAGACCGCATCCCCCTTTTTTAAATGTAAGTTACATCTATTTTTGCATGATTTCATTTGCGTGTGTTTTCTGAGGAACCTATCTATCGCGTAAAACGAGACCCAGGTGTATTCAATTATTTAACCATTACTAGTAAGGTAATATATATATAAATTACTGATATATTGTAAAATAGTAATTCAAATTAAAAAAATATATTTTAGTATAATTTATTTTAAATTAAGTATTTAAATTTAAAAAAAACATTTGCAATTATCTATTTTATGCTTAATTATTTGCAGAAATATGACTAACTGAGAGCATTGCAATTAATATTGTCTGTCATTTTAACATTTTACCAAATGATTCAAGTCAAACAATGATATTTTGCGAATTAATCATTTTTGATAGTCTATTTGAAAGTAGACAGACATACCTAATTTTTTTAGTATATTTAAATTTTGAAAATGCCTTTATATAATATATTTCTATAATTATACCTTTCAAAATTAAAATAGAAAGTAAAAAATTATACTTTAAAGCAGTTTCATAAAAATATAAAGTTTTACATATTTTCTATATTAGTATAATAAATGACTATGTTTATATTAACATTCAATATAACTTTTAATAGACCACATTTGCGTGGTCAGTATTTACTCATCAGGGCACTTATTCAGTATATTAAATCTACTGTGTCATAAATCTACATTTTAATTTCACTTTAAATTATTCTAATTATTTTCAGGCTCACACATGGATAATCCAAAACAACACCAAGTATGCACACCACATGTGGAAATATTTCAAGCCAAGATAAATAATGACATATTCTGGTATAAAATCCAGTATTATTAAGAAGGAGATCAAGTTCATAATTACTAGTTATCTTTCCAGATCTCCTTCTATTAATGATTTACAAATGTATCCTAAAGAGAGCATTTTTATAAGGAAATACTCCGATAAAGATCTTATAGAGATATCAATTTAAAATTCCTGATATTGTAGTGAATGAACTTCATCACAACTTCATGTTAGCATTCTCTTTCCATAAAATTACATATTTATAAGATGTACATACAGATTTTTTTTTGTTTGAAATAAAGAATCATAATAGAAAGTGAAAAATAATATAGAAATAGATCTATAGACTTATATATGTATATACACACATAGTGGTTATAAGTTATTTTTTAATGTAATAAAATCCATTACTTAGAACTTTATTTTTTTTTATTACCTGTGAGTTATAGAAAACAAAAAAGTATATATATATATTGTACTGGTCACTTCAATCTTCTTTCGATTACCAAGGGTGCCACTAGTTTACTAACTATTCAGAAAATTTAATTTACGGTGATCTAAAAGTTGGAAATGATGATCAATGCTACCAGTTAGACCCAGGGGGGAGAATGAGATCTTAGTGTTGTTCAGACAATTGAGGTAGAACATACAGACAAACAACAGACAAAATTATTTAAAATTAACTCTTTAAAGAACACAATTTATAATTCAAAATATATTATTTTTAAATCAAAATACTTGCTATAATATAACTATATCTATGATATTATCAGTGTTTGTTCATATATATATATGGTGATACATATATAACTGTGTTAATGACCTTATATACTCAGGAAGGGTTTTAAGCTGGTATGGGTAGAGTTATAGGGAAAAATAGGTGAAACAGATATGATATCAGGAATATACTGTTTCAGTGTGTATATAAAAAATAACATGAATGCTATCAAATTCTCTCTTTAGAGATTATAGTTTTCTTTTCCTGCTTTAAAAAAAAATAAAGTCAATTTTTGACAGATAACTTTTTGATTGTTGATTAATTAATTATCAACATCTTTAAATTTAAAATGTCTCTTTTAAAAAAAAAATGTTAATGAATCAATCATTTCATTCAAACAAATTTTTATTTACTTACTTTCTTTTGAATGTATAAAATCATTTATGAATTGACTCCTTTATTTTTAATCCAAGCAAAATTATTACTTGATCTTTAAGTTATATTTTTAACTGTCATTTTACTAAAGGAATTATTTAAAAACAATTCACTTTATATAAATATGATATGATGCATTTATCTGTTGTTCCTTGCATCTAGATACATCAGCATATGTATAATTAATTCTTCAGCAAGCTGAGGTTCTCTTTGGGTAAGAGTCTTAGTGAAACTGCTATAATCCATGACTGTCATCAGCAGGAAAAGTATAATCAGCCAACTGTTGGTTTTTAATTGGTTTCACTGAGGTTTTAGGCCAGCAATCTAATACTATGTCAGCTATAGATGGATACAAAGAAGTTGGGTATACTTTCAAATTATATCTAGACTCCAACATAGTGAACTAGTAAAACACTACTGAATCTACTGTCTCAAATTCAGCTAATCTGATACATGGTAGCTATCTGCATGGCTCTGGAAACCAACCAACTCTTCCAACTGCTACTCAAAATAAATCACTAACCAAACCTACAAAAAACAGCCAGCCACCTAAAACTATTTTTAAGCCAATAAACATCACATGCTCACCATTTTTTATAAGTCAGCTGAAATGACAAAACACTAAATTAAAAACTGTTTGTAATTCTTTTTAATTTTTTTAAGTCTGATCTACAAATTTTTTTACATAGATAGAGAAATGTATACAAACATTAATAAAAGATTTCAAAGATAGATAATAGAAATGTTTACAATTATCAGTTCTATTTTATCATAAAACATGCTTGTTTTTACTTTCAAAATCAGAATACAATATTAATATTTATTTAGACCTTTTTAACTATTTATTTCATAATGAAATTTTATTTAAAATTCAGAATTATTTAATCTCTGATTATTATTCCAGAAAGGTAGAAAATGATTACAAAATTTTTGTCTGTGTTTATTTCTAGTTTTCCTTTCAACTTTATATATATATATATTTAAACACACACATTATGTTATTGTGTGTTGTGTAACAGAAGTGTTATAATATATATATATATTAAATTAGTATTAAATATATTTGTACATCTCAGTATAAATAAAAAATAACAGTTTAAACTTATATTAATTTTAAGAATTAATAGAAACCTTTCAAAAAGAATGGAATGTATCTGAGAATTCTGATCATCCAAACATGGTGCAAGCAGAATTACCATTGATTGTACAGCAAATGGTGCTAGAGTTAAAGAATCATAAATCAGATAAGATTGTGCAAATATTGTCAGAAGACATACAAGGCCCATTTAATATGATAATGTTGTGCACAATGATCAAAAATATAGACTCAGAACTACAAAATATGAATGATATTCAAAAAGACATGCAACAAAATATGAAGGATATGCAACATAATGTGAATAATATAGATATAGACACAGAACGATGAAATATGAATGATATTCAAAAATACATGCAACAAAATATGAAGGATATGCAACATAATGTGAATAATATAGATACAAAACTTCAAAATGTACAACAAAGTAGGAATATACAACTCCAAAACCCACAAGAAAATATTGATGAAATGCTCCAAAAACAATAGGGATGAAGAGTTTAAGGATATGCAGCTAAACATGTACCAAAAATTTCAAAATATAAATACAACATTTCAAAATGTGGTATAAAATCTGAAAGTGTTGAAGAAAAGCAACAAACTTAGATGTAGAACTCTGGAATGTTGAAAAGTAATAAGGATTCCAAGTAAATGTTAAAGTTGTTGAACAAAAGTGTCAAAGCTCAGATATAGAATCCAAGATTGTTGAAAAGCAACAAAGTTTGGATCTAAAAGTTGGATATAAAGTTTCTGAGGATTGAAAAACACAACAGAATGGGGGAAAGGTTAAAGGCATTCAATAAAGCATTAGTAGAAAGCATCAAAATATGAATGAAGTACTGTTGAAGATTTAAAATATGTTCAAAGAATTTCCAAGTATAGGTAATACATTCCATAACATGGAAGAAAAATCATTTACAAATCACAAATAGTGAAATTAGTAAAAGAAGATCAAATGAATGAAATGAAAATGGTGAAAAATCAAAGGATCAATTTTAAAAAGAAAAATGATAAAAATTTAGTGAAATTCATAAAACAATGGAAAATTTAGAAATGATGGAGAAATTGAGAATAAAAGTTTAAAATGTCACTATTGCAATAGTAAAGCAAAAAAGAAACAGTTACAAAAAAAACATCCACTCCAATGGAAAATGGTTAATAGTGATCATATAATAGATAGAAAAATGTTCATGTCATCCCAAGTGAGGACACTTAGATTAATAAAGGAAGACATCGAGAGAGGGAAGTTTTGATTCATATGTGGATAAAGAAGGCCAACTCTTAAATAATGTGTAAACATTTATCAACAACTTTAGAATATTTTATATTTACCTAGGTTTTCTTTAACTGAGAGATGACATCATCTACTTTGCCAATTTGAACAATTCTTTTTCCATAGTTTGTGGTTCTTTCAGTTTCAGATGCTCCTAACATTCCTCATAACTGGTCATTTGGTTATCAGTGATTTTTTCCTTCTTCCATGTTTCCAAGTGTTTTAGGAGAGAATATGCAACAGAGTTTTATATTATGGTCAAGGGATTGATATCAGGTGAGACTGATGGTAATGGTGATGAGAATATGCAACCCAGTCAGACACTCCTGTAGTTGGCTTAGCAATGCATGTTGTCACTTTTCCAAATCTTAACTTTTACAAAATTTTGAAATAATTGATATAACTAATACAACTGCTATATTATTTACCATTACCCACTATCACACTATTGTTTTTATACCTTCCTCTCCCTTTGTTCACTTTTTATCAATTTTTGGGTTTTAGTTTTAATTACTATTTATCAACCAGGAATCTTCCAAAATTTAATTACATTTTTGTCAATGAGATAATTTATAAAGATTACCTTTATTAATCAATTTATTTAGTTCTATTTTGAATTTCATTTTAATTTTCATTATATTTTCACATTTATTTTTATTATAACATTTAGTCTTTAATTATAAAAAAAAGAAAGCAGGTTTTGAATTTTAATTTAAACAAGATTCTCTTTCCCCTCCCTTATTATTTACAAAAAATAATCTACTAAAGGATCTGATTGCTATTATTCTAATTATTTCTTAAAATTTTTCTTTATCTACTTTTCCTTTTGTCTTATTTGTTTTCAAATTATAAAACATACATGTAATGCATGTATATGTTTTATATCATATATATATATATATATATATATATATATATATATATATATATATATCATAAACCATTATCAATCCACTACAGGGTGGTCTCTCCAAGTTCATTCCATCTTCTCTGATCTTTAGCTTCTCTTCTTCACAGCATTTCTGCACTTTCTTATTTCATCTATCCATCTCACATGTGGTCTCTTTCTGGGTCTTTTACAATCTCTTGGAATCCAGTTTAAGATTTCATTTGTCCATCTGTTATCTTCTCTTCTAGAAATATGTCCAGCCCAACTCCACTTCAATCTTTTAACACCTGTTTGTTCTCTTACCCATACGCTGCATTTTCGATCTCTTCTTGTTACCTCCAACATGCATCTTTCCATACTTCTTTGAGTGGTCTGAAGTCTTTGTATCGCTCTTCTATTAAGTGTCCAGATCCATAAGTAAGAAGTGGTAAAATACATTTATTAAAAACCTTCCTTTTCAAACACATAGACATGTTTCCTTTTAGTATCAAATTATTTCTACCAATAGCACTCCAACCAAGTTTAATTACATGATTCATTTCAT
The DNA here is from genome assembly GCA_028023455.1 of Epiperipatus broadwayi. Classification (NCBI taxonomy): domain Eukaryota; kingdom Metazoa; phylum Onychophora; class Udeonychophora; order Euonychophora; family Peripatidae; genus Epiperipatus; species Epiperipatus broadwayi. Next base: position 3,020,201 of record JAQFVV010006225.1, on the reverse strand, counting down.
CCATTATGTTTCCATCTGTATTAATAATCTGACCAAGGTATTTGTAACTGTTAACTTCTTCTAACTCATCGTAATCCATATTTATTTTATATTTTGAAAAAATCCATTAAACATTACTTTAGTCTTTTTAACATTTATCTTTAGTCCTACTTTCTGAAGCTCTAAAGCATTATTTAAAAAAACAACTACATCATCTGCAAAATCTAAATGACTTAAATAATTTCCATTTACTTTCACTCCTTTAGCTTCCCATTTTAATCCACAAAATACTTCTTGCAGCACTGCTGTAAAAAGTTTTGGAGTTATGGAATCATCCTGTCTTACACCTTTCTCAATGTTAACTCTCCTAGTATCATTATGTAATCTAATTGTTGCTGTTGCATTTTTATAAATATTCTTTAAAATATGACAATATCCTGGATATATAACTTGATTATTCAATGATTTAATCACTGAAGAAATGTTTATAGAATCAAATGCCTTTTTATAATCTACAAATCCAAAGCCTAATGGCAACTTACATTCATTTGTTCTTTCTGTAACTTCTCTCAATATCTGGATATGATCTACTGTACTAAAACCACTTTTAAATCCAGCTTGTTCTCTTGGTTGGTGGAAATCCAATGTTCTCTGCAGACGAGTTGTAATTATCTTGATAAAAAATTTCTATAAAACTGACAAAAGGCTGATAGGTCTGTAATTTCTAATATCTTCTTTATTACCGTTTTTAAATATTAATATTAATACTGCATTCTTCCCATTATCTGGTACATCTTTATCATTTAGAGTCTTGGTATATAACTTTGTTAAAATTTTTATCTATTTCTTCACCTGCTTCTTTTAATATATTAATTATAATTCCATCATTACCTGGAGCCTTTCCTTTCTTCATATATTTTATTGCATGTCTCACTTCTTCTCTTAAAATTCTGTGCAATTCAAAAGATGTAATAGATATAGGAGGTACTTGTTCTTTATTACTATATAATTCTTGATAAAAATCTTCTACCCATTTCATGATATCATCTCTCTTTTCAGTAACAATTCCACCTTTTTTTCTTATTGCAGATATAAATTTTCTACCAATACCAAAATATTGTTTTACACTCTTGAGACTTTCATTCTCTTCTACAGCTTTTCTTGCTAGTTCACAGTTATACTTTCTTATATCATATTCAACTCTTTCCCACACCACTTTACAAAATTCGAGATATTCAATCCTTTTTAATCCATCATTTTTGTATATCTTCATATTCCTTCTTTTCTTCATATATTCTCTAGTCTCAATAGAAATTTTATTGGTCAATTGCTGCTTTTTTTTACTAGCTATCTTTGTTTCAGTTTTTAAAAGTGTATCAATTATTTTCATATTAATTTCATTCAAATCTGAATCATGTTCAAAATCCGCTAATACTTGAAAATGATTTGTAAGTTCTAATTTAAATTCATTAGAATGTTTCTGAAGATTAAGAATATCAACTGTAAATATTGTTTTTCTTAATAATTTTTGTCTCTCTAGTTTTGCATTAACACATATTTTACATCTTCCTGGGTTAAATTTATTAAGAACATTACAATCTTGAAATATTTATTTTCTGTTAGTCAAAATATAATTCAATTCTGTTTCATTTGGATGCTTCCATGTCCATTTCTTTTTAACATTTTTCTCAAAAAAAGAATTCATAATATAAAGTTTTTTTTTTCCTGCAAATTCCACAAATCTATGTCCCCTCTCATTTCTATTACCACAATCAAAATTACCTACAGCACTTTCATCTTTCATTTGTTTACCAATTCTAGCATTAAAGTTTCCCATAACAATTTAAAAATGTTGTTTACTCTGATTAAAAGCCTTTTGTACAACCATATAAAAATCTTCTACTACTTTGTCACTATGAGAACTTGTTGGGGCATAAACCTGAAATTATCTGCATTTGGTATCTGCTATTAAGTTGTATAACTAATCTTGTTATTCTGCCTGATATACCATCAATCTCCGCAATGCTGTTCTTCCACTTTTTATTTATAATGAACCCTACTCCACTTGTATTTCCAATATTTGTACTTTTATAATAGAGTACCTTTCCACTTTTTAAATCAATTGTCTCTTCACCTTTTCTTCTAACTTCAGAAGGTCCAATAATGTCCCATTTAATATAAGACATCTCTTTTTCTAATTCTTGTAATCATCCTTTACTTAAAAGTGATCTGCAGTTGCAAATACCTAAATAAAAAGTCATCATAAAATGGCAGCCTGGGTCTGCACTCAGGGGATTCTTAGCACCCTCTGCCTTTGGCCACCAACTGCTGCCTTGATTGGTGACTTTACAGCCTCCTGGGAATAAGAGCCATGATTTATTTTTGTCTGTCATAATTGTATATATTGGGAATTTTTGTATCATTTACACAAACATTCATTCTGTCTTGTCAGATAACTGAGAAGAAAGACCATGGTGTTTCTTGATCTTAAACTCAGAGGTAAAAAGCCAATAAACTCACCACACTGGCTAATGCATGTTGATGAGCAGCCCATCCATGTTCATATATTATATGAATAATCACATAGTAATAACAACTGCAATGACAAGAACGTATGGAGTGGACATTAGGAATTTGTCCTGTTCGGTTCCTTTAAGGCATCCAAGAGGCATCAAAGGGTCTCCTTTCAGTTAATACATATATATGAGAACATTACAATATGTTCATATTCGTATGGGGGAATAAGTTTGTATCATTTTAATGAGTTAGGCATTGATCTCATAATGAACCCTGTATAATTGTAGTTGTATTAAATTAGGTTTAGGATTAAAAGGCCACTCCTTATAATTATTGCATAGAAGGTTTATTCACTTAGGACAGGGACCAAAAGACCATTTCTTTATAGTTATTATTATATAAGCAGATATGTTAAGATTAGGATCTAAAAAAGATCATTCCTTATGATTATTGATGTCTATCCCGTATAGAACATAGTACTAAAAGATATACGAGTCAAAAAATGTTTATATTTATGAATTCAGTCAAAGAAATGTTTACATTTATGAATTCATACATGTGTAGAATTATATTTAATTTTATTGAAGTCAGAGTTAAAGGTATGGCAAATATGTTATATTATCTATGAATATATTGATACTATGATGTATGAAGATTAAAGATCTTTGTCAAAGAATATATCAGTGAATGATTATACTTTGTAAATAAATTACTATTATATGATTTGTTAATTTTGTTAAAAAAAAAAAAAAATTATATGTCAAATAATAAGTACTCTTGTAAATAAATTATTATTGTATGATTTGTTATTTTGTTTATGTAAGATTGCATGATCTATTCTCATTCATCAGAAATAACTTATGTTCTCATAACCTACCCTGGGATTACAAATGGAGCGGTATAATTTATATTACTATATTAAATAAAATATTGTTTTAAATATACATGTGTTAGTTTAATTCCTGGTGTTTACAGTTAGGTGGCGCCTGTGTAATACACATGGTCTGGGAATATTGCTGAGATATTCTTGATTTCGTTTAAGGAGAAGCCACAATACATCACATCACATCTATAGAAAAAATATATTTCACACAATAGATTAGTATTAATAGAGAAAAGGGGACTGAATAAAGTAAGGAAACTTAAATTGCTGGTAAAGAAGAGAGAGTATGTAATAGTGATCATAATTTTTTTTATAATAGAAATGGTTAGCAATGTGATGGAAATTAATAATAAAAGTAGCAAGGATAGTCAATGATGTGGTTGTAGAATGAATGATAGGAATAAGTTAGAAGAATATAAAATAAAAGTAAAAGAAATCATGGAAGAGTTTGTTGGGAATGAATATAAGTATAGGTGTGATGAAGTAGAAAAAGTGGCAAATAGGGTTCTAGGTGAGGCTATTCACAAGAATAAAAGTAATAAAAAGTGAGAATTAAAAAAAGGGTAAAAGAAAAGCATGCAGAGGATACAAATGTGCTAATAAAAATGAAGACAGTGAAAAAGATTTTAATATTCAATGGGAAAAATAATTAAAAAAAAAAAGTTGGCTAAAAGAAATAATTATATAGAGAGAATGAAATTAAATAATAAATTATTGGAGGATATTAATAAAAGTTGAAGAGATGTGAGTAAAAAGTCTTGGAAATATATTAAATTTAAGAAGAAATGTAGAGAAGAGAAAAATAGTATTATTAGATGGATGAGGAAAAAGTGTGTAGCTCTAGAGAAAAATTTGAGACAATCTTAAATAAGTATATAATGGATATAGAAAATGTGAAGAACAGAGTGATAACAAACACAAAAGCATATAGTAATGGAAATATTAGGTTTACAGAAAATGATCTGAATGAGGCAAAGAAGAAATTGAAAAGTGGAAAGGCAAGAAGTTTAAAAAATGGCCAGCAAAGATGGTGATGAATTTAGGAAATACAACAAAATAAAATCTATGATCATGTTTTAATATGATGGCACAAAAGAGAGAATTTCCAGATAGTTGGAATAATACAAGGGTAAGACTACTATTTAAAGGAAAAGATAAGAATCATAGAAAGTTAAATAAGTATAGACTGATAGCAGTAATGTCAGTGTTATACAAATTTTTGCATATATGGTGGCTGGAAGGGTGGCAAAATGGATGGAAGAAAATAATATAATGGGAGAAATGCAAATAGGTTTTCAGTCAGATATGGATATAGGAGATATTTATTTATAGTCACACAACTTATAGATATGAGTAGGAATACAGATTCAGTTGTATATGATCTTTATATATAGAGAGAAGGCATGTGATAGAGTAAATAGAAATATATTAGGGGTAAGTTTAGTAAGTTTAAATGAATGGAGGTTTAGTGGATCTTATTAAGAAATTATATGAAAATAATTATTATACATATTAATTGGGAAATATATTATCAATTAGACTTAAGAGTGGGATGGGAATAAGGCAAGGATGCCCTATGTCACCTATTTTGTTTTTGTTATATTTGAGAGAAATGGAGAGAGCAATAAAACGACTAGGAAAAGGGGTAGAGATATCATTAATATATGACAAGAGTGTGTATATATTATTAGGTCTTTTATTTGCTGATATGTTCTTGTACACAGAAGGTAGAGAAGATATGGAATTTATGCTGAAGACACAAGGATGGGTAAAGAGATAGGGATTAAATTTAGTGAAGTAAAACCCAAAGTAATGATGATATATAGTAGAGAAAGATAAGAGAAATAATCTTTATTGGGGGATAAAAATTAAATGTGATGAATAGGTATAACTATTCAGGAATCATCTTACTTAATCAAAGAAATTTCTTGGATGAATGGAAGAAAAAATTGATAAATGAAACAAAGAAAAGAAAGGGACTGATAAAGAAATTAACAGTGTTTTTATATAATAAGTATGATGCAACTAGAATGTTATAGAAGGGAGTGGCAGTAGCAGGGTTAACTTAAATGGTGTATTATGTGTTAGTAAAGGGATGTTAGATTACTTAGAAAAAGTGCAAAGAGAAGTAAAAAGACAACATGCATTAGATGCAGATAATTCAAAGAGAAATGGAATGGTCAAATTTTTATATAAGAGAAGCAAAACATAAAATGAAAATGCTCAGTAGATTGCAATTTATGGATATTAAGAGAATAGCCAAAATAGTATTTAATTGAGTTATGAGTAAAGGACAGCCAACAAAATAAGTGAAAAAGAGAGTACAGTATGCAGAAAATTTGGTTAAAGACTTTATCTCAGTATACTTATACAAAAAGTGGAATGATTATGTAAGAAGGATTGTTGAGTAGTTTAATGGCACATAATAGGATAGAATAATAGATGCATTAATAAAAAATAGGGAGCTGGAGAGTTGGAGAATTAGTATGAAGAGTAAAAAGTTTAAATATGTATAGAAGTAAACAGAATATTGGGTGTGAGTTAATTTATGGTAATAGCAAGGAAAGTAGTTTACTGCTTAAGGCTCGAACAAGATCATTAGCAACAAAAAAATATACACATAAATGGAGAAATATGGGTGATTTAGTCTGCAAATTATGTAAGAAAAGCATAGAAAATATTAGGCATCTGTTAATTGAATGTAAATGCTTACGAGCAGAAAGGGTGATAATAATGAAGTTGTGGCAGAATAAATATAAACAGAAAGTGGGTTCTCAGGTTTTATTCTGGGCTTGGAAAAAGATAAGGGGGATTTTGATATAAAGATTATGGAGTGAACAAAGATAATGTGGAAATGGGATTAGAGTGGGAAATGGAAAGGGAAGATGTCTAATAAGTTTCTAAGGCCATAGTGGCTGAGAGATTCCTGACTCTGATAAAGGAGAAGCCATAGTGTATCATGTCACATCACAAATAAATAAAGAAAATGTAAATAAATGAATGAGGCTAACTCTGATCAGTACAATATGTATTTTGTTTTCTAGTGCTTAGATTGTTAAATATGACTTATTATATTAGCTACAATGTTTACTTTTGTATTTTTTGTTAAATTATATTTAAAAAAAAAAAACTAATTAAAGAAGATGTCTGATAGAAAATATATTTCCCACTAAATCCAAAAAATTTAAAGTCATGAATGTGATTAGAGATTCCATTTCTTAATGAAAATGGAAACTAAAATGTAAAAATATATCAATTAGAAATAAAATAGGAATGTTAAAAGAGTCAAATGTTGTAAGAGAATTCCTACTTGTAGAATACAATTTTAATAAATTCTCATCATCAAAGGGATATTATCAGTAAAGGCTAACAGAATATGTTAATTTTATTAAACTGATATTTTTTATAGATTTAAATTTTTTTAGAAGCATCTTGCATATCCACCAACCATGCATCACCAGATGAGATTTTTATTCATCAATGTAAATATAATTATATTCATCAATGTAAATATAATTACAGATAAACTTTATCTTTTTAAAATTTTAAAGAGAAAAAAAGGTGGTTGTTATGAAATAGTGATTGTTAAAAACATGATACTTTTAATAAGAACTAATACAAATATATGCATCAACAAATACAAATAAACATTGTGAGACATTCAGCTTATTGTGATATTTGGTTTAATTTTAAAGATCCTGATTGAGTCAATCCTATCTCAGAAGTCATTATCATATTCTTTCCTCAACATCTACAGCAGTATGTGTGATATGTAAAAAAAAGTGCAGTAAATATGTATTATTTATAATAATTAGGGCAATCGTTCCTTATGCATGATGAAATAAAATGTAATCATTTAATTGCAGGTATTATTATAATCTAATAGATTTTCAGTGCATTGTTCCATATTCATTAACTAAAATCCTTGAGTTTGGAGCAATCAAATGATTAAAATTTATTTTGCCAATACATATACATAATATACAAATAAAGTGTCTGTTAATTAAAAATCTATTGTAATAACAATAAGGGTAATTAACTATTATATACAGTCTTTAAATCTGCAGAAGTAAAAGTACTGCAGTTGAGGAAGGTTAAGGAATTAACTAAGAGTACTTCTGCAGATTTAAAGACTGTACGTAATAGTTAATTACTGTTATATTTATTATTTTTATTGTTATTAACACAGACAAAACTCTATACAGTAGTGACACTCAGTACCAGCCAAAGTAACCAATGGATGCCACAAAGGCTTCTGGCATCCATTGATTACTCTGGCTGGCACTGAGTAGCACTGCTATATAGAGAGTTTGCCTGTGTTATAACAGTTATGTGCAAGCATAAGAAATGGTGATCATGTGATTTTTATTGTTATTATATATATTTATAATACAAATAAAATATTCATTAATTAAAAACCATTGTAATATCAGTAAAAATAATAAATATAACAGTAATTAACTATTATATTCAGTCTTTCAATCTGCAGAAGTATTTTCAGTTAATTCTTTAAACCCTTCTAATCAAAAAACATAATGGAAGCAAATATTATCAAATTAAATTCCATAAATCCTGAATTTTAATGTTAGCAGCCTGTCTATTAATTATATTCATTTTATTTCTATTTATTAAAATTGCCTTCTTAATTATTTTTTTTTATTATGGTTTCTCTCTTAATGAAGAATCTTAACATTTTCAATATCATTCTTAAATTTATATTTACATGTCCTTTCATGATCCAAGAAAACTGAAGCAGTCATTAAATCAGTATTATTTTTACCTTTTACATGCGTGTATATTAATTCATGTTTCTTTAATCTTGTTTCAAAACTGTACCTCGATGTACCTATATATAATAACATACATCTACAAAAAATTTTGATACACAAAATTATTTTTGTAGTTGACAGATATGACAGTTTTAGAATTATTCACTAACTTATTAACATTATTCATAACACAAAATGAAACATTAAACAAACCCTTATATATATCCTTAAAAAATTTCATTTGAGCATTTAAAATATATGAAATAGGTATCCATTTTTTATTATGAATTTTCAATTTCTTTAAATTATTATAACTCTTTTTAAATGGACATAAAGTATTGTTAATCTGTTCAATCTTATAACCAACTTCAAGCAAATCCTTGGCAAATATCTCAACATTTTTTTAATATATCATACAAATAATGACATAATTTTTCATTCGAAACAAAAAATATCTAAAACTTGCCATCTTATGCATAATTGGTACTTTTGATTTGCAATTGATATATATCCTTTTTTGCAATGGTTTTATTATTAATTTATAACTTAATGTACTATTATCTGTTGTAGAAATTAAATCCAAATAATTAATACGTTTGTCTGGTTCCTTTTCAATAGTCCATTTTCAAATCATTCAAATTATTTAATTCCTCTACAAGCAAATTTATAGTAATGGTATTTTCACAAACAAAAACATCATTCACATACCTTTTGTAAATTTTAATATCTTTAAAAGTACACATATCTAAAATACTACTTTCATATGTCGACAAAACAAAATTGCATACTTGTGCAACAACAGGCAGTTTCATAGGCCAATCTTTAGACAATTTTATGATATTCACTTTCAAAAGAAGCAAACAATGTTCATCAAAAATTTTAAAGAGAAAGTAAAGGTGTTTATAAATATGTGATAAAATTTGTTATTGATGATAACATTTTTGCTTCTTTTGAATGTGGATATTATAAAATGTCTAAAGGTTGGCCTTTAGCTCAGTCTACTGCTGCACAACTTTACAATTTGGTTTTGTCTACATATGAGAGTAATATTTTAAATATGTGTACTTCTAAAGATATTAAAATTTACAAAAGGTAAATTTGCTTGTAGAGGAGTTAAATAATTTCAATGATTTAAAATGGACTATTGAAAAGGAACTGGACAAAAGTATTAATTATTTGGATTTAATTATTATAAGAGATAATAATATGTTGAGTTATAAATTAATAATCAAACCATTGCAAAAAAAGGGGCTATATAAATTGTAAATCAAAAATACCACTTATGCATAAGATGGCAAGTTTTAGATTTTTTTATATTTTGTAATGAAAAATTATGTCATTACCAGTGTGATAAATTTAAAAATATTGAGATATTCATCAAAGAATTGCTTGAAGTTGGTTATGATTGAACAGATTAACAATACTTTATGCCAATTTAAAAAAAAGTTATAATATTGTAAAGGAGTTGAAAATTGATAATAAAAAATGGATATCTATTTCATATATAGACCTCACTTAGTGATTGACTACTTAGCAATATTTCACACTAGTGATCACCACCAATTTGTACCCACTGGTTCAATTTACAATCAATTATTTACTATAACGATTGGGAAAAAAAAATTTTGGCAGCCATCTTGAATTTTGCATCACTGATGATGTCAGAGAATAGGTGTTTTAAAGTCATTTTACACACAAGCAAAAATACATTTACTGTAATATATATATATAGGTAATGACTTTGCTGAAATTGTATAGCACATACAATATTTTATTCATAAATCACAATGTTAGTGCTGCATTCAGTATTTTGATTATAGAACATATAAACTTAAAATAAATATAATTGTTGAATCTATATTACTATATAAATATAAATATTGAATGTCTTTAGAAGAATTAAACTTTATTTAAATATAATGTACAGTACTTGGATTATTTAAATAAAGTTTAATTTTTTTAAAGACATTCACCACATATTAGATGATGAAATAGTCCAATATATAAATACGGTACAGTACAACTAAAATACCATCATCACAAACTTTCAGGAAAACACTAAATATGAATATTAAACTGTGTATGTGTTTTTTAATTACTGTATGTTATTTTTAGAACACCTGGTTAATTATATAAAATAGTTATTGATTTTGTAACTTCATTAAAGATGTTGTTTACATCAAGTGGTTTCAAATCAAAAGAAAAACAACATTTTAAAATGCGAATGTTGAATTAGAAAAAAGATTAAAAAGAAAAACAGATTGCATTTAAAATAAGTGTTAATGAATAATTTTTTTAATATGTACTTTATTCCTAAGTTACTGTAATTTTTTAACTTTAGGAATTGACCAATTTTTTTCCCATAGACCCCAGTTATAAATACGTATTCTGTATACAATATTTTTGCTTAATGATGAATTTTGGAGGACCAATTGCCATCACTAAGGGGGTAAAGGTGTATTTCAAATGTTCAAGTTAAATTTTTTTAAAAGATATATGTAAGGACATGTTTAATGTTTCATTTTGTGTTACAAATAACATGAATGAATAATTCTAAAAATGTCATACCTGTCAAGCAGAAAAGTAATGTTGTGTATCAAATTTTTTAGACGTATATTATCATATATAGTCAAATTGAGGTGCAGTGAAAAAAGATTAAAGGAGCATGAATTGTTATACAAGCTTGTGAAAGGTAAAAATAATATTGATTTAATGCCTGCTTCAGTTTTTTTGAATCATGAAAGGACATGTAAATATAAATTTAAGTTTGATATTGAAAGTGTTTAGATACTTCCTAAAGAGAGAAAAACTATAATAAAAGAAAAATTAACGAGGCAATTTTAATAAATGGATACAAAATGAATATAATTAAAAGACAAACTGCTAATGTTAAAATTCAGAATTCATGGGATTTTGCTTCTGTTATGTTTTTTGAATTTAACAGCATTTGAGAAGGTTAAGAAATTAACCAAAAGTAATCCTTCAGATTAAAAGACTATATAATAGTTAATTTCTGTTATATAAATTGTAATGGTCCGTGTTTTTCATCAGAAGAGGGAAATGCATCTAACTATGGTTGGACATGTGGTTTTTGGGTAGGATGCTATGAATGACACGATGAAATAACTAACCAATAATCATATCCACTTCCACTGGACTAGCTCTTAGATTACTCATTAAATTTAGATACAATTTTGACTAGTTCATCTATATCTCATATCTCTTTTGGATTCCATTACACTTCAATATTCGAACCCGGGTAGAATATTGCCTTTGGCTTTCAAGGAGTGAATTTGTTTTATGTAGCAACTAAGTTTTTATTGACCTAAGATACATTCGACCTTGTGGTATTATATGTTATAATAATCTATATGTGTGTGCATATAAATTAATGAGTGACTGTATGAACAAGTTGGTAAACTAGAAACCAATTTGATTTAAAATATTTTAACAATTTCTATTTATAATGAAGAAAAATCTAAATTCTATTAGCATAGCAAAAATATGATTGTATGTGTCCCAGATACATCTCTACCATATCAATGATTAAAATTATTTATTTTATCCTATACCTATGATTAATATGCATCAATGGGCACTCCTTATATACAAAGTCAATAAGATTAACTAGAACAAAAAGAAATAAAATAAAAGAATGATTATTATTTCATTATCATGATGATGATCACAAAGCTAAATAACTATTTACAAAATTATATCACAATATGTCCAATAGCTTTGCCATTTAATATCTGTTGGAGAGGTTTGCAGCCCCTCCTTTTACCTATGTACAAGTTCTCTAAAGTGGATAGTAAAAGACTTTCATACAAGAATGTGAATCATTCATCCAGAATGATTAAATGTAACAGTTATTAGCAAAAGCATAAACAAATAAACATATAACTTAAACTCTGTCCTATACTAGTGAGTACAAATTAATATGGAAGAGCATCAAAAATTCTTACCTCAACCATATTATGTGATGATGATGATGACTGAATGTCAAAGCACTATGGAAGGAATCAACCTAAATTTTATTTACAAAACAAAAAAAAATTTCTAGCTTAATAAACCTTCCCCCCCCCATTCCACATTGATTCTCATGGAATGAACTCACCTGATTGCAAACACTCTGAAACTTCCAAGCATGAGGATAATAAAAGTAGAATTTTACAAACGTATAAAGTAAAAATTTATAACCTGATAATTTTGATTTTGTTTAAATCTTTCTGCTTAGAGTTTATAATTTAAACATTAGTGTCTTTCATGGATACAATCCATTCTGATAACCCCTCCATCATTCTCCAGATTTTCCGGTAATGCTTGGATAAAGTTGTTTCCATTTTGGATGTCACTCTCTTCCAGGCTCCACTCAGACACTTTAGATTAGGATATTTCTAGGCATTATTTATATGAGCAAGTTACAACATCACACTTCATGGCAACTAAGACAGCACTCCAGTCCAATGGCACATTTATCTAGCCAGTATGCATTGTTTAGTAATTTAAAAAAAAAATTTTTAAATTTCCTTCAGCTTATAAATGGTATTGAGTAAATTTATGCAAAGAAAAGCTTTACTTCATTGTTTATCAGCAAGTGCTGGTTATATAATGTTTTTTTTTCTTGTTCGATTGTGCAGTCTCTGTCTTCGATTATCACTATAAAATGATTTAAAATTTTTTACTATGCTCCTAAAGTTCATTAATTTTTGCCTTGTTAAATGTTGATGATGATTTGCTTTAATTTTTAGCACTTTAAAATCTTATACAGAATAGATAATATATTTGAACACATTGTCCATTTAATCCTTTGTTTTAATATTCAATATTAAGCTATTTGCTGTTTGTGGTTGTTATATCACTTGATAAAATATGAAAGAGAATGGAAATGACTTGGGTTTGATTTTATACTGGGGCTTAACATCTGTTGTTTAGTAAACTTGCATTTTCAATTTTCTTTTTTATTACTATAGGCACCTATTGTTGCATGAATTAATTGGTTGTTGTTGATGTTACATAATAAAATTATGTAGTAAAATTGTATTCTCATTTTCCAACACTTAGTTGCCTAGATATTGACTTGATCTCAGGTCATCACCACATCTACCAAGTCTCTATCCTATATCATGACATTTACACATCAACAAACAAGTTATTATTTCTATATATATATATAAGGTTTCTAAGATTAAACTTCTATTTTACATTAAAAAGGAACATCTACTTCAATATTATTTTGGTTTGATACTCATTAAAACAAACTTCAGGTGCATGCATTTATGTGTGTTTGCAAATAAAAAATGATAAACTTCTATTTTACATTAAAAAGGAACATCTACTTAATTTCAATATTATTTTGGTTTGATACTCATTAAAACAAACTTCAAGTGCATGTATTTATGTGTTTGCAAATAAAAAATCATATTATGTACCTAACCTACTATTTCACTTTATGATATTTTTATGGGTTTAGTCTACTACTGTGGACATATAAAAGTGGGTTTGAACCAGATTGTAAGCTATCTTACAATTCCCTTATCCTTACAGGATTAACATTTTATGTTGCAGATAAAATCTTAACACTAAACTATTGTCTAAGGTTTGTTTTGCATTGGATCATTCAAGTTTTTTCTTTTTTTAAAAGAGAATTATAAAGTCTATTTACTTTAGCTCCTGCTCTTTTCTTGATTATATTTCCAATTCTTTACAGTCTATCACTTTATCTCTTGCATCATAGTAAAGTGAGATCTATATATGGATCTCTTTGTATTTCTTTTTTTATTATTATGATCTTTATATGGTATGAGATCAACCGGTGATGTATCTCTACTATAAAAGGTACATAATCAACTTGTTAGCTTTAATCCTGCCCCTTTTGAAGCTTATTGGATTTTTCTAAGAATTAATTAAATATTGGAGTGTCCATTACTTTGTATGGATCAGTTCCCAAGTCTCAGTTGACTCTAAATATTTCAGTAATTGCTTTTAAACTACCTTGGCACCCTCTTATCATAAATTAATGAACCATTTTTTTATGTTATCTCACCCTTTTTTCTCTCACTTTAATCAATAAAAGTCATCATCACAATTCCTTTTATAGAAGGGGAAAGCTGTAGGGCAGAGTTCAAACCCTACCTGACCAAGTACCCAAAATTTCTGACAAAGAATGTGAGAAATAGTTGTACTTAAAAGTTAGAATTTTAAAGCATCTATAAATAGTTGTCTGTAGACACAAACTATTAAATTAATCATTTTTCTGACTGCTTATTAACCTTTTTAAAAGTTAATTTATATTTACTAGAATATAATATTTTTCTTTAATAATACTTTGATTCTAATTATCTTGCTGATTTACTTTATGAATTTTAATTTATAGCTTTTTAAATCATTCAGATTATTTTTTAATAGAGCAGGTTTGTGTATTTGTATGGATGATTGTGTGCCTGTATTTACAGACATAAACTTAGAGACAGTTACAGATATGTTAAAAGAAAAGATTTTATTTAAATAATTGTATAATTTCTTTATTAAAAGGTATATTGTTTAAAAGCAGTTATATTATTTGGGATCAATTTATCTTGTTTTGTCTGAAAGAGTTACAGAGTTTCACTTTACATTTCAGGCTAAAGTCAAAGATTAATGAGAAAGAGATATACTGATCAGGGTTGACATAGTCAAAGGGCCATGTATAGGAATAAGGACAAAGCATCATTAATCAGCCATTATAATTAAGAGAAAATAAAGATTATTTTGAGACCAGACTCAATGATAAATTTAGAAAAAAATTGTCAATTCACAGAAAAGATTTAACATAGACCACTAATGGAATGCAGTTATAGCTAACTAGGTGTTTTTAATAACAAAAATATGTGTGATGTAATCAGGCAAAGCATACATATATATTCTGACAATAAGAAAGAAAGGGGAAGAATAAACATTATTGCTTGTCAGAAAACAGCATTATTTTTTATATATTTGAAAGTTTCTACAACCTTATGGCAGGTTAAAGAATATTTTGTTTGGGTTACAGTAGCCACACAGGAAACCTATGTGCATCAGAAGAGTTTAAATTTAAAGTATTTAAAACATCTTATAAGTGATTACCAAATAAGAAAGAAGAAACTTATTTCATCAGCAGTGCTGTTAAATCCAAATGCTGCTAGTAAAATGCTGAAAATAGTGAAACCATGCTATTTCATCTATGCCATTTGCTGAGTTTGAATCAAAGCACAAAGCAAAATGCTAAAATATATGAAAAGCAGAAATATTCATCTGTCTATTAAAAGCAATTATACCCAGAAAAAATGAAGAAACCATTTCAGTGCTAAATGGTCCCTATGGAAGCAAGTTATTTTATATCACAGTAAAAAGAATTGAAAGCCCAAGCCAAAATAGGACTGTTCCAGTAAACCTCTGCAATTGGTAATTTTACATGTGTTACATATTGGTGGGTGGCTGATGTCAAATTCTAAAACCTTCATCAAGCTGACTTTAAAATGAAATTTTTTTGACTCTTTGAAACTGTCTTTATATCAGAGGATAAAAGAAGAACTGGTAATATCAATTTTAATTACATTTTTCATCAGAACTATTAACAAATCTTTTAATAATAAGCCCATTTATCTCTCTAAATCTTAAGATGAGAATCAATTAGAGAAGATTTTCAACAATAATAAATATTGCTCTATTGATGTATTATGTATTCTTATATTATTACATGTAACCATTTATATGTGTATTTTACTTTTATAAAATGTGTTTATTATGTATTGATTCAACATGTGATTTATATTGTATGTCAAAAGAGTTTAAGTTTTTTTTATTCATAATGGGAATTGACACATATACCCACATACCTGGTAATATAATTATGCTTACATGTATATTTGTTAAGCATGAATATTAAAAATTGGCAGAAATTTTAACATTAGGAGAGATGGATTTTTAAAGAAGTTAATTACCTAGATTGGTGAAAATGGAGATAGGTAATTTGAAGCTGATTTCTCTAAATGTTATTATTTCTATGATCTAATTAACTTTCCTCTCTCATTTCTCTTTTTAATATTATGTTTAAATTTATAAATATAAAAATATATGTTATACACAATTGGTGAGTATGTGCATGCATAGAGTGCTTATTTTAAAAATAAAAATGTTTCTAGGGTGAGATTTTTTTATTTACCCACTAGAGAAATTAATGCACACACATCACATTATGTGATGTGAATATTGAGTTTACATTTTATTAGGGGAAAGATCTTTGGTAATATTATTACTATTTAAATGTAAACAATTTTTCATTATTATGTACATTTTCTATCTGAATTATTAAGGATTAATCAGTAATAAATGTTAATTTGTTTTATTAAAAAAGGAGTATGTCTTTCTTAAGAGTTAATCATTGTCTTGTCAGATTAGTTATGACCATCATCATCACTGATGAATATCAATCATTAAGTCATAATTTTAATATAATATTTTAGATAAATGATTATAGTTTGATAAAAGATAAAATTTATATTGTGAGTTAGCTCTAAAGTGGTGGCTGAAAGTATCATTATCATCATCATCATCATCTTATTAACCAATAGTCTAAATAAATATATTTAATGGCTATATGAATAATGGTTTTCATTGTATTTGTTTATTATCTGTGAATTATCATTAGAGATGATGACTACCATCGAAGATCATCAAATGGCACTCAAGGTTTAGTGAATGAGAGTGTTAAATATGCACTTATGATATTGAAATATTATATAATAATTTTGTCTGATAATTTATTTGCACAATTAAAGTATAAGGATGTTTTCCCCTTAATATTAGTGCAAATGTGATATGGTTCTAAAATACAAAATCCTACATCCTGTTATAAATAATGTATCAAATGGGTTCAAACCAGATACATCTATAAGTAGGTATATAATGTAACTTTATCTAGGTTTAGATAGCCTAGTGGTTCCCAGATAGACTATATACACATGAAGTGAAAAAAAAAAACTTACATGAAAACTGCTTAAAAGCATACAAGCCATTATAATGCTCATTTTCCCCAAGCTAATTTATTTTTCTATATATTTTATAAGTTACAGTATATATAAAATGTTTCTAAGATTAAGCTTCTATTTTCCTTTTAAAAATGAGCATTTACTTCATTTCAGTATTATTTGGGTTCTGTATCCATTAAAACAAACTTCAAGTGTGTGTGTAATTTATACGTGTGTTGGTATATAAAAAAATGATATCACATACCTAACCTATTATTTCAGTTTTTTTATGGGTTTAGTCTACTACTATAGACATATAAGGGTGGGTTTGAAACAGATTGTAACCTATCCTTACAATATTTATATACATAGTGATGAATAGCCTCTGGTTGGAAATGATATTGTAATCAGTTTTTTTTTTAGTAATCAATCTGTAGGGAATTCAGATAATCTTCAAATATAGATTGGTTAATTGGTTGATAGATGTTCTTAGCTGAAAAGTAAAACAAGGATGTGATTTCATTCAAATATTCACACACTAATGATTAGAAAGCCTGGTTAATAATGGCGTTTTCTTCATCATGATTGTTGGAAAGGTTTTGTTTTACAGTAGGACATTTAAAAGATATTTTACCTTTTCTAAAATGAACCAGGACCATTAAACAAATAGTAAAACAACAATGTCAAATGTTGTCACCAACTGAAACTGGATTTAAAACATAACCAAGTTTTTACATAGGTTACAAATTTTCTATGAACAAATTTGTTAATCCCTAACAAATCTTATAAGTACAATCACATCTTATGAAAATTGCTGTTTTCTCTTTGATGAAGAACTTAAGATTCTGCAACCTGCCAAATTTAATTGATTTTTTTTGGTGACCTTTTTGTAAGCTTTTAATTTTTGATTTTAGTATCAGAATTTAATATATTTAACTTGATTTAGGTAATAAACATTTGCAAATGAAAAAAAAAATCTAAATATTCATATTTGAATTTTAAAAATATTGAAAAAAGTTGTAATAACAGGAACAGATGATTTCATCATAGAACAGATGGCAGTGTCACTCCTATAAAATGAACAAAATCTTTTTTAATTGAAATTTGTTTTTAAAATGTAAATGAAAAATATTAATCTCTGATAAATCTATCAAATTCTGCTCTAAAATATTAAAACTGATTTTTTAATTTATAAAATATCTCAGTTTATTCTAATATGGTGTCTGCAATTCCCTATTAGCTATGACTTTAATAAGATGGAGTAAGTAGACTGCTCTTAACATTATCTAAAAGTCATTTCCTCCTATTTTTAAAAATAATATATATATAGGTATAATATAAAAAGCATGCTAATAACTCTAAACAAACTTATTTTATTACAAATGTTATATATAGAGATCGCAAATAAGCTCTTAACATGCTTAGCAGAATATCCCAACCCCAGATTGGTTTCTGCTACTGGCTTCCTTATTGATGTGCTAGGCTTATTTTATTTTTATTTATTTTTATTTTTACCAATAAATACAGCAAGAGAACACATTCAAAATATCTAAAACTAGACTTATCCCCATCCCCAAACTGGTTTCGAGGGGATGACTCTTTTTGTCAGTGAGAACCTAGGACATCCAGACACCAGATTCAAAATACAAACTCAAGCCCAGCATTTATCTAATACTTCTCACTGATGTGGGCCATCAGCTCAAAATGGGTTTGAGGATGGAGATAAGTCTAGATAGATATTTTGAATGCATTCTCTTGCTGCATTAATCGGTAAAAAAATGCTTGTTTAGAGCTATTAGCATTCTCTTTATATTACATTTATAAATACAGGCTAAATAAGTCGTGATGTATGACTTGATTTCATTAATATATATATATAATATCACTATAATAATTTATACTTTTGATTTTTAATAACTATTACACAAATATTGTGTAAAAATAAACATGATTCTTAATAAGCACAAAAAAAAAAAACATTTTAAAAACTTTCTCAAAATGGCCTTACATATAGCTGTGGAATTGATAATAAAAAGAAAAGGTTTGTTTTTCTGCTATTTATTATATTGACTTATTTGATTTCTTTAAAATTAAAACATCAATATATTGAAATTACATGAATTCACAAATTAAACAAAAAATAATAAAATATCTCAATAAAATGACTATACAAATGTAATTTTAAAATAACTATGATAACAACATTTATTCTGGAGTAGCCAAATGTCTCCAGACTGATAATTATATAAAAATTTTAAGATATTTTCAAATAAATCAGCATGGTAAATAAAAATGCTATTAGCTTCAAATTCCAAGTTATGAGTTTGGGGGACCTAAAAATAATCAAAATTTTATAATAAAAAATATTTATTTATCTTTTAAATATTATAAATTTAATCTTCTTCAAAGTACTGTCCATTTAATATGATACACCAGTCCAAACATGTTTTTCATTTTTTGAAGCAGCCCATAAACACTTACAAAGTAAAACCTTTTAGCACTAGAAGTATTTTTTTTTCACCACTTTCAAGTCAGTAAAAAAAAAATTGAGACATTTTTTTTTCAAAAGAAGAAAAAGAAGTCACATGGTTAGAGATTGAGTGAAAATGACTGATTTAATTAAAAATAGTAATCGGAACATTGGGTGTGAGTTAATTTATGATAATAGCAAGGAAAGTAGTTTATTGTTTAAGTTTTGAATGGGATCTTTAACAACAAGAAAATATACATGTAAATGGAAAACTATGGGTGATTTAGTCTGCAAATTGTGTAAGGATGGCATAAAAAATATTAGGCATCTGTTAACTGAATGTAAATGCTTGAAAGCAGAAAGGGTACAAATAATGAAGCTATGGAAGAATAAATAGGAACGAAGTGATTATACACAAGTGGGTTATTGGTTTTTACACTGGGTTTGGGAAAAGATAAGGGGGATTAGGTGACAAAGATTATGTTGTGGAAATGGGATGGAGCCAATTATGGGAAAACTTAGTGTGAGGAATGGAAAGGGAAGGTAAAGTGGCTAACAGGTTTCTCTGGGCATAGTTGCTGAGAGATTCCTGACTCTGTTTAAGGAAAAGTCACAGTGCATCACTTCATATCACATTAATGTTAAAATAGATTATTAACATTTGAAAAGGGCAATAAACCATATGCAAAAAAGGCTTTTTATGTATGATTAATATATATTTATATTAGCTGTTGTATATGATTTTTATTATTTTATAATTTATATGAAAGAACAACATATTGGATTTTATTGTTTCCATTTTTGATGATTTAGTATTCAAATGCTTATTAAAATCTTACTCAGTTCTATTATCCCCAGACTAGTTTCTGGTTTGAAGCCTTCAATGGTGAGAACTTTCGAACCTGTATCTAGTTTGAATAAAAAATTAATTGAGAAAATAATTAAAATTTGATAAAAAAAAATACAAATTATTGCTTTCAAAACAGTTCTTAGAAATATCTGGAAACAATAACATTGCAAACATTGTCAGAATATAAAAGAGATAAATAATAATTAGCTGAAGCACATAAAACTAATAATATTAAAATCATAAGTCATAGGGAGTTAAGAATTGAGTGAATGTGAAATGCAGTATCAATACAACTCCAAGTAATTAATTGTCAATCAATTCTATTACTGAATATCTGATATATTTGGTAAACTTCATTCAAATATATCCTTCTAAGTAGCTGCTTCACTGAATTCATTGCTTTTCTGAATTATGACTGTCAACAAATTATAGTGATATGTCTTTTTAAACCATGTGAGAAATATCTCAACAAAATCAACAAAAAATCTCTACATTCATGTTATCTTTGAAACAAAATGTTAAAATGACCCAGGAATATCAAGCATCATTGGATCAAGAGCAGTAGCAAACTAAAGAACTATCTCTAAAAAGGTAAACATTTTGTCTGATATTTATATTTAAAATATTCACTTCTGTTGATGTTTTCTTTATTTTTTATTATTGGTTAAGTTTGAATATTTTATTAATTTAAGTAAATTATTTATTTTATTCCTTAAGAATTTTATTATCAATACCGATTGCAATAAATTGGAAATAGAGCTTGCAATCATAATTATAAATTTACATGTTATAAATCAAGTTATATTTAGGTTAGAATAAGTGTATCAAATGTTAATCATGCTTTCTTAATGTTTGTGAATGGGGCATATTGTAACTGTGATAGTACTATAAAAATATTTATTTATTCTGTCACTATTGTTTAATATGGTAACCTTTAGATCATGTGTTCCATTTAATTCTACTATTTAATATTTTTGTAAAAAAAATTTATTTTCAACTATTATTATTTTGGGGATTATTATTATCGTCATCATCATCATCATCATCATCATTATTATTATTATTATTATTATTATTATTATTATTATAAAATTTCATATTTTATTATGGAAAGCCTTGGTATTTATTTATAATCTATTTTTTCAGTTTTGACATTTTGGTGATCTCTATAATATTTTATTTTCCATAAGCCATCATTCTGGTATTGATAATAAAACATGGGAGGTGAGGGGGTCTCATTATATGTGTACTTGTCAGAGTTAGTCATTGTTGTATCCTATATAGTTATAGATTAACCAGTAACTATGATGTGAATAATTGTGTTTCTAAATTATTACTGTCCTTAAATTGGAGCACAATTTAGTACAATCAAAAAACTATCACCTTTCTCATCATTCTATGAGCACAAAAGTACTACCATACAAATTGGCACCCAAAGGAACCAGACATTTATAAAGTAACTAGTTATTCATGCCAGAAAACATAGTATTATTAATTAAATTGACATCATCAATAGGGTCAGAACATGTAAGCCAGTGTAATTCTCACATAAATTAATAGTGCACACAAGAACCTGATATTTACATCCCTGAACCTTTACATAAAATGGCTTTTCATCATGAGACATAATTAAATCATTGTATTCAATCACATATATTTTCAATTACAATTTGTATATTAACATTAATGTATATCAATGTAAAATTATTTAAAACTGAAAAATATTTTTAATTTATACAAACATAAATTATATGAAAATGATACTAATTTATTAAACCATAAATAAATAATTTATATATTAATAATTAATTTTATAACTTATTAATTATTTATCAATTAATTCATTTCTATTCTTAAAATAAAACTGAATATCTGCTTGCATTATTAATAATAAGCAAACTATTCTTCAAAATATGTTGGACTATTTCCATCATCTAATACAGCGTTTCCCAATCTTTTTTGGCTTGCGTACCACTTGGTAGTACATCACGCTAAATTGTACCACTTCGTAAAAATGATTGTATTTTGTGAAATTTATTGCGAGTGTATTATTTTATTTGCATTATAAATATTATAGGGTGACCATGTATTCACATCACAATGAGACAAATTACATTGAAACACGCTTAAACGATTATAAACTCACTGAAAATATAAATTCACTGTAACATATATATATGTGTGTTTGTTCAAAGTTTCATATTTATCTACTATTTTGTCATATTTCGTTTACTAATAAATGGTTTTAATAAAAACACAAAATTATAAAAAAACAATTAATATATTTTATCATAATCAAATATTTTTATAAAATAAATTTAATGAGATCCTTGTGCTTGTTTCGAAAAACATAATTTTTTGAAATTTGGTTCAAAAGATGTGAGGTATACCCTTAAGTCTACAGCTGCATTCAATTTGTTTCAATACTTTTTTTTTTTTTTAAATATATGAAGAAAAAGCTCTTTTTCTACTAATTTCATACTAGTAAATGGTAATAATAATTTAAGAGCTTTCTCAGAAAGTTGTTCATAATCTTTAATGTTTAACCAAAATTAATTAGATTGTGTCGATAATTCTATTAAATTTTCTTTCTCTTTTATTGATAATGATGTAGCTTTTTCTAAATGTTCTTCATAGAAGGGGTTTGAAATCCACTTATCATTTGTGTTTTCGGGTTTTGCAAAATATTCCATTAAAGACAATTTTAATCCTGTTAAATGTGCTATTATATTTTCTCGTATATCTTGAGACAGACTAACCTTATTTTCAAACAAAAAAATATGTAGAGTTTTGAATACTTTCGGTTGATTGTTTTCAATACACTGCTTCCAAAAATCTAATTTCTTAATCATATTTTCAATTTTATCATTAACATTAAAGATCGTTATCGAGTTGTTCTGAGGTGTCAAATTTAAGTTATTTATTTGCAAAAAAATATCAGTTAAATATGCAATCACCTGAATGAAGCCAACCAAAATCATACAATTTCGAAGAAAGATCAAAAGAATTGTCTTCAAAAAAAAAACTGTCCTTCTTGTCTAAATTCGAATAAGCGGGTTATATGGGGATCAATGAATTTTAATAAACAAAGACGATACAATCACAAACAATAACCTGTCACTTGTAAGCCGCGCGGGGAAGTGAACAAGAGTGCAGCACCATGACAACAGTGGCGGCAATATCTCAAGTTACTAATGGCTAACGGCTAAATTTAAAAATGCACTCCAAAAAAACGATATCGATTGCTGGATTTTCGATCATCGACTGTACATATTAACAACTTTACTGTATAATATTATTAATTAAAATAATTTTTATGAATTATAGGAAAAAACGTTTCTATGATATTTTTATGATTTGATTTTTTTTATGTCTGCCATTATTGATTATTTTTCGCGTACCACCAACCAGCAACTCGCGTACCACCAGTGGTACGCGTACCACAGGTTGGGAAACGCTGATCTAATATATTAACTTTATTTAAATATTCCAAATACATTCAACTGTTAGTAATAGCATACAAGTTAGTATATGCACAACATTTGTATTATTCTTCCTCTTCTTCAGGTGTTGCTGGTCTGGCCAGTGCAAACCTGTATTCTTATATTCTTTAGTATTGAATTTTAACGTAACACTCTAACCAACTGAGCCATCCTATCAAAGGCAACCATTAGTACAAATTTCTTATACTTATCTATGAGGTTCCTTATGATTTCTTCACTTTTTTCTAAGAGCAAAGTTGATTAGTGGTTTCCACATATTATGTATAGTCACACTATGTTGACTTATGGGATTGTTCATCATTATCATGTGAGCAGCTTCTTTAATTTTTTTTCTTTGTACCTTTTCTTCTCTACCCAATATTTTTGTATTTTCCCAATTGAACATATGTTCAATGGCACATATATGGTCTGCTACCTTAGACACATCTGTTTTCTTTTTTCTAATTTTCAATTTGTGTTCTTGCAAGCACTTTTCAATGGGATGACTGGTCTCACCAATATATGTTCTACCACATTCACATGGTATTTCATAGATGTAGTTTTTTCTTTTCAGCATTTCAAGTTTAGGCTTTGTAGATGTTAGAATTCCTCATATTGTAGTATGACTCTAGAAGGCTGTTCTGGTGTTATACTGATTGCAGAGTTTCCTTAATTTGTCTGCTATTTTTAGTATGTCTGGGTACATTACAGTACCAATAATTGTTTTTTTCTTTTGATGATTCTTTTTATTGTCTATTTAAGGTTTTTTAATAACAGCTGATGGATAACCATTTTTTATAGAAGTTTGTTCTATGTATATCTTTTCTTTTTTAAATTGTTGTTTTCTGAACAAACTTCTTTTGCTCTGTTCCATAGTGATAGTATAACTTCATGTTTTGTGTTTCTGATGTGATTGGATGTATAGGCTAAGTATTTTTCTGTATGTGTGGGTTTTTGGTAAACTGTAGTTTTGAACCATCAAAAGAAAAAACAAATTATGCATACTGTAGTGTACACATACATATCAAAATAATAGACAAATTAAGGAAACTGCAATCAGTATAACATCAAAACAGCTTTCCAGATCCATACAACATTTTGAGGAATTCTACCATCTACAAAGTCTAAGTTTAAAATCACAGGGGAAAATGCATCTATGAAATACTGTGTGAATGTAGAAGAAAATATATTGGCAAGACCAGTCATCTCATTGAAAAGCACTTGCAAGAACATAAACTGATGATAAGAAGAGAGAAAACAGATGTGTCTAAGGTAGCAGACCATGTATGTACCAATGAATATATGTTAAATTGGGAAAATACAAAAATATTGCTTAGAAAAGAAAGGGTACAAAGAAGAAAATTTAAAGAAGCTGCTAATATGACAATGGCAAACAAGCCCACAAGCAACCTAGTGTGACTATACATAATGTATGGAAACCACTAATCAACTTTCTCTTAGAAAAAAGTGGAGAAATCAAGAGGAACCTCATAGATAAGTATATGAAATTTCTACTGACTGTTGCCTTTGGTAGGATGGCTCAGTTGGTTAGAGCCTTACCTTAAAATTCAATAATCAAAGGTTCGATTTCCATGATAGTACTGTCACTGGTCAGGCCAGCAATACCTGAAGAAGAGGGATGTTGTGCATATACTAACCTGTGTGCTACAACTAACAGTTGAATGTATTTGGAACATTGAGATAAAATTAAATTTTTCTAAAGACATCCAATACTCATATTAGATGATGGAAATAGTCCAACATATAAATACATCTAAAACACCATCATCACAAACCTTCAGGAAAGCACTATTCTTTAAAATATTTTAAAAAATACCAATGTACACACATATATAGTGATAGCATTTCATTTTGTACATATGATGGGTTTGGATGGGAGAGAAAATTAAAATTTTATCATACTTTTGAAGAAAAGTGGCTGTATTCAGAAAGAATTTTATTGTCTTCCAATCATTAATATTTATGTGCAAAAACTACTGACATAAAATTAAACTTAGTTCGCAAAAATAATTAATAAATATTTGATAATTAGTAAAATAAAGCTTGAACATTTAAAATAATTATTTACCTTGAAAAGCTATGGTTTGAGAATAGGTTAATAACATAATAAGACCTAACTCATCACAATGTAACAAATTCTTTTATCAAATAACTTAAGAAAGAGGATGTCATAATAAGTTTAAACCACCTGATCATCATTCTATTATAAACGTAAGTCTATAATATCGAGAGTCATGAGGTGATAACTAAAAATAACACATTTACAGATAAAACAAAACAACACTCTCCATATATTAGTGCCATCTTGTGCTAACAAGAGCAATCAATGGATGCCAGAAGGCTTGTGCATAAAATCCCTATCTAATGCCTACTCATCCAATATCCCCAGACTAGTTTCTGGCTTGTGGCCTTCATCAGTGAGGAGCCTTGGATCTGAGAGCACTGCTCTCAGATCCATTGATTGCTCTTGTTAGCACAAGATGGCACTACTATATGGAGAGTGTTGTTTTGTTTTGAATTGTTTAATAACAATTATTGTGCTAGTATGAGATAGTGATCATGTGATGTTTAGTGGTTTAACATTTACAGATACTTAATAAAATATAATCAGCCTAAAATATTAAATATAAATTTATTAACAATGAAACAAATGAAATATATTATTTATGATTAATTATTTAAATAAAATCCACATATCAATTATTAACTAAATGAAGTTTATATATACATAAAACATTGAACCGTATTTAATTAGCTTTTCAGTAACATTATAATTAAAATAGAATACTTGATGTTTCAAATAAACCTGCTAATGGAAAAAATTATATCTAATTCATAATAGATATTTTACCCATTGATTTCTTTTTGAAGCTTTAAAAAAATCAAGCAGAGCTAGTTTTTAATGTCCATTCCATAAATTTTTGATATTACAGCTATTACTGTGTGATTATTCATAAAATAAATGAACATGGGTGACTTTCACACATGCTTCATCAATTTAAAGAGTTATTGGTCTTTATCTTTGAAATGAAGACTAAACATTACTTTAGTATTTATTTTCTGTTGTCTGAATATTTTTATCTGAAACATTAATTGACTTTTCTTAAAGGTAGGATAAATGTGTGCATGAATGTATCATTCTCTTCTACAATTACAATCGCAATAGACAAAACTAATTTACAACTCTCATCACCAGGAGATTATAGAGTCATCAGCCAATAGAAATCAGCCAATAACAGGGTTAAGAATCCTCCAACTACAAATATAAGTTGCTATTCAATGGTGACCTCTTATTTAGTTACCTGGAACTGTATCATTTTCAAATGAAGGAACATGTATGAATTGGAAGACACTACCTAGCTTTATATAGATCATTGATAAACTTTGTGAGGTTAAAAAGTGAAGAGACAATTAATTGGAAAATTGACATGAACTTTATTATAAAAGTAAAAACATAGGAAGCTAAAGTAGAGTGAGATTAATTATAAATAAAATAATTATCGTGCAATATTGTGGGTATTGATGGTATATAGCAAGATTAGTTATTCAACTTCATGGAACATATCTAATACAGATTATTCACATTTATGCTTCAAGTTCTCATTGTGATGAAAAAATAGAGAATTTTTATTAAGATAGAATATTTTGGATCAGATTAAACAACATTTTAAAATTATCACGGAAGTAATTCTGGAATTCGCAAACAATTGAAAGATGCATGTGCTATATACACATTTGATGAGAAATGAAATAAACTTGTGAAATTTGCAACAAAAGAAAATCTATATAATTTAAGTGAACCAGGAAGCATACAAATAAGAGTCTTTGCAGAGTTGGATAATATTTTGACTCAACAAAAAACATGCACTTCAAGACTAAAATCTACTGAATACGTTCAACAGTGGATGTGATAATTGATTAGAAAGATAAAAGTTAAACATTAATGCAAAGTTAAAAAGACAAAAACTACTTACTACAAAAATAGTATTAACAGCTGATATTTTTAATTTTCAAAATTATTTTAAAGAATTTACATTAGAACTTGTATATTATTTCAAAATATTAACAAATTTTAATGGTGATGTAGATTTGAATGAATTCAATAAGTAGATAATTATTATTCTACTAAGAATTGCTTCATAGGCAACAATTTGCCAATACATTTTTAATTAAAACAAGCATTAAAAGAAAGAAGAAATATGAAAATATTTTTAAATGATTCACTTAGAATAATTAAAGACTTAGAATTTTGTAAAATGATGATGTAGAGAAATCTAAATGCAAATTGGAAGGAAAAGCTATAGAAGATAATAAAGTCTCAAAAATATAACAAGTCTGATATTCAAATGTGGTACTATTATTAAAAAGAGGGTTGGAATGTAGAAAAGTTCTATAAAGAACTGTATAATAATATAGAACAAGAAAATAAGTATTTTAATATTTTCTGAATGAATAGAAGATACATGCAATTATATGTATGAAGAATGGAAAAATGATAGGATTGTTATTGTTATTTAAAAGAAGTAAAAAAATATGATAATTTCTTAGCAAAACATTTAATATAACAAATGTCTAAATGATAAAAATGTAATAGATGATTGAAAATTCTAGTAGAGATATTGATATTTAAAAAAGATGGGAAAAAAGAACTTATCTATTAGTTTTATATAGTTCTACATATGATCTTCATTAAAATTATTACAACTCATCTACAAAAACTTTGGACTCAAATCAACCCCATTGCAGTGAAAATTGGTTTTAGCACATTAAATTACAATTAAATAATAAAAAATGAATAGAAAGAACTAACTGAATATGAGTTTCCAATATGTTCTGTATTTGTGATTTATGAAAAGCCTTTGACTTTATAAATATTTACATTTTACAGATGTGGTTGCTTTTGCACACACACACATGCCCACACACACCGCCCAAATGCTTGGAGCTTTAATAAATGTTACAAGGATTAGAATCAGATGAAATCAAGAAAATATGATTAAAAATAAAGGCTAAAAAGATTAAGGTAATGTTATATTATTCTTCACATTAGAAGAAAGTGTAGAAATTAACAATATCAAGTATCTTGGTCAGATTGTCAGTACATATAATGGAAGACAGTAATTATAGAATTGCAGTTGGATGGAATGATTTTGTCAGAAATAACGCAACACCAAAAGAAATGTTCTTTGAAAAGAGTTTCTAATGTGTATTAGAATAGTAATATGAAGATTTTGGACAACAATTTATGGAGAAATGCAAGTTGAGAATAACAATGAGAGATCAAATATGAATCTATATGTGAAATAACTAAGAAATGTCATTGGCATTATTGAAAGAATTATGAAGCTGAAAGTGAGTTGTACATGCTATTAGGAAAGATGAGAATGGTTGGACAGTTAAAATTTTATATTGGTGACATTGCAAAAAACATAGAAAAACACCACACATGAATTATATGGATGAGAAAGAAAAAAATTTGCTGTCATAATGTGGAAAATCATGGATTAGAAAAACAGTTTTAACTTAAAGAGACTTTGATCTTTTATGGGATCATTAGTAATTAAAAATAAAAATGATGATGATTGTATTAAATATAACTTCTTTTCTAATATTAATATTAATTTTTAAATTCTAGTCTTCTTAGAGTTTTATGTTCATTATAGGATTCAAAAGCGTTTACTTTTTCACTATTTATTCTATTAGATTTTAACTTTTCTGCCTGCTTGTAAAATTTTCTTTAATTTATTCAATTTGCATATTAGGCTTCCATTCTTCTGTGAATTTAAGCAGATTTAACAAAAAAAACCTCAAATAGTAGCTTGTTAATCAAGAATAAAATATCACAGATAGATAGATAAATAGATAGATGGATAGGCAGACAGACAGACAGATAGATAGATATATAGATAGATAGATAGATAGATAGATAGATAGATAGATAGATAGATAGATAGATAGATAGATAGATAGATAGATAGATAGATAGATAGATAGATAGATAGATCTATAGATAGATAGATAGATAGATAGATAGATAGATAGATAGATAGATAGATAGATAGATAGATAGATAATAGATAATAATAATAGATAATAGATAATAGATAGATAGATAGATAATAGATAGATAGATAATAGATAGATAGATAGATAATAGATAGATAGATAGATAGATAGATAGATAGATAGATAATAGATAATAGATAGATAGATAGATAGATAGATAGATAGATAGATAGATAGATAGATAGATGATAGATAGATAGATAGATAGATAGATAGATAGATAGATAGATAGATAGATAGATAGATAGATAGATAGATAGATAGATAGATAGATAGATAGATAGATAGATAGATAGATAGATAGATAGATGATAGATAGATAGATAGATAGATAGATAGATAGATAGATAGATAGATAGATAGATAGATAGATAGATAGATAGATAGATAGATAGATAGATGATAGATAGATAGATAGATAGATAGATAGATAGATAGATAGATAGATAGATAGATAGATAGATAGATAGATAGATAGATAGATAGATAGATAGATAGATAGATAGATAGATAGATAGATAGATAGATAGATAGATAGATAGATAGATAGATAGATAGATAGATAGATAGATAGATAGATAGATAGATAGTAGATAGATAGATAGATAGATAGTAGATAGATAGTAGTAGTAGATAGATAGTAGATAGTAGATAGATAGATAGTAGATAGTAGATAGATAGATAGATAGATAGATAGATAGATAGATAGATAGATAGATAGATAGATAGATAGATAGATAGATAGATAGATAGATAGATAGATAGATAGATAGATAGATAGATAGATAGATAGATAGATAGATAGATAGATAGATAGATAGAGCTACTGTGAAAGCATTCTATACTGAGAAAATAGCTAATTAAAAATTTGTTCCATCACCTTTATTACTAGCATGTCATTGATGAATTACTTATTGCTTCCTGGAATGAAGTTTGTAATTAGTTTTTGAATTTCCTTCTTGTAATGAATTCTACATCAGAAGCAAATTAAGAAATCATTTCAATATTATCTACATTCAAAAAAGATAATGTATTGATAAAAGATCTTCAAATTTGTAATGAGTTTTGAAAAATAGAGTTTACAATGAAAAGTTTAATGGTAATGATTATGTATTTTTTCATAACATGAAAACATTCTCATATTTAAAGATTTTTTAAAGTATGACATTTTACTTGTAGTAAGACTATTTCCACCATCTAGTTGAATAGCTAACTATTTTTATAAAAATTCAATCTTTATTTGTACCTATCTAAGTACATTTTAACTATTAGTGAAAACACATATTTCTGTGAAGCTCCTTATTTAGAATGGTTTTTTTTTCTTTAATTATTGCTAGTTGGTCATAATTAATTTAGCAATTGAACTGGTGATATTTAGATTACTGAATATTCAAATTTAAAGTGACTTCTAACCAACTAGGCTATTCTGTCAAAGTCTATAGACTGCAGAAATTTTATGTATTTATTTATGAGAATTCTTTTGATTTCTCCATTTTTTTTCTTTTCAGTTACGGATTATCACTCTAGGTTGATTTATGGAACTATTTGACAATGTCATGTGATCAGCTTTTAAAATTTTCTACTGTCTGTTGCTTTTGATAAAATAGCTCTATTATTTACAGTCTCAACTTCAATTCAGGATTTACAAATATAAAACTCATTCATTCATTTCAATACCTAAAAAATGGATGATAATAATACCACTCAGAATGTTGTGCTCCTTGCTAACTTGTGTACCAATACTAACAATTGATTATACTCAGAAAAATATAAATAAAAGTTTGAATTTTCTAAAAACATTAAAAAAAAAAAAATTCTCAGGAATTCATAAGAAGTTCCAATGCCAGATCTGCAAGGCAGAATTGATTCTGGATCTCCCAATGCCAAGTCGTATCACTACACCAAATCACACTGGACACTTTAACAATTTAGCCCATATTTCAGTTATTAACTAGTTAATGGAAATAATATAACATATAA
Organism: Epiperipatus broadwayi; assembly: GCA_028023455.1. Lineage (NCBI taxonomy): Eukaryota > Metazoa > Onychophora > Udeonychophora > Euonychophora > Peripatidae > Epiperipatus > Epiperipatus broadwayi. Next base: position 2,988,197 of record JAQFVV010006225.1, on the reverse strand, counting down.
CTAGAAATATATGTAATATCAAATGATATAAATATAAAAAAATCCACTAGAATAATTCTATCAAAATTAAAAAAAATACTGTATAAAATTAAAGATTAATTTCTTTTGTTATAGCCAGCTTATGGCATATTCTGCTATCTTTTAAACTAGAAATATATTTATATATAGTAACTCCCAAGGCAATATTTCTGAACTCTTAAATGTATTTAGCCATCTTGCAAACGGTTTTTGTCAAATATTTCTAGGGGTACCTAACATTTTAGGTTTTCATTAAAATTAATCTCTTCATAGATTAATAATTATTTATTAAATATAGTTTTGACAAATCCGAAGTATCATAGCTACATATAGTCTTTTTATTCATCAATTGCATATTTCTTCTTATACTGCACTGAAATCTATACTGAATTTCACATTTCTCTAATATATTTTATAAAAAAAATCTCGTATCTGTATCTTTCTTTACTTTTATTTTTTTCTATTTGTTTTGTTTACCTTTTTATATATATTCTTAGTAATATTTTTTGAAAGTAGCTAAGATGATGTTGGGGGTGTTAATATAGCGGGACTTTATTTTAAATTACGGGGATAAAGTAATCATAAACTATTTTTGAGTACAAATGCGATACCTAGTAATAAACTAATAACTGACATATGCAGCACAAATATATTTGCTGACTTCAAAAAGTGTTCTTGCAATGGCAAATATGAGAACAACAAATAAATAAAATCAATTTATAGTTTGCTATAGCGTTTTCATCCATTAACATGTATATAAATATGTGTTTGTGCCGCGTATTTATCTTATAAAATACATTTTACTGAGCTTTTCTTTCACAATCGAGTAGACAGCAAATGATAATTTATTTAAAAATTGCTTTATGTTAATATTAAAAACTTATATTAAACATTAAAATATCTTTCTTATTTATATTAAAAAAAATCGTTTTTATTTTTAAGCAGTTTATTATTAAATATAATTTACTTTTGAAAATATTATTTATTACTGTTTCTGAAATCTCGCTCCAGTTCCGCATCTCTCATCCCATCATCTGGTCAACAGGCTTTTTACAACTAAATAAGCTACTAACATAACAGTTTCCAATCAGCCATATTGACTCATTCACGTTTATTCGCAACAAATGAATAAATATGTATTTTTATTTAAAGTAATATTAGATAATGATGTATTCCTCTTATTGTCTCGAAGCCTGTATTTTTTACCGACAAGGGTTGCAAATAAGAAAAGAGGGGTAATATTACATCGGTTGAACGTTTACTGCTGCGTTTAGTCTATTTAGTGAAGGGAAATGAGTAAATCTATGTTCACATTATGTACATCGTTTCATCATGACTCCCCGGAGTTCTATGAACACGTGACTTTCTGAGATTGTTAGTTGCAGACTAGGTATGTCATCATTAAACGCAAACCTTTAAATTTCATCTTCAGTTTATTATGTCTGACGTTCAAACTACTTTCATTGCAATAACTATTTGAAGAAGATTAAAATAAATAAGCATAATTTGAATCGCGCGAGCTGACTTTTTTTTTTTTTAAGTCCTTAACCGTAGTTTAATAATGCAACAGAAAATTCTCATCTTTTACGGATGCTTTCAGTTTTGATCCAAGTCAGGTAAGTTTATTTACATTTTATTACAGTTAACGCTTTCTATCTGTAAATTAAAGATTGCTTAAAGCTTTTTAAAAATAATTATTTGCGAACGTTGGAGTATCTAATTGAATGGAGTATTAGATAAATCCCTCGCTGTGTTTATAATTCTTTAGCTTGTTTGAAAATAAGCTGTCAAATTCTATACCACATGAAGGTTATACGTCATCCGTGTAACCTTTTAAACACTGCAAGTTAATTTATAAAAAATTAATTGAAAAGAGCATTTTACAAAATTTCTTTAGTACCATAATGTTCAAGTTTATAAATATATCAAACGGACGATTTCGTAAAAACTACGAATAATTTGGATCATCTAGTGAATTCAAATAACAATAAAGTGGCAAAATATTTTCATTATAACATTTTAATATTATAATTTGCTAAAAGCGGAAATATTCAACTTTACTAGTTAAGATAGATTATTATTATTATTATAACATTTAATTGTAATTCAAATAAAAGCAACGCACATGTGCACACACACTATATATATATGATCACAGATCATAGTCTATCTAACACTCAATATTTATTTCTATCAAGCGTAATTTGGGAACGACTTTGAAACAGCGCACAATAGAGATTTCTTTCTTTTAATTTTCTCAGCCCTGACCATCATGATTAACTTTGTTTGTTAACCAAACTAAAATAAGTATAACAAAATGAATATAGATATATTATGATGAAAGGACGGCTTCATATTCCCGATTTAGTTAACCATCCCATTATTGGTCAATATATGGGTATCGATCTATTTATCAGCTAAAAAATAAAATTAAGACACACGCGCACACTTGGAATCCTTATAATTTGGCAGTTAGCTGACCTGGTTAGTATTGTCTTATCATTAACAATTTTTTTATAGATAAGTCTAAAAATATAGCCTTTTTTGTTTTTACTATAAAATATAATTCTCACTCATATGTATATGCATATGATTAATTCTGTATTATATAAATAAATCTGAAGAAATGTCATATTTATTTACATCCAATTTACAGTATGTTAACCTATTACATATATATATATTGTGATATAGAGACTGTTCAATCGATTAATAAACAAGTTAAATATTACGTATTATTTTACTTATAATAAAAGAAAAATTCAATGAAATAAATTTTTGTGTCAAAAAGTAAAGTTCCTGGTTGGGTAATGATTTATATAGGTGTCTGTTATGTCCGCAATTCGGATTTGATTCCAGAAGAAACTTGAAATTTTCTTTCAAGTAACTGAGGATTTTCTAAGAAGTTTAGGATTTGTCTAGAAGGCTCGTGGCATAGACAACCGTCAAAATATCAGTGTGTGAATGGATATCTTACTACTACTAATTAAAGAGTAACACCCCACCACTCTGTTACTTCTTGAGAAAAAATCTGTAGAAGTTTTCATTCTACAGTTTATTATTTAGAAGACATTTACTTTACCTCAAAGAGGATGAATATGGCTAAATATTTATATCCATTGTTTTTTAATGGTGGCTATAGGTGAATTATGGATTTTATAAATGTTGCTACATTTATTCAAAAGTCATTTGATTGATGGTTAATATTAGGAGGTTGAATCTTTGATCTTTCATTAAATTAGAAAAAAGCTGCCCAGAAAACAATTATTGAAAGGAATTGGTTTACTAGATGATTTTTAATAAATAAAGATACCATGGTTTTATGTTTTACAAAGAGTGACAAGGAAAACTTTGATTTGTTATATATTATAAATTTATTTTTTATGATAGAAGTATATTGCATTTTAAAGGTATAGTTTCTGGGGTTGGCTTACCCTGAAACACTTTGGATATTCTCAAACTATTAATTAATGTTTTATTTTAGCATATTTAATCACTTCATCAAAGACTGTAAACTTAAATGAATTTGGGTGCCAGCCTCAGAAAAATTGAGAGGGCTTTATCTGAAGTAGTAAAAGTTTTATGTACCACTAGTTCCTATTGCTAGTCCATGTTTTTTTATATGTCCAAGCACCATGGAGTTAATTATATATCTTTAAAATTCTTTTTTTTTTATGTTATCTTTAATAAATTCATTTATTGATTAAAAAGTAAATATTTACTAATTTCTGTGGCTGCACTTATAATATATTCATAAATAGTTCTAAATTAATAATATATTTTATTGTTACCATTTCATTTTACATGTTATCTAGCAGTCTGCTTCAGAGTTTTATCTGATTTTAATTAGTAAAATAATAACTTACAATTCACCAATTTTCTGTTGCTTATTATTGTTTCACCATCTGTTTCATTTTACCATGTTGCATTAGTTGTTTATCTATTTCTTTATAATCTTTATCTCATCTGCATTTTTCACTTCTTTTTCCATTTTGTTATTACTTGTTGTAATAACTTGCCTATCTTTATTTAATGAGAATACAATGATTTGTTTTAATTCATTAAATGTATTGATGTGGTTTATTATTCTTTTAAATAATGGATATTTTCCAGATTCAATTTAACTCTTTCTGTTACTCATATTACAGCAATGATATAGAAATTATAAATTCCTATAACTGTCATCATTTTTTCATAATGTAATAACTTAAAATGCCTTTCTTTAGTTATCATTAACAATATCATATTGCAAAGGATAGAAAAGATCTAGAAGAGATCTATAGTAAGCATAAAACTGAAATCCCTAAAATATTTAGATGATCTGGTACTTAATCTAAATAACTATATGAATTAATTAACTTGAGTTCAAGACTTAAAACTATTTTAAAATTACTATAAGCACAAATAATATAAAAGGTTAAAAAGTAGCTGCTATATACACAAGTGCATTAATTCCAGCTTTGAATACTAGTCCTTACCAATAAAAGAAAAGCCAGAAACTGTTCTGGGGATTGGGATATAACACTATATCATCTGGTATCCCTTGATTACTCAAGGTTACTTCAGATGGCACTAGCTGTCTTTTTTTGTTATGGTTATAGATTTTAAATCAATTATGCACTTGTTCATCATGTGTATTACACATTAAAATACACATGATTTTTTCAAAGCAGTTTTGCTAATCTGTTATAACTAAATAAGTTTAAGCATGCTTTCTGGAGGACTATGCTTACACTTCATAAATAGGACACTATTAAATTGCAAAGCTCTCAAACTGAACAAAATTCAAAAATTTTTAAAAAATTTAGTCAAGTGAATTTATCTTGACTTTTCAGCTCTTGTGACAAATTAAAGCTTGTAAGCACAGATTAATCATTGTTTTTTTTTTTTTTACCCTAGCCCAGTAGAAGAAGGGTGGGCAGAAAAGTTAAAATTCTTTTTCAGAAATAAATTAATATCACAAAGGTTCTATATGATAGATTTTTAATAATTTGTTCATCCTAAAGATTAATCTCTTGCAGTGATTCTCAATCATTTTCTTGTATTAGAACACTTTTTCCTAAGAAAAATGCTTTCTTCAATCTTGTTTTACATAAATTGATTTCTGTATTTTGATTTAAAAGAAGAATAAAGTGAAAACCTGTTTGGATATGTTGGTTGTGAAAAATGATAGAAAAATTGTACAAGGTGGGTAAGATCCATAAAAAAAATTTCTGTTTCAAACTGCCAAATTAAAACTTGAATTCTATTAAATTATCATTGAATCTTCATCAATGCAGTTGCTTATATGTGGTAAAGTTAATTACAAACTTAATGTTTGATCTTTAAAATGTATGATTTGTTGAACAGATTTAGAAATTTCCTACTTCAGATAAATCATTATATGTTGTTGTTATTTTCTTAACATATTAAATGATGACTTAATTATTTACTAAATCTTTAGAAACAGAATGATTATCACAACAGGTTAATTTGAATTACCTTTAGGTATTTATTTTTTCTTCTTTATCTATAGATTTCAGTTTTGTTGATTGTATTCATGTGATGATTTAAATCAGCAGTATATTTTGTTCAAACAGTAGTATATGTTGGCAACTTTTGCAAACATTTGTGAAAGAAAATAATCTATCCACACTTTCAAGATTAGTATTATATAGTAAAAAAATAAAATAGTTTGTCCCATTTGGAAGGCACCCACTACTCTACTGTGGCAGGATCAATGTTAATAATGGCATTTCTATTATTTATTATTACTTGATATAGTAGTCTTTAAATAGTCAAAATAAGAGTCATAGATCAATTCATAGATCACATGACCCTATCTCTTAAGCTTGTAAGTTATAAACAGTGAGGATTGCCAATTCCTCTACAAGCTTTATGATAAATGCTTAGCCAGAGCCAGCACTTAAAATATCTCTGTCAGGAACCCCTCCCCAAACCCCTGACCATGGTTTCATGCTTTGGCACTCCTCAGAGAGGTGTCAGGGTAGGTTCAGACACTACCCTGACACCTCTCTGAGGAGTGCCAAAGCATAAACTACCCTGACACCTCTCTGAGGAGTGCCAAAGCATGAAACCATGGTCAGGGGTTTGGGGAGGGGTTCCTGACAGAGATATTTTAAGTGCTGGCTCTGGCTAAGCATTTATCATAAAGTTTGTAGAGGAAGTAGTCTTTAGTTTGTTTGTTTTTTGTTGTGGAACAGATTGTTTATTCTTTAAGATTATTTTATTATCACATCATTGATTTCATCCATTTTAGATAAATACATTAATGATTTTGATTAGAAATTATCATATCATTCTTAACCAAGTGATAAATATAAAGTTTTAAACATATCTAAATATATATATATTAGAATATAACATCCTCAAAATTTTTATTTAATTTTATTTTATTTTTTTTTTAGAAAAGAAAAAATATTAATTCCACACTACATGGAATGACTATTAATACATACCTAAAAGTTTAATAAATCTTTTTTCATTACATTTTACTAAAAGTTTATAAACTTTATATATTAGGCAAAGTTATTAAAAATTCAGACTATGCAAAACTGTTATAAATATCCTGTTTGAATGTTAAGTTCTGTTATTGAAGATTGGTTGGGTAATTAAACAATAGGATACCAAGACTAATTACTAATACCTTGTCATGGCCAAAAGGAAATTTTACTATTGCTTGCCATCTCTTAACATAAATTATTTTTAACACCTCAAATTTAGAGTAATTCATAAAATATTGAAAAGATTTACATCATAAAGATGCTTTAAATGATGAAATTTCAGTTTTGTTTTAAACTGATTATTTTTCATCATAAAGATGCCTATGTTTAGTTATATATTGAAAAGTAGATTTTAAAACTTTTAATACATTTTGGCAAAAAAATCACTGTGATTAACCAATAGAAGTTTGAGCACCAAAATTGTTAGTTAGGTCATGACCCATAAATTTTGAACTCCAAAGGCTGCCATTTTACCTACACTAAATTGTACAGGACATTATTAATGGCATCTAATCCTTACTTTCCACTTGCTCCATGCCAGTGGTCTTCAACCTTTTCTCACCTGCGGACCGGTAAAAATAAGGATAAGGTTCCATAGACCAGCAAAAATAAAGATAAGATTTCGCAGACCGGCAGAAGTCTATAGATAAATTTTCTTAAAGATAAGCATAATTGTTATAACTGATCAAAACAACAATGTTAAATATATAAGATAAAGTTTTATATATATATGGAGTTTATATAATAAAAAACTTTTTTTTTTCATTTTTTCAGAAAAGTAATAAAAAATTTTGTTCTCCCCTCTCCCCCCCTCATAAACATCTGTGATAACTAGAAAAACAAATTAATTTATGAATGATTGATTAGATTTTGTTTTCGTTCTGTTTTCTTTTTTTTTTTAATTGGGTAAAAATGAGATGAAAAAATAAATAAAAATTGGCTATATTTATTAAAAGTTTAAACTCTTATTATTTACTATTACAAACTTTTTACTGCCCGTCTAGCACGCGGACCTGCAGAAAAGTTCCACGGCCCGGTGCCGGGCCACGGACCAAGGGTTGAAGAACACTGCTCTATGCAATTTGTTAGAGAATAAAGTACACAAAAACTGAGCATTTCTGGATTGAATGCCTAACCATTGAATCAGTTTATTTGTGTGGTTTTCTAAAGTTTAGCATAAATTGGTGCAATATCTTACATTAAAAATTCATAGTAAAATGATAACCAGATATATGTCACATACATAATCTCAAGCCTAATAAATAAAATTAGAAATGAAAGGGTTGGCCCATGATCCATGCATCTTAAATTTCAGAGTCTGCCCTCTATCATACCATCAAACTACCAAGAATATAAACACTAATGTATTTGAATTAAAATGAGGTGACAAAGTACGCATGCAAAAAATTTGACACTTGTAACAGCAATTGCAGTAATATATATATATATATAATAAAACAAGACACAAATTGTGCAACTTGCTTTTAAACTTGTATTAAAATGTTTCCGACAGAGATTTTGAATTCTTTCTCATTGGCAATTACAAATTAAAGCTTGATTGAAGCTATTGGTAAGCTCCCTCTAGTGAACATATATATATATATAAACAGCATTTTGCATGTTTAACAAGAAAAGATTATAAATTTATAAAACCTTTGGCTTGCTGAGCATGTTTTCAACATTTACAGTCAGATTCATACCTCAATTAATGCACAAAACACTGTTTAAATATAAAATTACATTTAAATAAGAAAAGATGTAAACTCATTGAATTACATATATATAAATTAATATAACACTAATCATGAAAACAATAAACATTTTTTATTCTGTTTATAGCAATGTACTATCCTCTATTAAATTATTTGCCATGTTGAATGAATGAGGCTTTGCTAACATCTGAGTGTGATTGGAAATTCATCTTAATTAATATTACTTGTTATATTTTCTACCTTTATAAGAACAGAAAAAAATATAAATAAATTCATTTATTGGATTGATTTTGATTTTACAAGACAATCAAAGAGAATGGGTATTGATGTATAAGTGTGTATATGTGTGTATACAATAAAGCTTCAATCTATTAATTTTTATAGGTTGGTGAAAGTAAATGGTAAAAACTAGGAAATAACAGTATAAATAACCTACTAGAAATTATAGCTAAGAACAATTTAATGATTATATACTGAAATACAATTTCCAACTCTAATTTTATAAAATTTAAAACAAAATATGCATATATATATATATAATTTTAATATCACAATAATTACACATATTTAAAAAAGTCATATGCTTTATATTTATTTTTTGTGACAATTTTGATTTTAATTTTATAAATAAAGTAAAAAGATCTTTAAAATTATGGTTCAAGATTTTATCAATCTAATAAAAAATTATTTTAAATATTTATTTTTAAAAAAATATTTGACATTTTTTATGTGCAAATTTTACATCTCAAATCAAAGTAGGGTTTTTCTAAAACTATGTTGAGGACATATGTCATGTGATGTAGGTACTTTTAAAAAAACTTTCAAGTTTGTCAATGCTTCATTCAATCTGCAAAATTTAGCATAACTTCATATTCATCACATTCTTATCTTTTTATTTAATAAAACAAAATAATAAAAAGACTAAAAGATAATAAACTATGATAATTCATAAACATAATGCATTTGAATACGCAAAAGTGCTTGATTAAAACTTTTACATGAATTCTCATAACTATCTGTGATGCAGCATCATTCTTCACAGGAATGTTTTAATTAAAGTTGTTATTAAATAAAATTTTAAAAAAAGTACTCATATGAAAAAATATTGTACCAAAATCATGATTTATCAATAATAGTGATAAAATAATGTTCTATGATATCGGTCTTGAACCTGGAAAAATCAGATAAAAGGATAAAAAATAGTGTAAAATGATAAAAATAAGAACAATGCAGTGAGGTTTCACTATATATACATAGTTTCTTAGCAATATCAAGAACTAAACTTATCTCTGTTTACATGGATATTATCTCTTTATGTCTATTATTTATTATAATAACAATCCATGAAAATATTTAATTATATATATCGTGACACATATAAATGTTACATGAAGTAATTAAAAAATAATATTAAAAAAATGATATATATTTTTTATTATTTTAAATAAAAATAAAAAAAGAGTCCATTAGTTTACTAGATAAAAGTAGAGATTTTTTTAAAAAAATAAATCAAAAGTTTGATTAAAGCATATTGAAATGTAGGAATTTTTTAGATTTAATATTTTAAAAGAACACTTATTTAGTCTTTTAACTAAAAAAGGAAATTTTGATAAATTAAGAAAACAAAAAAAAAAAAATTATAACTTCAAATATGTAAAAGTAACTATAAAGTTACTTAGGGAAAGAATTTGATTATACAAATAATTTTTGAAACTAATTAGAGATCTAATTAAAAATCAAAATATTTTGTAAATTATCTGATCAGGAGGAATTATGTTTTATTAGAAATTAGTATGTCAACTGATTAGGTAATAAGTTTAGTCCAGTTGTAATTAAAAAAGAAAGAAGATTAACTAATTAAAAAGAATTTGAAAAAACCAATTAATAACATAGGTGATCTCAGACAATTAGTAGCAAGGGTGTAAAAGCTGCAAATTTTCTATTGTATTATTCTGATGAATTTTGCTGTGAAGGGTCTATGATTCTATTAAGTTTTCCATTGACAATTTGTCATCCAGTTTGCATCAATTTAGTTATATGTTATATTCACTTTACTTCTGGCTTGCTATACAAAGTTTCCAGTACATCCTTCAGAAATGTATAGCTATAGGCTTGCACATCTTAATCTTATCATGTGATTCTAAACCACAGAAGAGTATTTGTTTAGTGTTCACTGCCCAGTTTCTTTCACATTTGACTGCCTGACACATAGTAAATATCATTAACTGCCATTGCTGAGAAATATACCCATTGTCAGAGATGAGTATTGTCAAATCAGACCCAAGATATATGCTATCCTGGGAAGAAAGAGTGACCAAGTGCTAAAAGAAGCTGGGAATGCCAATTATGAACTCTATCATTGTTCAAGAGGATAGGAGTGCATTCCAAAAACAAAGTTAGTACAAAAACCTAAGTAAATATAAAGAGATATGATAAATTCAAAGTCTAGACAAATTTTATTCACATTACAAATTTTATAATTATCCCTATTTAGAAATGGACTAAGCCATAGTAAAGAACCTTATAATTAATGTTTACTTTTTATTTTGATTATTGTGTTAATGTTTGCTTTTATGTAAATAAACATGTTATTTTCAATTTGTTAATTTGGCTTAGTTCTCTCTCCATACCTCACCATATAACATTTAATTACCATATAATATAAGTTAATTTGGAGTTTATTATATATATATATATGCATTTCAAATATACTCCTGATAGTCTAATTTAAGTCAGTTTTTTGCTCTTTGTGCTAGTCAGATAAATCAAGTGCTGGAAGTATTTTAAACCTCTTTTTGTTGATATTTTAGTGAGTTGACTAGATGGCACCCAAGAATTATTCCAAGATACACAAAATATCCACAGAAAATGTGTTTACTTTTTGCGGTAGGGAAGAGTGAAATAGTATTGAAATGCTGTAGGTCATATATTTTATACCATCTTAATCTGACTGTTGTTATGGCTAATATGTAAAGATATTAATCTTATTAATCCCTTTGCTTGGATAACAGGACTGTAAATATATATAAAATATTTATTGTTTAAAATTTAGAGCAGAAATAAATATAAAAGTCAATTTAATTAAGGCCATGTTAGTGTTTTAGCAAATATCTGTTATAATTGGCATTTTATGTGGGCCTGAAACTTCCATTATAAATATCACTTTAATGTAAGTGTCTGAATGGCTCCATTCTATTGTATTGAATTTGAATATTCGATCAAGAAATTATTAAATTGTAGTCTTAAAATTTCTTGTGCTATTATACAAAAATAATCATAACAAAATAAAAGTTAAAATGTAGTGAGAGATTCTGAGAAGGCAGAAAAAGCCAATATTGAAATAACCTTATTTGGTTAAGCAAATATTAAAAATATATCTAATATATATATATATATATTGTACCCTCACTTCCAGAAATATATAATATAACTTAAAATATGACTAGCTCAATTAAATCGTCATGCTCGGCTAAAATATGTATAACTATTATTAATATATTTTTATAATACTATATCTGATCAGATTTAGTACAACTAACAGAAAATTAATATGGTTCAATATCATGCACTAATTAAATAAGTATTTATTAAATCATGAGACTATGAAGTGAAGTTACAAGTGGTAATATGAATTTACATTGAGCCCATGTCTTCAAAGACATAATCTCAATGGCATAAGAATACTATTACCTCTTTATTATCTCACTAATACATCTATAGCACTCCTATGTCTTTTATAAAAATTAACTAACTTCAATAATAATAATAAATAAATCTCAATCTTTTTATCAAAGAAATATAACTAAATAATCTCAGGTTCTTTTAATTATCTTAAAGTAATAATACTTCTTGCAGATAGGCATGATAAGGGATTTAATATCAAACCTAACTACACCTAACTTATAATGATAATAAATAACTAATAATAACAATCTCCAGTGTATAAGTTAACCTTATCTATTTTATTATACTACTAATCATTAAGAAAACAAGTAAATCATCTACATGTCTTTCATCTTCATATAGTATCTTAATTGAGAATATAATAAAATCTTATAATCTAATAATATGTGGCAATAAATAATATTATACTTTTATATTATGCATTATAACTATTTCATGACCATAATAACATAATATGTTAATATCAATGAATTTCTATAAATTATATTAAGAAAATACTGTATTTCTTTTTTAAAAAAAAAAATAATAATAATTTAATTCATATTGTGCAAATATTATGTTTTATTCAAATTATCTGTTGTCAAATGCTGTGGTGCAAAATAATGAATTCGACACACTTTTAAAACAACTTAAACAAATTTATTTACATCAACTTTAATAAACAACTTATATACATTATTTACATTATAAGTGGAAATCAAGAAAATAAAAATAAGAAAAATAATAATACAAGATTCTTACATTGTTATTATTTCCATAATCCAAAATAAATAATCAATACATTTCTTAAATGTTTTATCAGTAACATTTAATTGAGTTTATGAACTTATATTTTACTAGATATCATTTATAATCACTTAGTACAATAAAAGGCTTTTATGTGAAATATCGCTTAGGTAGCACATGTGAAATAAACAAACTTTAACAATTAAAATGCTACTCCATTTAAGTATTATAGCTATTTCTATTATAATGTAACTATTATGTATTACATTTATTATTAGCATTAACTAAATATCAACTAAGGTATAGATTGATATAACTTTGTAATATTATGTGACTTTTATTGATTACATAATTATTTACTTCATTCTGATGTAATTTCATAATATATGTCTTACCAAAATATGCAATACATATATGTTCTTTTCTTAAAATAATATCTTAAAATTATTCAACAATTTTGTGAAGACAAAAATTTTATTTATAAATTACCAATTTTTATAAAGTTATTATATTAAAATAAAATTCTATGATTCTTTTCCATTTAAACTACTATTCTTCTTTACTTGTTATTCCTATTCCCTCTTAATAAAATCCTATCTTCAAATATCATTCTAATCTTATTTAACTTCAGTATCAGCTTACCAATTTTAAAAAAAAAATGACTATCTAAACTCTCTTATATCCCATCATCTATATATGATAAACCCTTCAAACAAAATATAAATTTCTATCTAAAATTAATTTAACTTGTCTAATAAAAAAAAAAAAAATATAGATATATTTTTACTTCTTACTAACTTGAAAATAAATATAAATGACTCATACTAATATAATAAATCAAACTCCTAATATTGTAACAGAGACATTAAAGTTTATTCACGAAAGAATCATATAATTATTTCTAGATAACTCTTATTACGTTGTATTAAATTTATATTATAAAATAAAGTATGCATATTAAAATAAAACTATTATTGATAGTATTATGCGTGTATATTCTTTAAATATTTATACATTCACTCAACAATCAAATAATATTTGGTTTATCTAAAGAAAAACAAAGCAAAATACATTAAATTATTAATATTATATAATTATTACCATAAATGATACTCCAATTTATAATCAGCCAAACGATGTCCTCCAGGATTATAGTTTTACAAAATAATATCACATTTATACTCAACAATTATTCTTAAAATATTACGTGTTGTAAAATTATATAAAAAAAATAAACTTTATGAAATTAAGTGTTATATTAATGTATAATTACTTTTAAAAATGTACCTCTCTTATCTTTAATAGATCAATAAATAATTAAATATCTATGTTAGTTAAGAAAACAAAATATGTTACATAAAATCCAACGGTGTCTTCTTTCCACCCACAATTGTTCTTTTTTTCCTAGGCACAACATTTTACCAACATCACATCCTTTTCCGGTACATCACGTGTTTAAACAGTTTTTATGAAATAAATGAAAACGTTTTTTTTTTTTAAAAAAAATAAGATCAAATAAGTTCCACCATAAAGAAACAAAATAATAATTAAAACAGTTTAAAGGATCCGGATTTATTTAAAAGTTATTATCTTCCTAGGATTAATCAATAGTTAAATGTTTAATTTAAGTTTTTATAAAATTGACTTGGATATCCACGTATACTTCTATGCGCATTTCTTAAAATATTCAGCAAAACATTTTTTAAATTTTTCTATATAACCAGCATATAGAATTTAAATATTATAACGTTTTTATAAGTATTTATTTATCAATTAAATTTCCGAATTATCAGTTTTTTTAAAAGCTATCAACATCTAGTCTTTTAAATAACAAAGACTTAATAAGGCAAGTATTTCTGCAATTATTATTAACTTCCATATCTTTACCAAAAGATATACTAAAATATATAATTTAAAATTACTTTCTTCATAAAGAAGTATTTATCTTTCTTTAAAATATTTGTTTATAAAAAAATTAATTATAATCAACTTTTAAATTCATATAATGTCCAATATATTATTTTTATCCAACTAGTAATTCTCCTAGTTAATCCAGCGTTCACTATATTTTTAATATAAAGTTTCCAACACATTTTATCAATATACGATATTTTCATGATTATTTGATAGTAAAATTGAGCTTTGATAGAGACGATCAATAGGGAATTATAAATAAATTAGCACTGCATATTTAACGGTAAACTTTTATAAAATTATTTAGAACTACTCTCTTATAAATTAAGAAACTATTACGAGAGCGTCTATAATTTTTTACTTAGCTATATTTAATAGCACACTTCACTTAAAAGAAATTACAATCACCCTTGAACAATTGAACCTCCGTTTTTATACCGGAATAAATTACCCACTTGATTGGTAAATTAAACAATCACCTTGCTAGCCTATTTACATATCGTACCAACAATACGAAATTAAAAATAAATAATGACTTATTTAATATTTATTATTTATTACATTATTTAATTCTTAAATTAATTTTTATCATTTATTTAAATCCATTAAGCATTTTTTTTTTAAAATATATGTTTTACTTTATTTCACTTTTAACTTTTATAAGACTATTTTTCTAAACAAACTAAGTCTATTTTTATTCATTATATTTTTTAAACAGTATTTTAAAAATCAGATTTAATATTTCACACTAATTATTTTTATTTTTATCTCGTGATAGCCAATATAATATTTATAAATTTTATAATAGAATTTTAAAACAGTTTTTGCAACTTTATTAAAAAACTTACAAGCATATGTGTACATATGTCTATCTGTCACCTGACTTACAATACAGATATAAACGCTTGTAATTATCTAAAAATAAACTAACAATTCAATTTTAGAAAATAAATAATTTTTTTAAAACAAATAATATACTATAACAACTTTAAAATAATAATTCGATATTATAACATCAAATATTAATCTTCTCTTATATACTATTAATAACATAATATTTATATTCACTTACTAAATATTAATCTTTATCAATAATAAATATATATGCATTTAATTTTAACTTGTCTTTTTTTTAAACTTTTAGCTTTAAACATTTATTTACAAAACTTATTAATGCAGTATTGATCATGGCCAGTTTTCCCAACCATATAATATTATCATTTTTTTACTGAAACGTCTCTCACAAATATTAGCACAACTTCACATATCAAATATTCATAGTTTACTTTAATTAAACTTTTGAAAGATTATTATAAATAAAATCAACATCATATAGCTATAATATATCTTAAATTTAAAATTTTTTTAATAAATTGATATAACAATTTATGGAGACCCATACAAAAGGGAGATAAGATCTATATTAAATAAATAAGTAAATATGGATATATAAAAGTAAATGTATAAAAACAGCAATGATAGGAAGCATAAATAATCAGGCAAATAATATTAGACACAAATGTGATGCGGGAGTCGGATGAAACACCAAATAAATAAATAAAAAAGAAATTAAAAAAGTAATTATTAACTAATCAAGATTAATTAAAAAGGAATAGTAAAATGATAGTAATAATATTATTAAAGAAATATAATAAAATTAAACAAGGTAAATGCTTATTAAATCAAGAGTGAAAATGGAAGCTCAATATAAAGAATTAGAAAATGTTTCCAGTGAGGAACAACAACAAAATCAAACTAAAAAAACAGAATCTGTAATAAGCTAGAAAACAATACCATCAGAATTATGATGATTAAAATGTTGGAAAAACAAACTGAAAAATTTAAAAAACAAAATGATGAGCTTAAAAATCAACAAAAGGAAACGGCCAATGAATTTAAAAGTCAATATAATGACACAAACATAAAATTAGAAAGTCAAACTAAAATGCTGAAAGAAGAAATTATGAGAGATCCATGGAAATATAAAACATGTGGAAAGTCAACTTGAGATAACTCATCATGAAACTGAAAAAATTAAAATAGTACAGGAAGAAAAAATAGAGCTATTACAGGGAGTAGCAGCACATAATAAGCTAGAATGTGAAAGAATAGTAGAGAATATGTGAATAGAAATAAATAATTTAACTGAAAAAATAGATAAGATAAAAATTAAAAATAGGAAAATGAGACACATAAAGAAATTGGCAAATTTAATATTAATAATTATGTATAGGAGAGCATGAATACAAGCATGAAAGTATTAAATAATAACCTTGCTATAGTTAATCAATTTCATAGAATAAGAATCTTTTCAGGACACATAGGGGGAGCTCCCACAGAACATATCAATAGCCTGGAAAGATACCTCATATTGAATGAGCTAAGTGAGGAATCCATGATTGTGATCATCTGCAGCCATATGGAAAACATTTCTCAAACTTGGTGGGAATCCTATTCAAAAATCAATAATTTTTAAATATAAACAAATCCTATTAGCTAGCTACTGGAGCAAGGAATGTCAAAAGAATATGACACCAGGTGTCACAAGATAAATGATGACCTAATGAGCCTTTCACTCCATTTTTTCATAGGCAGGTAGCAAAATTACATGAATGGCCAGCCCACTATCCAAACAACAAATTATTAGGATAGTGTGGCATAATTTTCCTCATAATGTTGAGAAAATAATCATCAGAATGGAAAGAAAGACAATTGAGTAAATGGCTGAGTTATTAAGTACTTTCAATTACCAAATCTGTTTATAAGGGCAAAGATCAGGATTTTAAACCCCAGCCTAAAGAACCTACAATAAATGCTATGATATTTGGACCCAGGACAAACTCATGGAGTGAATCTCAAAAGAGATGATTTTCCAGTAGGCCTGAGAGAACAAAAATCTTCAGGTAAACCAGAAGTGACTTGGATCTCCCTCATGCAAACCAATATGAAAAAACTATCCTGCACAAGTGGCTACTCCAGGAAATATAAGAATAGCGCTTTGATAAAAATTGAACCAATAATCAGACAGACCCTGTAAGCTTGATGTATAATAGTGACCCCCAGATTATGTAATTGAAAAATGATTAAAAATAGAAAATGTTTTATAATGAATAAGAGTAGAATTTTTATTAACATCCATATAAACCTTTGAAAAGAAAAGAAGGTTAAATAATAATTATAATGAGTATAAATCAGAATAATGACATCCAAAATTTAATGAGTAACCTAGTTCATAAGTCTTTGCTTTGAGCACTGCAGAGCATGATGAAACAAATAAATAAATAAATAGATAAAACATTAAAATAACATATTTGAAATGAAAAATAAAAGAAAGAAAATAATGATAATGTAAAGATATGAGTAAAATAATCAAGTCATTCATTTTAGTATGTGTTGAGTGATAATGAATAGGAAAAATATAGATTGAGGTATGAGTGCATATATAAATAAGTACATGTACTAATTTCCTATTGTATTTTGTGTTTGATTAAGCCATTTCTTTGTGGAGATATTTGTCTGCTGATGGATCTGTGTATAAAATCCATTTATGATGATGGTGCATCAGTAGGGGAAAGTTCTGGCATCATTAATAGTGGAGCTGGAAGGAAAACTCCCAATGAGTTAATAAGGGAAAAAATTGTAAGATAAATGAGCAGTAGAGATAGCACTGCCATTTGCAGATTTCAAGTCCATGTTTTTCACTTGTATTGCATAAAATTTTGCTCATGCCATAGTCATGGCTTCTACAAGAAATTAAATGTGGTTTTAATCAACACAGAATCGATCTGTATGTGTTATGAAAGTCCTTAAGTAGGATACCTCTCTATGTATTTATTGTAAATATCACTCATCATGATTTTTATCTCTAAGGGAAGTAAAATTTTCTAGTTTAAAAATAAAACTTATAGAATTAAAATTGATCAATGCCTAAGGAAAGGAATTGATGTCATTTTACTTCTAAATTGGGAGGGGTATAATGTGACACACACACTTATATATGTGTGTGTGTTACATAAATTGATGTCATTTTACTTCTAAATTGGGAGGGGTATAATGTGACACACACACTTATATATGTGTCTGTGTTACATAAATTGATGTCATTTTACTTCTAAATTGGGAGGGGTATAATGTGACACAAACACTTATATATGTGTGTGTGTTACATAAATTGATGTCATTTTACTTCTAAATTGGGAGGGGTATAATGTGACACACACACTTATATATGTGTGTGTTACATAAATTGATGTCATTTTACTTCTAAATTGGGAGGGGTATAATGTGACACACACACTTATATATGTGTGTGTGTTACATAAATTGATGTCATTTTACTTCTAAATTGGGAGGGGAAATAATGTGGCACACACACATATATGTGTGTGTGTTACATAAAATGATTAAAAATAATATTTAGAAAAAGAATGATTTTTTTTTTTTATATTTTTTTAAAAAAAGTGAGAGACCATTAGTTTACTAGATAAAAGTAGAGATTTTTTTATCTTTAAATAAATCAAAAGTTTGATTAAAGTCTATTGAAGTGTAGGCATTTTTTAGATTTAATATTTTAAAAGAACACTCATCTAGTCTTTTAAGTAAAAAAGAAAATTTTGATAAATTATGAAAACAAAGAAAATAAATTATAACTTAAGATATATAAAAATAATTATAAAGTTATTTAGTGAAAGAATTTGATTGTACAAATAATTATCGAAAATATTTAATTAGAGATCTAATTAAAAATCAAAATATTTTATAAATTATCTGATCAGGAGGAATTATGTTTTATTTTAGAAATTAATATGTTCAACTGATTAGATAATATAGTCCAGCTGTAATTAAAAAAGGAAGAAGATTAACTAATTAAAAAGAATTTGAAAAAACCAATTAGTAACATAGGTGACATAGGTGATCTCAGACAATGAGTAGCAAGATTGTAAAAGCCACAAATTTTCTATTGTATTATTATTCTGATGGATTTTGTTGTGAAGAGTCTATGATTCTGTTAAAATTTCCATTAAGAGTTTGTCATCCAGTTTGCAGTCAGTTCAGTCATGTGTTATACTCACTCTACTTTTGATTTGCTATACACAGTTTTTAGTACATCCATCAGAAATGTATGCCTATAGACTTGGACATCTTAATGTCACCATGCACTGCTAAACCACAGAGGTGTGTTTATTCAGTGTTCACCACCCCGTCAGTTTTTTCCATGTTTGATTACATAACATATAGTAAATATCATTGCCCATTATTGCTGGGAAACCTATATGGAGAAGAATATTGTCAAACCAGTCTCAAGATATATGCTGCTCCAGGAATGAGAAGTGATCAGCTGCTAAAATAAACCGGGAATGTCAGTTATGAACTCCATCATTGTTCAAGATGATAGGAGTGCACTCCAGAAACAAAGCTAAAATACAAACCTAGGTAAATATAGAGATATATGATAAATTCAAAGTCGAGACAAATTTTATTCATGTTACAAACTTTATAAACTAAAAGTAATTGAGTTTTTACCCCTATTTAGAAATGGACTAATCAATAGTAAAGAATTCTACAATTAATGTTTACCTTTTATTTTGATATTGTGTTAATATTTTTTATGTAAATAAACATGTTTTTTCTTAGTTCTCTCTCTCTGTACTTCACCATATAATATTTAATTACCATACAATATTAATATAATTTAGAGTTAATTATGTATGTGCATTTCAAATATACTTCTGATAGTCTAATTTAAATCAGTTTTTTACTTTTTGTGCTAGTCAGGTAAATCAAGCATTAAAACTCTTCTTTTGTTGATATTCTAGTCAGTTGGTGAGATGGCACCCAGGAATTATCCCATTACAAATAAAATATCTGCAGAAGATGTGTTTGCTTTTTGTAGTTAGGGAGGAGCGCAACATTTTTGAAATATGGCCATGAGTCATATATTTTATAACATCTCGGTATAACTGTTGGTATGGCTAATATGTAAAGGTATTAATCATATTAATTCCTTTGCTTGGATAATGGGAGTATATATATATATATATATATATTGTTTAAAATTTAGTTCAGAAATAATTATAAATGTCACTTTAATTGAGATCATGTTAGTGTTTTAGCAAATATCATTATAATATAAATATGTATTTAAACTCAAACTTTCATGCTCTCTATATCTATGCAATCTAACTTATACAACTGATACACATGACTATACACATGTAAAAAAGATAAATTATCACCAATATATGTATTTCATGCTGAACAAGCACTCATTATTTGATCCAGACATCATCTCCCACACATATATACAATCAGTGCTCAGCTTACATTATAATACTAAATCTTCAAACTTTAATGGACAGGCTTCAAACTTTTACATCCTCCAACTCTTCAGCCATCCATGTCATTGAAAATCTGATGGTCGAACACTCAAAGCTCTTGTTGATGTCAAGATTATTGTCATACTCATGTTGATCTTGTCAATCCAACCCCTCTAGTATAGACCTTAATAAAAAATGTTTAACACCAAAATTGACTTAAACTGTAGTAACAATTCTGTTAATTCACATTGAAACAAGAAAAAATCATTATCCATGTTTACCATATTAATAATTTAAAAATCCATCAGAAATGGTATCATTTTCAAATCTTCTAAAGACAGTTGGATGATTATGTAATGTGAGTTATTAAATTCAATAAAGACAATACTAAAAAATTATAAGAATAGTCAATTATTGTATTTCATGTTAAACATTCACTATAAATTGATAGTACTAATATTACCAGAATGATATAAAAATACATATAAGAATGAAAATTTTCATGGTTAAAAGATTAAATTAAAAAGTTAAGAAATACTATATATTTGCCCTCCATGTTGAAATATTTCTCTGATTAGCCACATAATCCTAATTGAAATCTTTACAAAGATGGTTTCTGTAACTGTGGATGGGGACTTTTTTTGAAGATTTTACATAAAATTCTTTGACTGCCAATCATAGGAATTTCTTAATATGGAAAACTGATACATTTATCATTTTTTAAAAAAATTAGAAAAATAAATGGTAGATAAAGGATTATATGAGTAAATATGTTGATTATAAATTGTTGTCCTGAAAGAAATATTTTAATTCTGTATGAAACCTCATTTTAAAAAAAGTGTTACCTAGCCTAGATA
Organism: Epiperipatus broadwayi; assembly: GCA_028023455.1. Taxonomy (NCBI): domain Eukaryota; kingdom Metazoa; phylum Onychophora; class Udeonychophora; order Euonychophora; family Peripatidae; genus Epiperipatus; species Epiperipatus broadwayi. The sequence goes on along the minus strand of JAQFVV010006225.1, from coordinate 2,966,466 downwards.
TGAACTCCATATTGTCTCCATGGTAGGCACATGTGCTAAAGACTACAAGACAAAATCTCTCTCTTTGTAATATATATATAAAGAGAGATGAAGTATTCATCTGTCATGCTAACAATTTGGAATTCAAATTAAGAATAAAATGGAGGATTTCTAAACAAGATAGGGTTTCTTTTTCAAATAGCCAATCACACTAATTTTTTTTAAAGTGAGTAGCAAATGAATATCTAAATACTCTTAGTAGAAGAGCAAAATAAAAAGAAATGTATAAATCTCCATTATTGATCATTGTCAAGACTTTTCAATATTCTTCATTGTTTTTCTGCAGGGAAAGTATGAATAAAGTGCTTGCTTTCTGATGAGCTAATTAGAGGTTATATATTGTAACAGGGTAGTTTCAAACCCTGTTTCAAAAGGAAAATTGTATCCATGCACAGATATATATATATATATATATATACCTGGGTTTCATTTTATGTGGTAGATAGGTTCCACAGAAAACTCAGATTAAAAAAAATCACACAAAAATAGACTTAATTTACCTTGAAAAATGGGGGATAGGTGCTGTAATTTTCAGAATTCACATAAAAGCAAAGCAACAAGGAAAAATTACTTTAAAATTCGCATTAAAAAAATAAGCAAATAAAGTATGACTAATAAAAAATTTCAAATATTTGAAAAAAATTAATACAAGATAAACTATTTTTAATTTTTTTATTACTACAGTATTTAATTTTACATTTTTCATACATATTTTAATCATTACTGCTAGCGTTCATTTGTAAACTGGTAAGAAATCAGATTCAATGTGATGTGATGTATTGTGGTTTCTCCTTAAATGAAGTCAAGAATCTCTCAGCAGTTATGCCCAGAGAAACCTGTTAGCCACTTTATTTTTATTCATGATGTGATGTACAATTAGCATCATTTTCAGTCTTGTGCTGTGTTAATGGTTTTCTGTTTCTATATTAAAAAAAATGAGATCGCAATCAAAACAAAAATATTATACATTATTATTAGAAAGATTATTTTCAGTTTATAAAATCTTTGTTTTTTATTTTAAAAATCTAAAAGATTATTTATTTCTGTTATCTATAACAAAATACGTTTTAAAAGTTTAAATTTTTGAATATTTATTGTGATATTTTAATATGTAAATATAAATCTATTATTATTATTATTTACTCATTAGTATAAATAGGTTATTATTTACATAGAAGCTATGTTTTAAATACAGCTTCAGGCCATATTCACATTAGCTGCTAATATAATGTTATATTTTTGAGAAAAAAAAGTATTTCAAGTTAAAATAAGTTATTAATAATTTAAATTTGTTGATATCTAATAAATATAATGAAATATGAAAGATATTAAGAAGAAACATGAATCACATAACTTCAAAATCACATTAAAATAATCCGCATAAAATGAGACCCAGGTGTATATATAGTTTTAATATTATTTATTCATATACTATATTTGATTTTTTTTATATCCAAATAGGTAGATAAAGGGTTAAAATAATCATGAAGTATGGGGGGGGGGAGTGTTTATGCTCTTTTGTTTTGTTAAAACACATGTATGCATATTGTTGTATGGGTGGGTGAATGGATGCTATTTAAAAATATATTTTATTTCCAAGATGGAATTATGCTACATTTCATTTTATTTATGCTAGGAAGAAGATGGTAAATAAAAGAAAAATATATATATATATTGAAATTACATAGATTGTTATCTATGGAATGCATTTTAATGAAGTTACTATTTGAAATATTTTAAAAGAAGGAAAAAACAAAGAGCGAAAGGAGAAAATAACTTATAGGTGTTCAACGGGATTTTTGTGGCCTTGACAAAAAAAAAAGGTGCTAAAAGCTTTTGCTTTCTTTTGTAGAAGCCAGACTTAAAATGGCACATGATATAGAAGCCCAAGAAGAGAGAGATGGAAATTCCAGGAATTTAGAACTTTCAAGAATAAATAAAAAGATATAAAAATATTAACTAATTATTTCAAAATTAGTTACTATAATTTTCATTTTGATGTGGTTGGAAGGAATATAAAGAAATCCATCATTTGATTGCAGTATTAAATTATTATGCAGAAGACATTGGGTCAGTGTTATTTTTTAAAACAAATAGTATATTTGCCAGTTATGAACATGTTGGGGTAAAAACATAAGCGTGCTGGGTTTTGACTCCATCCCGTGAAGATATGTAAGCTACTACAACCAGAAATATTTGTCTACCCTTGAAGGAAGCCATTCTCAAGCATTTTGATTGAAGTCAACATCAAAATTTAATACGAAGTTAGAGAACCAAGCAGATTGGATACATCAGGGATCATCAGTTTTAATGGCCATAGCATCAAACAAACTGTTATCATTACCTTTATAGATTCATAGTTCCCTGGGGAAATTCTAGGTAGTATGTATGTTTTATCATATATATTTCTTTTATTCCAAATATTAGTGCATTTTGTGGTAATATCGCATAGAGATTTTTATATAGTGATGATATGATCAATTCTCTTCACCATTCAAATAATATTTCCCATCTGAATGGATTAAATATTGTGTTTTCTTTTATATATTTTATTTTTTGATTTATTGATCTATGCAGTATGTGTGTATGCTTGTATTTTTTTTTTTGTTTTATTTTCCTTTTTTGAAAATATTTGAACACAAAATAATTCATGATTGATTAATTGTATTAAATATTAAAGCCAAAATGAAACATATCTATATCTGTGTTGTTTCTTTATTTCTGGTTTTGTAGAGAATGCAGGGAGATAAATTTGGATAAGTGTAATAATTATTTAGTTAGAGTACTTGCATACCTAATTATTGTAGTCCTTAGTATATTTTCCCATGGTTTAAATACCACCTGTCCTGAGTTAGCTAGCCAGTGACTGGGTCCTCCAATTATTTCTTATTGTTCTTTTTTTATATCTTTTACAGCATAATTCTTATGAAAATAAGATTGTGCTTGGAGTCATAAGTGATGTCTATAAATATGCTGGGTGAGAAATATGAGTAATTATTATGAATTATTTTACGAAATATTGGACAATTATTGAGGCAAACATATACTCTATCTTATTTCTCTTGTGTTAAAATCATGTGTATGAGCAGCTAGCTATATAAATATGATATGGGGAAAATCTGATTTTGTTACAATATATATATTAAAGCAAAGATTTTTGCAGGTTATAGATATAAATGACATCTTATCTGGATTATTCCATGTATGATTTATTGTACTAATATGCCAACATTTCAGCTTGCTCACACCAGTCATCAAGTGGATAATGTGTATTACTAATCAAAGATGAAGTAATAAACTAGTATCTTTTATTTATGTTTACTATTATATTTTTAAAATTTTCTATACCTTGTTTTTCTATTAATGGAAATTTCAATCTTGTTATATATCAATGCTTACAGCATCTCTTCAACCATTTTTATAATATTCATTGCTCAATTGATGCCAGTGTGATCCAGAAAAAACTTCAGTATATTTGATACCAGAAATCACAGATGAATAAACCCAAATAATATATCATTTATATTTTCAAAAGACTGGAAAAAATTAATAATGAATACAGGATTATTGAAGGGCTATCTAGATAGACTATACATTTGTGAAGTGAATAAATCATTATATATATATATATATATATTGTAACGGGATGGGGTAACAGGAAGTGCTGAACCTGGAGTGATGGAAAATTCATCATCAACCCCAAGTAAACAATATTTCAAATAAAATGATTTAATATAAAATTTGCAAGAATGTGATATTTAAAAATATAAGAGTATGAGATTAAAGAATCTCTGAGAACATTGTGAGATCAGCCAGCTAACTCAGAAGAGCAACTAAAACATAATCATCCACCAGCATTATCAAAAGGTAAAAGTACTCAAGAGAAATAACCATCCATCAGCATCATTGATGAAAATAAACAAATCAGTACAATATATCAACAGTAAATCTTATGATTGGATTGGAAATGGGTCTTCTTTAGACCAGGCTAACTATTGAACCTTTGCCCGCTTGGGCAATTATTTAAACAACTTGGATGCACCAGCTTAATGCCCATCCATTAAAATACACAATAATCAGAAATCAAAACAATAATGCTGGGACATTAAAACATGCTGATCATCATCAATGCTCAGGCCACTTGTACTGGCCAACTATAAACTTGAATTTTTTTAACAAGACTAAACTAAAATAAAATATAGTGTGTGGGCTTTAAAGAGTATCCTCTCTTGCACCAACCAGGATGATGATTGATCATTAGTGGATGCCCCAAAAGCACTAAATACACATCCCCATTTACATATTCATCCCATGCTCTAATCTAGCTCAGAGAACACAAGCTCTATTACTTTATGTGACCAAGAGATGATGGAAACACTTTTAACAATTAAATACAAGTTTATTATTAACAAAAAAATAAAAATAAATGATATTTAAGGTCTTATAAGGATAATGCTCTGATTTTGAAAAGTATACAAAATTATATACACAACTAAAGTTATTACATCAATTGCATTATTTCTTAATTCGTTTCTATAACGCATATATATATCCATACACAGACGTGCATTTTATAATATATGATAAAGACATTTCAATTAAACATAAAATAATTATTATATTTATGATTTGCATAATTACTATTCAAAATTTAAATTGTTACATTAATTTACAAAATTACAAGTTACAATTCATGTTATTACTATGGTTTACATATATATGCACACAGATGCACGATTTATAATACACAATATAAAAAAAATTATCACATTAGTGATTTACATAATTGCTATTCAAAATTTAAATTGTTACATGGATTTACATATATGTGCACACAGACGCGCGATTTATAATATACAATTAATATTTAAAAAAATGATTAAAATTTGCATACATGTCTTATTTGACATTGACATATATGTGCACACAGATTATTTATAAATTTAATTTTGTCAAACAATAAATAATTTTTACATAAAATTTACATATTTAATCAATATTAAAAATATCTCTTTATCAAATTCTATTACAGCTTTCTTTATTTTATTTTTTTTTAAAAAGTATAGTCAATTTTTGAGAGATTAGAAAGCTTTTTATCAGGTTATCCCTTAACTAATAATAAATGTTTTTGATTTTAAACATATAGATTTAAAATGTCCATCAAATGAATTATTGAAAAACAACTCACTTTTGTATGCAAGTTTATCTGTGCTTCTCTTTGCATATGTAGACACAGCTGCATATGTATAACTACTTCTTTCTTCATTTGGTGTTTTTCTTGGGCAAGTTGTTTGTTGGTCAATCCAGGTTTGTTGTCATCATCAGGTAAAAGTATATAATTCAGGTAAGGTCAGCTTTCTCCCTTCTGCAATCAGTTTCACTTATATTTGGATTTTGTAAGCTTCAGGTCAGCAAGCTGTTTTCCAGACACTTTTAAGGCTATGAATTACAAAGAATCTTGACCCGTTTCATCCATGTAAATTCAAACTCCACCAGTGAACTGTAGATCAGCCACTTCCTTGCATTCTTAAATCCTTATGGCAGTTCTTTTGATAATTATTCTAGGCATCTTTGCAGCTAGCTTTACTATGGCCATTTTCTGCTACAGCTACCAACTCTTCCCAAAATATTTTAGCCAATTTTACAGCTAGATCTGCTGCTAACTCTTACAAAACTGCAAGCCAAACTAACTGATATTTTTTTTATCAGTCTTTTATAACCTTGGGTAGGTCAGCTGACAAAAACATAGTGGCTGTTTTCAATCTGTCTAATCCATTTGAAAACAAGCTGGAAATTTCTATCAAAGTGTGATTTTCATGTTTTTACTTTAATCTTTGGAATTTGACCAAAGGTGTGATAATCCTTTAGAATTTTTAATCTACAAAGATTTTTAACTACATAGTAGAAATGCAAACAAGCATTAAGTAAAAAAGATATTTTATACAAGTATTAATTAAAAGATTTTAAAAAAATAAATTATGCTTGCTTTTTTTTTTTGTTAGTTTTAAAATCAGAATTACAAATATTATTTATCAGACCTTTTAAAAATACTTATTTCAGAATGAAATTTTACTTTAAACCCAGAGTTATTTAACCCTTTACTTATTAATATAAAAAAAAAATCTAAAAATATTTATCCTGTGTTTATTTCTACTTTTCCTTTATTTTACATATATATATATATGCACATACACTATATCAGTGTGTGTTATGTAACCCTACTGGTTACAATATATATATATAAAGAAATTATAGTGTGGTACATTCATGTTATAATTAATTGTAATAAAAATATATATACCAATGTTTCATAAATATACATTGCCTCTACAGCTATTTTCATAATATTTAGTTCTCAGTTGATGAACCAGTGTGACCTGGCCATTATATTTTTACTACAATTAATTATACACAGATGTACCTGGATAACATTTCATTTATATTGTACCGATCAAAATCATGTGTTCATTCAACAAGACCTAGAATCCAAGCAAAAATACAATAATCTAGTGTGTGAGAGACACAGGTCTGGAATAATGCTAAACCCTAACCTTTTTACCTGTATCCCAAGGTCTAGGACTATATGAGCAACACTTTTGAGGATACTAACAAGATTTCCATTACTCCAATCGTGATAATGAAAACAAAAAGGGCAAAGAGACTTAAAATCAATGATATTAAGGTAATTGACCAATAATTGCAAAGAAATATAACAATTACAGAATGCTCTGACTATAATCGTGGTCTGGCCATTACAAAGAAGGATCAATTGTTGAGAATTAGTTGGATAATGATTAATTAATACATTCTTCACCATTCACTTAATAATAATGAGTAATTCATAACTTATCAACAAATTCATAACTTATCAACAAATTAAACAATGGTACAGATAATTGTCTAATGTTAATTAATAATCATAGCAATATCAATATCCAAGGCAATGTGACAAAAATGAGAGTCTAATTAATAATAATTAATGAGATTTCATTAATTGGGGGGGGTATAATATAATTAAATCAAATAATTAAGAGTAGAGATTCGAGCAAGGAATACATACAGTAGTTTAATAATTATAAATCAAACAAAATATATATGTGTGTATATGTCCATACAATCATTATTACAAGTTTGCTTATGATCTACTCTGCAATTGTGCTCCTTGGAAGATTAATTAAATAGATCATTTGGAAATTACATAAATGAATATAATACATAATTGCATGTTAATACATGAAATTTGGTTGTTGAAGTCAATATGCAAAGGTTATGGAATAAATTAATCAGATAAACAATAATAAATTATAGCTTAACCCTCATCAAAATATAATGAATTTACATATAGCAGATTTTATTATGACATTATACATATAAGTAATAATTGATCTACTAGATTTGGGAGATCACCCCAAATGGGTGGGAGGAAGATGGTTCACCTAAAACAAAACTGTAATTACATAATCAGTCCTAAATAACTAAATAGAATGGATGGCAAAAATAAATCAATACTAATCAAGGTAGTATAGTATTACATTATAATTTGCAATCACCTATGTGAATGAGGTCACTTAAAATGTTTTGGGTGGCTTTGTCAGATTTGCACAAGAGTGACAATATGCCCACATGATGGTCAAGAACATATCTCTGAAAAATAGTGGCAAAAGCAAGAATATTGGGACAGTTTATCTGTATTTTCCCATGTACTTATCTATTAAAAGTGCCTGAAATAGATCAAAAACATTTACCTTGTGAGGGATAATGAGGAATGGGTCAAGGCATTGTGAAAATCATGGCAAATCAAGAAAATCAATGAATTAAATGATTGTAATGATTCCTTCATAATGCCTGTAATATAATATATCATATACTCCATAATTTGCACTTCACAATGCACTTTTAACATATGATTTATTTTATCTCCTCTTGCTTACAGTTTCAACTGTCCAGCAGTCATCATCAGAGCTCTCCTACACCTCTAACCGGAAAAAAAATTAATACCTGTTTAAAATAGTATGCTATCCGACGCAATGGAATACATAAATGCAAACCATCCCTGGGTAGTTAACCAATGCTAGATAAATTTATAAAATGTGTCAAAGTCTAAAACTAAAGGGAAATAGATTGCTTTCTGCCACATTTCTAAAAAAATCTCCCTACATTTTGATAATGATCAATACACGTACAATTTGGCATATTAATTATATAGAATAAAACAACAGATCACACATATGATGATAAAACATTGAATATTAAACTCATTTTTGGTAGATTTTACTTAAATAAATTGGCAAAACATATTTCAATGATTCTGTAAGGATTTAAATTATAGTTAGCAAGAGTAGTTGAATACAAGCATTTATTTACCTTGGCCAACTTGTTGATATGAAGCAGGTGGTCAATGGATCATGATCATATACTGGCATCAATCTATAATTAAGGTTCACATTCAAACAATTCACTTAATTGGGCCCAGTTGTTTCGGACTTTGGCATCAGGAAGATGAGAGTCCCAGAGGCATGCGGAAATAAACAGTCATTTCTTACCCTGACATAATTTATTTCACAAATTAAATTAGAGTGGATTATATTAGCACTGTAACAGAAAATTAAAAAAACCAACTTCAATAGCCAAAATTTCAGCTATTTATACATAATATGAATATCTAAAGAATGTTATTATCGGACATGATTTTTTGTTTCCATTATATTTTTTCTAGATGTTAAATCTTATTAAATTCTCACCAGCCATTGTCTCATACTCAATATACTTGGTTATAGATTTTAAAATGACCAACATTTCCATATATGATAGTGGAAAAACCGATCAATTAGCCAAGTGAAATTTAATTAAATAATCTTTTGTTCCTATAAAATTGTATATATATTTTTAAAAATAAGACAAACCACCAGATTTCATGATTATATTGTGACTCGTAAATATCTATTTTGCTTTATATAAATTATAAATAAAAATTATTTAAAATATATATAATATTATTAATTTGACCTACACATATACACAAAGATTAATTAAATAAACAAAACAAACCAAATTGTTTGATAATTTATCAAAAGAGATGTCTATTTAATTTTACATAAAATATTTAAATTTTAATAGAGATCACCCCAGATTCGCGTACCTATATATATATGTAAATGCTGGTGCTAACCACATGAATAAGTTGGGTTCAAACCCGTACCAATGGTTATCCAATCAGCAACAAGTTAAGGACAAGTATATATAACAATATTTACAGTTTTAATATCTGTATCTCGTGAAAATCTTCGTTTTAATATATATTATACACAGACGTCTTAGCTTCACTCATATTAGAAAAGTATTCTATTTTAGTACTTTTCCATTATTATAAAAAACTTTGTTTCTGAAAGCAAACATAATATTAATAGTGCTTAGAAGAGAGTCTTGTTTTCAAAACATGTATTTTTTTTTAAAGCAAATACAATGTTATAAACGTTTTAAAAAACACAAAATTTGCTGTAAAAATTTTAAATGAACTCTTTTTTTACTTCTAAAGTTGTTGTTTAATTCTTAACGTCTCTCAACTTCAACAAATTTACTTAAGAACTCAATTTTTTTTTTGTTTCTTCAATGTATCCTGCTTGATCATTTATCTGTTTATTTTTAATCCTAGCATTCAGTTAATGCTAGTGTTCCTATAAATCTTGAACTATACTTAGTCTACTTTCATGCCATATCGACGACATAGGGTTTGAACTTGTATAATTTTTTAACTGAGAATTTTCAAGTAAACTTATAAATTTTTTAAATAACTAGCCCATAGCCAACGCAACTACTATTCAATCATTGGTGAGTATCTTTTTAAGCAATCCACCAAACAACATTTAAGTGTTATTCTCTTGTTCATTAATTCTTTGAGAGAGGTGCTAGAGAGATTGTTATCCTGGACAGCTTGTTTTTTATTGTTAGAAGAGCAAAAATATTAAGAACAAATAAATAATGTTATTAGAAAATTTAATTTTAAATGACTGTTGTTGTTTTTTTTTACATAACTAATATTTCAAAAAATAAAAGTAGAAAGAAAAGTAACTATGTGAATGAAATGAATAAAAGAGAGAGAGGGAGGGAGAGTGGAAGACCCAGTTATGCGCTCTGGTCGATTCATTAAACTCTCTCACACACTCTGTTGTTTTTTGTTTTTGCAAAATAGAAAAAAAGATTTTCGTAATTTCCTTTTCAAAAAATAATTATTTTATCTTTTTACAGATAAATATAGAAGTTGTTCGTGCAAATGTTTGAAAAACACTTTTCTTAATTTAAGGGGGGGGGGGAATACAATCCAATATTTCCCCTTCCCAACATAACATTTGATTTCAGATTAGATCACGGATACCAAGATTTCTTGAATAAGAGCAAATTATTGTGTAATATATTTTAATGCTCGCACACTTATATATCACACACTGATGTTGAATATTTATGACATAGAGTTGATTAATCAAATTACACTATACAATATTTCAATCCGAAACAGAATTACTGTCAGGTGATCAGAAAAAATTTCTACACTAAACTTGTGGCTACTCATTTCGATAGCACATTGAGGAATACTGTTACACTCAAGTGCAATCCTTTGCGGTGGCTTTCTGTTTTTTATATATTCTTCCACCATACATTCACATGGTGAATTTTAATACTTCAGTTAAAGATATTCTAGAGAAAGAGAGAGAAAATTAAACTATTGAAAAACACATATATATTACAAATAGAATACCAGGAGCTGTATTCTATGAAGCGATTATTATATGAAATTATTAAATTAGAAATGCGTAAAATCTAGTCAAGAGAATAAATGATAATAAAAGTTTTTTTAAAAATGCATATTTAAACATCATCATTTTCAACCATGATTGATCCACTGCAGGATGAAGGTCTCTTCAAGTTCAATTCATCTTCTCTGATCCCCTAGCCTCCCTTGCCCACATCAGCCAGCACACTTCATTATTTCATCCATCCATCTCATATGTGATCTTTTTCTAGGTCTTTTACAATCTCTTGGAATCCAGTTTAACATTTCAACCATCCATCTATTATCATCTTCTCTAGCAATACATACAGACTAACTTCACTTCAGTCTTTTAATTCTTTCAATGATGTCAATAATACCTGTTTGTTCTCTCATCCATGTACTTCGCTTTTGATCTCTTCTTGCTATTCCTAACATACATCTCTCCATACTTAGTTGAGTGGTTTGAAGTCTCTATATTGCTCTTTTGTTAAGTGTCCAAGTCTCAGATTCATAAGTAAGAACTGATAAAAACATTTATTAAAAAATTTTCTTTTCAAACACATAGGCATATTTTCTTTTATTATTAAATTATTTCTACCAAAAGCACTTCTCCTAAGTTTAATTCTATGATTAATTTCACCCATTATGTTTCCATCTTTAGTAATAATTAAACAAAAGTATTTGTAATTGTTAACTTCTTCTAACTTATCATTATCAATCTTTATTTCCATTTTTTTTTTGAGAAAATACATTGAACATTACTTTAGACTTTTTAACATTTACTTTTAATCCTACTTTCTTTACCTGATAATTCTTGCAACATTTCTTGAAGCTCTAAAGCCTTATTTGCAAAAACAACTGTATATCATCTGCAAAATCTAGATGACTTATAAATAACTTACATTTACTTTTACTCTCTTAGCTTCCCATTTTGATCCACAAAATACTTCTTGTAAAATTGTTGTAAAAAGATTTGAAGATATGGAGTCTGCTGTTGCATTTTTATAAACATTTTTCAGAATATGACAATATTCAAAGTCTATACCTTGATGATTGAATGCTTTAATCATTGAAGAAATGCTTATAGAATCAAATGCCTTTTCATAATCTACAAATCCAAAGCATAACGGTCACTCATATTCATTGGCTATTTCTATAACTTCTCTCAATAAGTGGATATGACCCACTGTACTAAAACTACTTTTAAATTGAGCTTGTTCTTTTGGTTGGTTAAAATCCATAATTCACTGTAGAGGAGTTGTAATTATTTCGGTAAAAATTTTGTATAGAACTAATAAAAGACTGATCGGTCTGTAATTTCTGATATCTTCTTTATCACTTTTTTAAAATATTAATATTACTACATTCTTCCAATCATCTTGTACATCTTTATCATTTAGTCATTTGGTATATAACTTTGCCAAAAAAAATTCTAATTTTTCACTTGCTTCTTTTAAGATATCAATTATAATTCCATCATTACCTGGAGTTTTTTCATTCTTTATAAATTTAATTGCATATCTCACATCTTCATTTAAAATTCTGGACAATTTAGAAGATATAGTAGTTGTAAGAGTTACTTTTTCTTGTTCTTTATTACTATATAATTTTTGATAGAACTCTTCTACACATTTCATGATGACATCTCTCTTTTTAATAATAGTTTTATTTTTTTTCTTATTTCAGAAATGTTTTTTACCAATACCAAAATGTTGTTTTACACTCTTGAGACTTTTATTCTCTTCTATAGCTTTCCTTTCTAGTTCACAATTATACTTTCATATATTATTATCAATTCTTTTTCACACCATTTTACAAATATCTTCATACTTCTTTTCTTCATAACTTTTCTAGTCTTAGTAATAAATTTATTAGTCAATTGCTGCTTTTTTCTACCAGCTATCTTTGTTGTAGTTTTTAAAAGTGTATTTTCATATTGAATTCTTTCAAATTTGAATCATATTCAAAATATGTTAATATTTGAAAACAATTTACATTTTACTTTAAATTCATTGAAATGTTTCTGAAGATTAGGAATATCAATTGTGAATATTATCTTTTAAAATAATTTTTTCTCTCTCTAATTTTGCATTAACATGTATCTTAATCTTACTAATCAATGATCACTTCCTGTGTTAAATTTATTAAGAACATTACAATCTTGAAATATGTATTTTCTGTTAGTCAAAATATAATGCAATTCTGCTGTACCTTCATTTGGATATATCCATATCCATTTACGTTTAATATTTTTCTCAAAAAAAAAAAAAAAAGAATTCATAATATAAAGTTTTAACACCACAAGTCTATGTCCTCCCTCATTTCTATCATCATAACCAAATTTACCTACAGCACTTTTATCTTTTAATTGTTTACCAATTCTAGCATTAAAGTCTCACATGACAATTTTAAAATGTTGTTTGGTTTGATCAAAAGTTTTTTATACATTCATATAAAAATCCTCTACTTCTTCACCACAAAGAGATATTATTAGGGTGTAAAACTTAATTATCTGCAATTGATATCTGCTATTAAGTTGAATAATTAATCTTGTCACTCTTTAATAGTAAGTTGAGAACTGAATTTCACTAAGCTATTTATTATATTATAATATGTAATTATAAAACATATACTCAGATATAAATAATATATCCAAGACATGTTAAAATAAGCTTAAATACATGTAATAAAGTTGGTTTAATTAAATCATCAAACATATAAATAAATAAAATATCTAATCACCTATATCAATACCTAGAAAAAAAATCAACAACCAATTTGTTGCTATACAATATTTTGTCTTGAATCAGGGATCTTATCAAGTGACACCCCCTGGAAATTAACAACAGACTCTTTTTGCCACTCTATATAATCCAAATGGGGACTTTTAATCCTTAAATTATAAATGCATGTAACATTCATCTATATAGTTGTGTTTTTGTTGTACAGAAAAAAATAAAAGTAAAATTTATTTTTATTAATTTCTCATTTAAATTTTTAATATTGATTGTTATTTTAATTTATAAAACTATTGATTTACATCTCTATGACACAGTGGACAGCAATGTATTTTAAATTAATTTTTTTTAGAGAATCACAGCAATTGACAAAAGATATCCTAATTAGTGTTAATGGTGCACTGTGAATTTACTGCTGAAACAGCAGTGTGTAAGTGTTGGAGTCATGTGATAGAGTCATATGATATTTATAGAGTATAATATATTGATACAGTACTGAAAGAGTATAATGGCTGGTGAAAAAATATATGCACTTACAATAGTAGAAAAGGATTATAAGAGAAGATGTATTTAACTTATTAAAAAATTTTCTACGCTATATTGCTTTCTATGTACTTTACATTAACACCAGTTTCCATGTGTAACATTTAGAGAGGACATTGTCCATATATCAATAACTCACACAATTATTGAAATAGACTAGTGCAGCCATTTCTTGTAAGAAAAGATAAAATAATATCTGTTGAAACTTCAGCTTAAACTTTTCATAGATAGTAATACAAAATTATTACATCATCATAATCTCAAAAATGTAGTTTTCGGTTTTGTTCTTGGCTAAAAATATCACTTGGAGGAAGTTTGCATGCACCCTTTTCAAAGATATATATGGTTTTCTAATAAATTTATCTGTTCCACAGATACAAGATTAAATAATGGGGATGAGAACTGTATGTACAAAGTAAATTTGTATATAATAATATGAATTAATTGACGATAAATTTATTTTTATTTCCTTGGAAAAAAAACTTTTTTCTCTTCTTTGATTTGAAGCTTCATATTTCAAATAAATAAACAAAAATAAGATATAGAACAGTGAAATAAAAAATATCTACTTTAAATTAATCTGTTTAAAGTCAATAAAATATCTCTTCTTTTTTGTTATATAGAAAAGATATTAAGTAAATAAGCAATTTATACTTATTTTATATTTTAAAAGTTATATATGCTATTATAAATATAAAAATTATAATCTAAATAAAGCTGCTTTATGTAAAGCAATTAATTTAATACTTATTAGTTAAATCAAACAGCTTAAGGAATATTACTTTAAAGCAATAAATTCAATTTTTTTAAATAAATTTTCCAAAGTTAACCGAACAATAACTAAAAAATAACATATATTTATATAATTTTATTAATTTGACTGCTGCAGTTTTATTAATAAATTTAAATTACCAATACAGCAGATTTGGATTAGATTATAATGGAACAGAATAAAATACATATTGTTTTTCCAAAGGTTTGTGATGATGGTATTTTAATTGTATTTATATAATGGACTATTTGCATCATCTAATATAAGTATTGAATATCTTTAGAAAAATTTAACATTATTTAAATATTCCAAATACATTCAGTTGTTAGTAATATCACATAGGTTAGTATATGCACAATGTTTTGAGAGGTATTATTTTCCTCTCTTCTTCAGATGTTGCTGGCTTCATCACTGACAGTACTAACATGGGAATCGAACCTGGACCTTTAGTTTCTTAATATTGAATTTAAAGGTCCACCTTTAATTCCTATATTAATATTGTCACTGGTCAGGCCATAAACATCTGAAGAAGAGAGGAAAAGTAATACCTCTCAAAACATTGGGCATATACTAATCTGTGTGTTATTGTCAACAGATGAATGTATTTGGCATGTTTAAATAACATTCAATACTTACATTAAATGATGGAAATAGTCCAATATATAAATACAACTAGAATACATATTGCTTATTGAATTGCAAGTATACAGTATTTTTCAACATGCACATATATACACAGATGCTTTTTTTTATAAGTATAGTAGGCATATATAAATTAAAATTATAAACAAAATTAAAAATAATATATGGTTAATAATAAATTGAGTTATCTGTAGATTCAAAACTTCTTGGAATTTATTAATTTAACATTATTTAGACTTTGTACTTCATCATCATCAATATTTTCAATTTATTAAGATTGATAAAATAAATACATTTATATGTTTACTCTCTATTTATCAATTTATTATTCTACAATATTTTTTACAAATACATTATTTTATTTTTTGTCAAATTATTTTTGTTGTTGTTTTAAGTCTTCTCTGAGTAGCTATGTATTCAACCACAGCCATTTCTCTGGAGATGGAGCTAGTATTTTTTGTTTGCTCTAAATCACTTTTCTTCTTAGTTTATTCAAAATTAGTGATTATTTTTACATAATAATATTATAGTAATTATTAAAAACCAAAAGAATATTTGTATACACTTTAATTTTATTTGTATATGTTTTATTTTTAAAAATAGAAATTAATAAATTTGATCATAATTCAAACAAAAAAAAACCACAATCATAATGTTATCACTTTTTTGAAAGAGATCAGCAGATTCATTTACAAAAATGGTACTAGGAATTTTTAAAATATTTTAAAAATTATAAATAAAAATTTTAAAAATAATTTAATAAATTTTTGGTAGTTTCACATTAATTTTTTTATTTATTCATTCCCATTTTAAGAATAGGTTTTATTCAACAAAGATTTCAGTACATTTTCTTGAATTGCCATTTGAATGAGCTCCTGAACATCCAATATCATTGCATACTCAATTTTTTTTAAATATTTTCAAATGTCAAATATGATTTTTTAGAGTGTATTTTGTTTGTAAACTTAAATTACTATCAAACCCAATTTATTGAAATCTATTAATGTGTATAGTTTTAAATTAAATTGTAACAGATAAATATATACAAATTTAGAATATCTATACTCTAGCTGGATGTCTTATAAACAATACTTAACATATTACTATATACATGTTTGTGTATATTTGTAAAATTTATATTTTTTAAAGTTCATTATTATTTTTAGTTTTTAGTACTTACACAAAGATTTGAAAATAAATAGTATAAATTTGATAGTAAGATTATATGTGTTCACACACACACACACACATATATATATATATAAACATTAAAAGCTTTTAATGAGGTCTAAGTATTTTTTAACTAGAGCTCATCCATAATGTAACCAAACAAGTAACAAACTAAAAATTAGATCAGTAAATTGAAATCATGTCATTCAGCAACAATATTTATTTGTCTGATTCTTTATAAGCCAAAATGGAAACTGTCATTGGATGATATGTTTTAAGTTGCTGGTTTAATTTTTAATTGTTTGCTTGCTTGGTTATATTGTGGTCGAGTTCTAGTTAAAAAAAATACATGGTAGATCTCATTACAAACTTTAAATTGCACTTATGGATTCATAAAAATATTATTATATATATATATAACATTTTCACATGTAAAAATTTTCAGGAAATTATTTATATTAAAAAAAGTTCTGAAGATGTGTAATCCTGAATTTTTTTTTATGGATGTCTCAGTTGAAGATAAGAAGCAGATTATATATAGTCGGACATGAATGAAAATATATCTCCTATAATATAAATATTCGTACAACCTATACATGTTTTTAAAATCTTACTGCAGGCAAATAACAATAAAAAAGTTTCTACGTTTGTCTCTAATTAATAGATTATTGATGAAAAACTAAAGCTTTTTTGTTTTAGATCCTGGTTAAAAATATTAAAATATCTTATTAAGAATCAATTATTAGATGACTGGTTGCATTGACTATAGTAAAGATAATTTAACTAGAATAATCTCACATTGTTTGAACTATTTGTAATAAATTAAGGGAAATGATGGTTTTTCAATCAATAAACATACTAACACACATGTACACGCATACATACACACACATATATATATAGTTGTAAATATTGTAAATATATATAACTAATAAATTTATTAACAAAGAAATATATTAATTATATTTTTAATCAGGGTAAATCCATCTTCAGGAACAAAATAATTTCTTATTTCAATTCAAAATCTTAAAATGACTAACAGACCAGCATGAAATAGATATTTTAAAACATTATAGTTTATAGTGCTACTAAAATTATTATAATTCACCTAAAAATAACAATAGATTTATGCCAACTAAAGAACAACCAGAATTTAAAAATGATTAAGAAAAGTTATTGTAATGTCCAGTGATTAAGATTCTTTAAGCTTTTCTGTTGTGACTAAAGTTTTGGAATATTGTGGGAAAATATCTAGAATACTATCAAGTGATAAGACAACATGGAGATTGAAAAAAATCTTAATAAGTATATCTATAGTAAGATAATTCTATATTTCCAAATTTTTTCTTCAAAAATGAAAAACAAAAAAAATTAAAACAAATGTGCGGTTTAGTGCAGTTGGTAGAGTATTAGACTCTGAAGGCTAAGATCCTGGGATCAAATTCAGCTCTGGTACTTCCAGCCCTTGAATTTCTTATAAACCCCCAAGCAATAAAGGTACATGATTATTTATTTATATCTTAAGTCATCTAATTTTTTTTTCATGTGTCATAGCATCGGCCGGGAAGCGAACCCGCTAACCCGGGACAACTGCTTGTAAAGCAGCTGTGCTGACCTCTCGACCACCAACGCTTAACAAGTCATCTAAATTTTTGAAGATGATATGGATTGTTTTTGTCAATAATGGTTCAGAAAGTGTTACAAGAGTTATTAGTTAAGCAAAAAAGAAGTACTAAAAATAAGCCTAAAAGATTAAAATAATGCTCAATATATTTGTAAAGAATGGAAAAATAAAGGTTGATAGTAGAAGTAGAAAAAAGTTAACGATTGTAAATATTTTGATCAGATTTAATATAGTTTTTAAAAAATGAATAAAACTAAACATTGAATGAAGTGCTTTTGTTAAAAATAACTTAATATTCAAAGGAAATTTTTCTATATGATTGAAAAGAGAGGTTTTTAATATAATTACTTTATCAGTTTTTACTTACAAATCCAAAAACAGTACGAAGACTTTAGGCCAATCTGTGAAAATTATATATGTGGGAGTGGGTGGAAACATTATCTTAGACATTAATAAAAAAAATTAAAAGAAATTTGACTGGACCTTTTACTTAAGAAATAATCATTGATGAACAATTAAAGCTTTACCATATATCCTAAGAGAGTGTAAGGTACCCAGAAAGATGCTGATGGGAAGCGAAAAAAATTTCAAATACAGTGGATTGATAGTGATGGAAAATGATTATAATGATGGTAATTATGTGTAATTTTTGAATTATTATTGGGGAAAAAACGAAACACTAATGGCTTTTAGATTTAAAAAAGTAAATAAATATAGAGAAAGTATAAATTTGCGAATGTCTTTTTTTTTATTCAATTAGATGTAGAATTTTGTATATGTTTGTAATTTATATTTTCTATAAAAGCTTTTAGTAAGTTTTTGTTGAGTAATTAAATTATTTGCATTTGTGTATTATTTAGAATGTACATATTATTTTAAATGAATTATCTCGGATTTTTGTTTTTCTTAATTATATGTCATAGCAATCTGACATTTTCTTTTGTAGAAATAAAAAAAACTTAAAGTAAACATTCTTTCTGTCTTATCAGATTATAACGTTTGTTAATATGGAACAATTATGACTTTATTTTTATTATAATTATATTTTAAAAAAAACATTATTTCTAACCTTTAGAAAAACCTTACACACATAATTTTATATACGATATGTCTATGCGTGCGTGCTATCAATTTACTAATTTTCATAGAAATTCTATGATCTCTTAAGCTGATTAATTTTGGTTCCAAAAGATTTAGAAGTGTGTTATTTTCACTTAAATATAAAATATATAACTAACTATTCTACCATTGTCAAGCGTTGGTGGTCGAGTGGTCAGCACAGCGGCCTTATAATCTGTTGTTCCAGGTTTGTGGGTTCGCTTCCCGGCCGATGCTTTGACACATGAGAAAAAACAAACTATTCTACCACTATATTATGTATATAAGTAAAATAATGTTGGCAGAATAATTAAATGCATTAAAGAAAAACAGTTTTTAAATAGCCCATTGCAGGGCAAAAAACCAACATTTGTCTCTCATTCATAAATAAATTGTAAATATAAATACCCTTCTCATTGGACTTGCCAGACAGTGGTGAGGGTTTGAATAATTTCCTCTCTTTGTTTTACACAATAGTTAGGAACAGGTAGATACTCAATTAGGCCAGTTTCCTGGAAGAAAAATCCTAAACCTGTTCATCATAACCTGAAAAAAAAAATTAAGTTTATCTGATCCAGATTTACTCAGTAAACACTCTTGCACAGTTTTTAGTAAGTTTGAGTAATCATTTATTTATTAGATAGTAATGAATTTAAATCTCCATTCTCATACTAGTTTCAGTCTTTTGCCTTTATCAATGAAGAATTGGAATTTAAAGCTGGAATCATATATGCGAGAAAGCAGTGAAAGTTCAATAGCTAAGATTGTTATCTCAAAGGCATTGTTATATAGGGCTGATCAAATAGGGATAAAGTAGTGAATTTTAATCTAGATTTTGATTTTGGATCTAAAATAAAATGTATATTTGTTATAAAAAAATCTACACATTTTACTAGGTGAACACAAATTTTTTTATACATACTTATGTACATATAAGGATTCTGATAACATAAGTCGATTTAATATTTTTAATGATTAATATCCATATAAATTAATTAGTAAATGGAATCATTGTTTTATATTCAAGTTAAATCCACATTCATAGTTTATTGATGTAGAGCAACTAATCAAACTAGTTCTTCAAGCTAAATGAAAACAATAGCAAACTTGTCCAAGCCACTATTAATCAAAAGGTGTCCCCTCTTTTGATCAGTCACTCATATTGTTTGGACAGATTTGTTTCATTCAGCCTGCAGAACGGTTTTATTGGCACAGACAGATTGACATAATGATTGTTAAATTATACATTTTTTATCATCATTAGCATAAAAAAACATGTCTTGCACACTGAATTAAAACATGTCCATTGTATTGCTCAATTTTCAAAATCTAAACAGCTACTTTTCTTAAGATTGTTAATCAACTTTTTATCTTTTTCATCTTTTGTCTTTCACTACATATAGCGATTTTTATTATATCTATCATAATTCTTTTGCCTCTAAATAGATAGATATTCCTGTTTTTTTTTAACTTCATAATTTTTGTGATAAATTACTTAATGTTTTTAACATTTAGGTATTATTAGTCCATTTAATTTGTCATTCCTAATCTTTTACAAACCTATATTAAGATTTCCATTTTGTCTTCTCTTTTTTTATAATTGTCCAATTCTCTGTGTCACTTAATATTATACTCTTTACTTAATATTATTCTCCAAACCAAAAATTTAACATTTACATATATTATTTCTCCCACCATCATCATTGATAATTTATCTAAACACATTTGAATTATCTTCACACATACATAAGTTAATTTATCACCATAATTTGCATAAAAACTTTGGGATAAACTTTATACATACATGAGATGAATTATTTGATATAAAATAAATTATTCTTTCTTTCATTAGAGAAATTTGATGAGTTCTTATACATCATTAGCTAACAAAGCTTTCTGACTATCTTGCTAAATTGACTATGGAACTCAAGAATTCATAATTGATGGCTGAAGAGAATCTTTAAATTAAGTCATAATTAAGTCCTGAGATTTTATGTTGGAGTACTTTTGATCCCACCAGTAGTTTTTTTTTAAGTATATAATTGTTTTATTAATTAATATATTCAATTTTTCATTTTAATAATCTATAATTAAAAAAAGAAATTAGTTAAATACAGTATACTATAAATCACCCAGAATAGTAATATTGATATGTGTGTATCTGTATATATATAAGTGAAATAATGCTCAAGGCTAAATGGGTTTGTAAGTAATTATTAAAAACCAGTCAAAGTTTAGACAATTTCAATATCAATAACAATCAACAATTTTAAACTGTTGTCAAGGCAACTTCCTTTAACAAAAAAAGTTGCCTTGACAACAATTTGAAATTGATTGTTTTTGATATTGGGATTGTCTAAGCATTGTCTATTTTTTAATGATATATATATACGCACACACAGAATTAAATTAAGGTGAAAGATGCACTGAGATAAGTATAACTAACTGTTGGAAATATATATATATAGCTAACTTACAAAAAAAATTAATTCAGATATCACATGATCTAATTTAATAAGCTTGTATTTACAAATGTTATATATAGACCAACAAAATAAGCTCTTAACAACCTTTGCAGAATATCCTCACCCCCAGACTGGTTTCTGCTACTGGTGTCATCAGTGAGGTACTAGGATATTCAAGCATTAGATTAAAAATACCAGGACAAGCCCAGCACTTTATCTAATGTATAACTATTAAGTAGAAAATCTGAAATTTTCAGACATCCATATGTCTTTCAATCCAGCTATCTAACTTAAATAGCCATATGGGACTGAACTAAATTCAGAT
The DNA here is from genome assembly GCA_028023455.1 of Epiperipatus broadwayi. Lineage (NCBI taxonomy): Eukaryota > Metazoa > Onychophora > Udeonychophora > Euonychophora > Peripatidae > Epiperipatus > Epiperipatus broadwayi. The sequence goes on along the minus strand of JAQFVV010006225.1, from coordinate 2,944,282 downwards.
ACTCCATATATTAATAGCTTTAGCAATATAAAATCAACAAAGCCTTAATAGCAAAAAATTAAATTACAAAAAAAAATCAAGCAAGATATTACTTGACCTAATTTAATAAGCTTGTATTTACAAATGTTATATATAGAACTCGCAAAATAAGCTCTTAACAAGCTCTGAGAATATCCCCAATCCCAGATTGGTTTCTGCTACTGGCATTGTCAGTTGCTAAATCTATTAATATATGGTGTATCTAAACTTAGTTCAGTCCCATATGGCTATTTAAGTTAGATAGCTGGATTGGAAGACATATGGATGTCTGAAATTTCAGATTTTCTACTTAAAAGTTATACATTAGATAAAGTGCTGGGCTTGTCCTGGTATTTTTAATCTAATGCTTCAATATCCTAGTACCTCACTGATGATGCCAGTAGCAGAAACTGGTTTGGGGTTGGGGATATTCGGCAAAGCTTGTTAAGAGCTTATTTTGTGAGGTCTATATATAACATACCTAACTTGTGAAAGTATCATAGTAATACATAAATATTTGAACACTGGATTGGAAATTGATTGTTTAAATAAAATTATTATGTAATCAAAGATTAGATCATAAGTGATTCAATAAAAGTATATAAATAAAAAAACTTGTAACACATATGTACAGAATTGATGTGAATTAATAAAATATTTTTTTTGAAGATAGTAGAGAACAGATTAAAACCAAGACAAAATATCAAAATATTAATACAATGAACAATGAGAGTTGAATTAGTTTTTTTTCTTTTATACAATATAAAATAAAAGTTTATAATCTTTATATTAGAAATGTTAAAATAAAGAATTTGGAAATGAAAATATACTCTATATAAAAGTTGTGGCAAGTTATAGAAAGTGATGCTGATAGATAAAGTGATCTGACTATCATAGACAAATATAAAATTAATACAGTGACTAAAGTTCAAGCAAATGAGAGCACTACAAAGCAACCTAAAAATGAAATAGATATAATGAAACCTAAGAATCAAAAGTGATAAAGTGGAATAGTATTAAATGAGTAGTAGTAGTAACAAAAATGATGCAAGAAATGAAGGAAAAATTAAAGGAAGAGATTGGAAATGAAGAAAGAATTAAAAAAAGATATAAAAGAAGAAAATATTAAAAGAAAAAAAAATGTTAAAGGAAGATTTAAAAGAAAAAATGTAATAATATTGGAGAAAAAAATAAGTAATTATCTAGCAAAAGAAAAATTGGTGAACTGTGCATATGTACACAGTGAAATCAAAAGGGAAATTTCCCAAATGAAATCAAAGATGAAACATTGAAATCCATAGGCAGAAACTGTATGGAAAATAAAGGAAATGAAATATAAATACAAGCAAATGGATGATAACTTGAAGAAGAGGAAGACAAACTCTACAGTAATTCTACTACCCAATGCTAAGAGACTACTTGTTTTAAACAAATTTGTTAAGTGTCAGTAGAAGTGATTTATTTTGTCAAACTTTTATTACTAAATTACTTATAATTCATGTACACAATAGTTAATTCTATAAAAATGAGATTCAACATTGGAATTAAATTATTTTTGAATAATTATAATTTAATGATTATTTTGTAGACCTATTTTATATATATATATATAGATATATTCTGTACTCAAATTGTATTAATATATTTTTTATGAATGTTTTGAAAATATAGCTATTAACTATTGACAATTTGTCAAGAAAGGGAATTAATAATATTAAGGTTATGATTTAAAAATAAATATAATATTAATAACTTTTATTAACATTAATCTGGTGCCTGCATGCTTGGATTGACTTAGATACCCTGCAAACAAACAAGAGTGGAATTATTAAAAAGAAAGTGGCATCTTCTGACTATCATCATCAGCTTCCAAAGTTTTGTCTGTCATCCCATTAAAATAGTAAGACATAGTTAAAATTAGTTGTAATCATCATCATCAGTTATAACACAAGCTAATATATCATTTATATAATATTCAAGAATTGCAATCTATGTAACTGAACTTCAGAATCATAACTGAACTAAACCTTACATCAGTGCAATAAATAAAATAGATTATAAGGTTGAATCATAGATCACAAAAGAAAAATCCTATTCTGACATATTGGAATGGTTAGTGTTAATTACAATTTTACAAGTAATATCGCAAAACACTCAAGTTACTTTTTTCAAACCTACAATTATAAGCACTGGAAAAATGTAAATAATTTCCTTGACATAATTGATGTAAATTTTATCTTATTAAAAATTATCAATAAGTGTATACTAATAAAATTGTGCTAGTAAATTGAACCCACTTAATTAAGATCTTGAAGAAAAATTTTTTTTTCACTACTTGATAATTCACCCATTTTTTATATTAATCTTCCCTTCTCCAACTATAAGTCTTAATGTTCGAATTGATGTAACATTTTTAATATTTGCAAAAATTGAAAAAAAAAAAGAAATAAAATTACATACAATTATTTGTATAAATAAATAGATTAGATTATTACAAGAACTCAAAAATTATTTTCTCCTAACAGTTAATTTTGCTAGACAGTTTTGTTCAATCAAAAAAGATAATATTAAACAAATCTAAATTTTTAATTATCAGTATTATTGAAACATTGCATATACTGACACATTATATTACATATGTATTGTTGACATATTACATATACAATTGTTGGTTGATTCTTAGTGAATAATTTGCAAGATAATACATTGTAAAGTAATTTAATACATTTCCGAATTATAGCTTGACTTGTCTAAAACTTCATAGCTTATATAAACAAATATCTTGTAGTTGCGATAATAAATTGTATTATAAAAATTTAAATATTTAAATATAACCATAATGTGCCTTTTACAATAAAACTTAGCAAGTTCAAAGCAGTCAATGGGGTTTTTTTAAAAAAAGAAAGGCATTTCATTGTAGAGCCACATTATGTTGATTGTTGCAGGTCAAAGGTTAAAATCTATATTTAATGACAAAAGTTTTTGATAAGTCATGAAAATAAGGTTAGTTTAAAAAATACAATATTTAGTCATGTTAACATCTCCTATTAAACATGGGCTTACATTTTATATACATATATAAAAAACTTGAGTCTAAAGAAGATGGTTTTTGCCAAATAATATATTTGTATAAAGCCTTATTTGCTGAACAGAATATTCGGTGCACCGAATATTCTCTTTAGCTTGATTACATCGTCTGCACAAAGATAGGATAATAATACGTTTTACATCATAAAAAAATAAAAAAAACTGATTCCTGAAAGTCTTTGCGGATTTTTTTATTCACTAAATCTTCTATGAAAAGGAAAATTGTCTCACAAAAAAATAAGTTAAAATAAGCTTTGAAACTATCTTAGCTTTTAAACTCTTAATGAATCAATAACACATCTGTTTTTTTAAATATATATACATACCATCTGTAAATAAATAAATGATAGCGGAATTTTAACACATTACATTGTTCATATATATATAAGCTTTAAAATGCTTAACTTATTCAACATAAAATAAAAACCAGTTCTTTCCCCACTGTATATGTATTCCAGTTTATCAGCTTCATCAGATAAGCTAGAAATCTCTAACACCTGCCACCCTTGCTAAAATAATGTTTTGTGTTTATGCATAGTTATGTTAAAGCAATCTGTTTTTATTTTTGCATATTTATATTGAACCTAAATCAATAATGTAACATAAAACATCCAAAGTAGAAGTAATTATAATTTCATTTGTGATCTCACAAAATAAGTAAATACCTTATCTGTATGATAAATAATATAAAAACTGCAATCAGAATATATATAAATAAATTATACAGCAGATTTTTTTGTGCAGTCCATTACATGTACGCTTTAAATTCACAAATCATTATCCAAAATAAAATAATAGATTAATTCTCTCACATTATTCATATATTATGGTTCAACAACATTGTCAGATGTATATAAGTAGTTGTGAACACTTGTCAATAGTATAAGTAATCCATGTTTTGTTTCAAATCTTGTTTATATTCAGAATATATAAACACATTCATTATATATTATGCTTAAATATACATATTATGTAAGACAAAACAATATATATGTAATAAATAAGATAGGATACAATTTAATTTTTAAAGCATTAAATAATAAATTGCAGAAGCATGCTTTCAATTACTTCAACATAATCTTTCTCAACTGTATATTATTATTATTATTATTATTATTATTATTATTATTATTATTATTATTATTATTATTATTATTATTATTATTATTATTATTATTATTATTATTATTATTATTATTATTATTATTATTATTATTATTATTATTTATTTTTTTATTTTTTTATTTTTTTTATTCACCTTATACTTTGTGAATTTTCACATTAACTCTTCCTTGATCAAGCCCATTATTTTCTTTATTAATAAAAATAACTTCCTTTATTCTTTCTTTTATTTCCTCCTTCATATTTTTAGTTTATTTAAATTGAACACCAAATCACTATTATATTTTAGTTTAGGGTTATTAAACACAGAAGTTAATGTACTGTGTATTATTCATTTTAACTTTATCATTTAATAACTGATACCAAGAGTTGTCATTATATAATGTTTTACAAACAATTAATTTTATATGTCGTATTACTTTTTGCTCTTTATTAATCCTGTCTTTAGTATTTCTTATATAAATATAATGAGAGTAATTACAAATTTGATAACCAAAAAAATAGGAAAAAATTAAAAAAATTAATTTTTAAAATTGTTACTTGTCTGAAATAGTAACTATTTATTATTGAAATTTAATTATTATTTAGCATTGAAATGTTTCGAAAAAATTATTTAAACAATATATTTTTATTTTGTTTAATTATTTTATAAACTTTTAAATACATAAATATTTGGAGTGTTAACTGTGCTAATTAAAAACATATATATATATTTAGTTGTAATTCACTTATGATAACTGCTGAATTTCTCAGCAACTTTAATTGTCTCTAATGTTATAATTTTTAAAATTAATCTTTAAGATTTTTAAAAAAAGGAGATGAATCTTATAATTCTGTTCACTTTGAAAGAGATTAGAAACTGACTAATAAATAAAAATAAATATCATTTAATGCATAACAGAAATCTTTTATGTAAAGTAACTCAAAAGTAAGCAAAATATTACAGAAAAAGATACTATAAAAAAGCCTTCAATATTGCTTTGTTAACAATATTTTGATGTTGTAATTATTATATATTATACATAATGAAGTGATAAATGTAGATGTTAAAAAAAATCTAGTCAGATGTCACATGACCTAATTTAATAAGCTTGTATTTTCAAATGTTATATATAGAGCTACAAAGCTTGTTAAGAGCTCTATATATAACACTAATAAATATTTATAACCAATCAAACATACTAGATTTGTGATGTTCATCTACTTAGTGTAAAATCATTCAGATCAATTTCTCTTGATATACATATATTTCATGAGATCCCTAGGAGAACATGAAACACTTGACCATCAACACAGATGTGAAAGACATTGATCTGGAGGAATGTACTTCAAAAGACAATTTATTGCATGCTCAGATAAATACATCACAATTCTGAAATGTTTGATTTGATTAGTTATAAATATTTATGATGTGTGTCTGTCAAGTTCATTATATATGCATTTCTTACAGGGTCATATTTTAAACCAGCAAGCATCACATGATCACATCTCCAATACTAGCACATAATTATTTATAAACAAAGCACAGGTGGCACTACTATATGGAGTTTTGCTTTGCTTTGTTTAGGGTCATATTTTCTTAATGTGTTATGATGTGGGTATTAATTATTCCCACTTATTAGGAAATGTGAATGTTAAAAATTTTATGAATTAAATATTACATATACAAATGACTGACTGCTAAAACATTCAATCTAAAAAAATCATAATTGAAGAACATATAAATGGAAGAATCTGTTTGGTATCTTTATATGGATGTTCAGGTATTTCAAATCCCTAGATCACTTTATGATCAAAGGTTATTTTTGAAATGCACACACAGTGAAAAATATTGGTCTGGAAAATTATATACTGGACAAAGACTTGTTACAAGTTTTAAACTTTGTGTCATAAATCTGAAAAACTTGATTGGTTATAATATATATATAAATTTATAAAAATTACAGTGCTAAATATTTTTAGGTAATGTTTTGAAGTTAATTCATTGCAACTGTCTATATATAATAGAAGTGCCTTCTAACTACAGCACTTGACAATATATTTTAAAGGAAAAAGATATAGAGATTTCTCTTTTGCCTTTAAAATGCATTGTCAAATGGTATCGCTAGAGTGTACTTCTGTTATATACAGATAATTGCAATGAATTAATTTCAAATCACTATATATATATATATGTGTGTGTGTGTGTATGTGTGTATCATATCTATGTACCCAAGACCTGGATTCTAATTTGTTAATCTGTGCCTGTTGAAAAAAGTTTTTCAGTTTACATTTCAGGATTTTTCTGCTAAGCAGATACACTAGAGTCAAGCCTAGTAGCCATTCTGGTTTCTAATCAATAAATGAACATCTAACTATTAAATGGAAAAATAAAGAAGAAAAATGTTAACCTTTTAACAAGACCGTGAATTCTGTAAATAGAATAATTAGCAAGTAAAGAGCACTGTTTCTCTTGATAGAGACTTTTGAATAGGCTTTCAAATTACGATTAATTATTTATAAGCTCTTTTCATATATATATAAACCATATACAGAGGCATTAATAAAAGTCATAAAAATTGTGAAAAAATATATTTATTCAACGTTTATTCATTTTTCTACAAAATATTTAAAGGAGAAAGAAACCAGTCCCTTCTTTGTGCAAAAAATAGTGCTCTGAAAAAAATCAAGTTGACAACATAGGTATGGAAAATCAGGTATTTAATACTTTTAAATCATTTGAAGATTGAAGGTTATTTGTGGAATACATACATAGAGGGTGATCTGAGGTTTTAGGATGTTTGGTTGTAATGTTAATTGGACTGGAGAGGCACTGGTAAAAAAAAAAAAAAAAGTAAATATATACCATTTCAGAAGGTGTTAAAACAAGAACCAGTCCCTACTTTGTGTTAGAGTGTTGCAATGAAAGAGCATAGAGATTTAGAAGTTTGACACCTGCAACCATCTAAAGAACAATTGTGAAATGCAAGTATAGTGAGAAAGAGATGCTTGAATTGTATGTTTTAGATGATGGTTGCGACGTGCTGCAGTTGAAATGAGAAAGATTAATAAAAATCCAAAACATTTGAAAATTATATATATATCTGTGTTCTAATAGAAGCTATATAGAATATATTATGTTTGTTATATATTTTGTTTAATATTTGTTTTGCAAACTAATTTTAAAAAAATTTCTATATAACTTTAAATTAATATTTCCTTAAATGAATAGAGTTGGGATATTAAAAATATATATAAAAGAAAATATGTAGAAATAGTAATTAAAATAAAATGATTTTTCTTTATTAAAAAAAAAAGCAAGAAATATTAATATTGATCAGAGAAAACAAGGAAGTTGGTCGTCTCTGCAATTATCTTTCCGATCCTCACCTTCATTAAAAAGTTGGATCTTTATTTAAATGTTTTTTTTCTTCTTTATATATGATGAAAATAACTAAGCAAAATACAAAGTAAAAATATTGTCGAAAATTCTGTTCTTTCAATATTCATCTCGTTTAAGTCGTTGAGTAAATTTAATGATCTTCCAGACATAACTAAAGCAGTGTTGAACAGTTGGTTCTTTTCTCCGAAGAGAAATATTTGAAATCGGATAATAGAGAAAACTTTTTATTAGTTTTTAATTGAAGTAATTTTAAAAACATTAAATTCTAAAAATACTTAAATATTGTTTGATAATATAACTAAATTATATTTTTATATGAGTACTTATTTGTATGTATTATATACTGTCAGTAAGAGATTGGCTTTAAGCGGAAACTGGAGCTAAATAGTAAAGAATGTAATTTAAAATAAATATACGTTTCATCATTGTAGTTAGACTACTGAGTTCATGACCTCAACATTAATAATAAAAAAAACAACTATTCACTTCTTTAGTTACGTCTAGAAAATCCTGGAAAATCATTATTTTACGCAATAATCAGAATATTTTGAAAAAAGAAACAAAAACATTTTTAACAATTTTATTATTATTATTATTTTTACAATCGTTTGCAATTTTATTATTATTTGAAAGATAATTGGTAGAAGAGTTCCAATAGCTGAAATAACTCAATTTTTTTAAAAAAAAATAACCAACTCATTTTAAATCCCTTTAGAACAATGTTAGTAATTGGGTATTTAAATATTCTTGGAAATACAGTAAAATGAAAAACTTCACCAATTGACCTTGGGATAATTTGATTAGTATCTTCAGTTTTTCTAAATTCATGGGGAAAATTCTTTGAAGTCTATTACAAATTAGTATTTGTTCTAAATGACTGCAGAAAGAAAGTTACTGTTAATTAAAAGAAGTTTTTTGTTTCTTCGGAGTTGGTAAAAAACTTTAATGTTCACTCCATATGTTCTTACCATTGTAGCTATTATTACTATATGATTATTCATATGGAAAACAAGCATGGATGGACTGCTCTCCAACATGTATCAGCCAGCAAGGTGAATTTATTGATTTTTTTTATCTCTTGAGTTTAATTAAGATTATGGAATACCACAGCCTTTCATTTCCCTTGCCTAATAGCTCTTAGCTGAAATATTAGTTGAGTTTTCTTGAAGGGAGAATGAATGTAGGTTTGAATTATCTTTAAATTTGACCAAAGTAAATTATATTCTTATTCTCTGAAGGTTATCAAGTTGCCAACCAAGGCAGCATTATTGGCTGAAGGCAGAGTGTACTAAGAAACCACTGATTACAGATCTAGACTGTCATTCAATGATAAGCTTTTATTTAGATGCCTATAACTACATCACTTTCAAATGAAAAAAGACTGCATGAACTGGAAGAACTGTCTAAGATTAAATGAGTCATTGTTAGACTTTGTGAAGTTAGAAAAAAAGGTGAAGAGATAATTGATTTACAAAATGGGTATATGTTTTATTACAAAGGCACAAATAGTGGAAGTACAAGTGACGTGAGATTTATTACGAATAAAAAATAAAATAACATGGTGAAGATAAGACAGAGAGACAAAATTAATTATTTAAAATAATGAAAAATACCAAATGCAAATAATTCAGGTTTATGATTGAATAATTCTTGTGATAATAACGAAGTAGAAAATTTTTATATGGGTGTACAAAATGCTTTTGATCAGACAAAACAATTATAAAATTGTTTAATGCTAGAAGTGATAAACTGTTGAAAGGTGAAAATTCTACATGTAAATTTGGTTTTGGTGATAGAAACTAGAGGAACAAAGACTTGGATGGGATCAGAGAAAAAGAAAAACTGTATATTATAAATTATCTCTTTGAAAAAAAAAAAACATTTAATGGAAATGGATATAGAAGAAATCAAATGAAGGTACACCAGAATTGGATTGTGTCAAACAGAAAATATAATATTTCAAGATTGACATAAAAGATGGTCATTGATTAACGTGATATAATATGTGAATGCAAAATTAGAACAATAAAAATTATTTAAAAAGAGAGTTTTGATATTCCTAATCTTCAGAAATATTTCCAATCATTGAAAAATATTAATAGACTTTAAAGGTAATTCAGATTTGACTGAAATTAATAAGAAGATTATTGCAAACTGTAAAAAAGATAGTTAATATAAAAAGTAGTAATTTATTATTAATTTTTTTACTGATCCAACACAATATATGAAGAAAAGAAGGAATATATACTGCAGGCATGCCAAATTCATTCAAATCAAACTGCAGACTATATTACAAAAAATAAAAAATAAAACAACTTTAAATTAAAGAAGAAACAGATTTTTTATTATTACATATATAAAATAATATATGTACAATCATATTACAAAAACATCTATGAAATAGAAAAGTTGTTTTTTTCCAAGCTTACAATATTTAAATAAAATTATATCATTTTTTAGAAGAAACTTGGCAGCCTTAAAATGTACTTAGGTCAAACATATATATTTATATTTCTTTAATTGTTCTGAACATAAAGGTTAAAAGGTTAATCAAAAGTATTGTAAAATGGTCATATGACTAGTAATATAAATAGATGAGATTGTCACATGCTCACTATCCTCAATCAGTTTTAATTTTATTTTTATCTGTAGCAGTTGAATTTTTAAAACTCCAGTTAAATTTTAAAAGTGTAATTTTTATTTTTAACTTAAATAAGATATGCTGAATTACAGTCATCATCAGCCATTATCAATCCACTGCAGGATGAAGGTTTCTCCAAGTTCAATCCATCTTTTCCTATTTTTAGCTTCTCTTCTCCACATCACCTCTGCATACTTTCTTATTTCATCAACCCATCTCACTCTTTCTGGGTCTTTTACAATCTCTTGGAATCCAGTTCAAAATTTCAATTGTCCATCTATTATCATCTCTTCTAGCAATATGTCCAGCTGAACTCCACTTCAGTCTTTTAATTTTTTCAATGAGGTCAGTAACACCTGTTTGTTCTCTTACCCATACATTGTGTTTTTGATCTCTTCTTGTTACTGTCAACATGCATCTCTCCATACTTCTTTGAGTAGTCTGAAGTCTCTGTATTGCTCTTCTATTAAGTGTCCAAGTCTCAAATCCATAAGTAAGAACTGGCAAAATACATTTATTAAAAACCTTCCTTTTCAAACACATAGACATATTTCCTTTTAGTATCAAGTTATTTCTGCCAAAAGCACTCCAACCAAGTTTAATTCTATGATTAATTTCATCCATTATGTTTCCATCTGTATTAATAATCTGACCAAGGTATTTATAACTGTTAACTTCTTCTAACTCATCATAATCAATCTTTATTTTCATATTTTGAGAAAATCTATTAAACATTACTTTAGTCTTTTTAACATTTATCTTTAATCCTACTTTCCTACTTTCATCTGATAATTCCTGCAACATTTCCTGTAGCTCTAAAGCATTATTTGCAAAAACAACTACATCATCTGCAAAATCTAAATGACTTAAATAATCTCCATTTACTTTCACTCTTTTAGCTCCCCATTTTAATCCACAAAATACTTCTTGCAGCACTGCTGTAAAACGTTTTGGAGATATGGAGTCACCCTGTCTTACACCTTTTTCAATGTTGATTTTTCTACTATCATTATGTAATCTAATTGTTGCTGTTGCATGTTTATAAATATTCTTTAAAATATGACAATATCCTGGATCTACACCTTCGTGATCCAATGCTTTAATCACTGAAGAAATGTTTATAGAATCAAATGCCTTTTCATAATCTACAAATCCTAAGCATAATGGCAACTCATATTCATTTGTCCTTTCTATAACTTCTCTCAATACCTGGATATGATCTACTGTACTAAAACCACTTTTAAATCCAGCTTGTTCTCTTGGTTGATGGAAATCCAGTGTTTTCTGTAGTTGAGTTGTAATTATCTTAGTAAAAATTTTGTATAAAACTGATAAAAGACTGATAGGTCTAGAATTTCTAATATCTTCTCTTATCACCTTTTTTAAATATTAATATTAATACTGCATTCTTCCAATCATCTGGTACATCTTTATCATTTAGACATTTGGTATATAACTTTGCTAAAAAAAATTCTATTTCTTCACCTGCTTCTTTTAATATATCAATTATAATTCCATCATTACCTGGAGCCTTTCCTTTCTTCATAAATTTAATTGCATGTCTCACTTCCTCATTCAAAATTTTGGACAATTCGGAAGATATAATAGGTATAGAAGGCACTTGTTCTTTATTACTATATAATTCTTGATAGAAGTCTTCTACACATTTCATGATGTCATCTCTCTTTTTAGTAATAATGCCATCTTTTTTTCTTATTGCAGATATAAATTTCCTACCAAAATGTTGTTTTACACTCTTTACACTTTTATTCTCTTCTACAGCTTTCCTTGCTAGTTCACAATTATACTTTCTTATATCATTTTCAACTCTTTTCTGCACCATTTTACAAAATTCGAGATATTCAATCTTTTTAATGCATCATTGTTGTATATTCTCAGATTCCTTCTTTTTTTCATAAATTCTCTAGTCTCAGTAGAAATTCTATTAGTCAATTGCTGCTTTTTTCTACCAGCTTTCTTTGTTGCAGTTTTTAAAAGTGTATCAGTTATTTTCCTATTAATGTCATTCAAATGTGAATCATGTTCAAAATCAACTAATACTTGAAACCGATTTGTAAATTCTAATTTAAATTCATTAGAATGTTTCTGAAGATTAGGAATATCAACTGTAAATATTGTTTTTCTTAATAATTTTTGTCTCTCTAGTTTTACATTAACATGTATTTTACATCTTACTAATCGATGATCACTTCCTGTGTTAAATTTATTAAGAACATTACACTCTTGAAATATGTATTTTCTGTTAGTCAAAATATAATCCAATTCTGCTGTATCTTCATTTGGATGCTTCCATGTCCATTTCCTTTTAACATTTTTCTCAAAAAAAGAATTCATAATATAAAGTTTTTCTTTTTCTGCAAACTCCACAAGTCTATGTCCTCTCTCATTTCTATTACCATAACCAAAATTACCTACAGCATTTTCACCTTTCATTTGTTTACCAATTCCAGCATTAAAGTCTTCCATAACAATTTTAAAATGTTGTTTACTCTGATCAAAAGCCTTTTGTACATCCATATAAAAATTTTCTACTACTTCATCACTATGAGAACTTGTTGGGGTATAAACCTGAACTATCTGCATTTGGTATCTGCTATTAAGTTGTAAAACTAAACTTGCCACTCTGTCCGATACACCATCAATCTCCACAATGTTATTCTTCCATTTTTTATTTATAATGAATCCTACTCCACTTGTATTTCCAATATTTGTGCCTTTCTAGTAGAGTATATGTCCACTTTTTAAATCAATTATTTCTTCACCTTTTCTTCTTACTTCACAAAGTCCAATAATGTCCCATTTAATATAAGACAGTTCTTCTTCTAACTCTTGCAATCTTCCTTCACTTGAAAGTGATCTGCAGTTGTAAGTACCTAAATAAAAAGTCGTCATCAATACCTAGGCACAATTATCTGAATTGAAATACCAAAGGAACTGAAATTTTTATACCTGTAAACTTTAGTGGTAATATCATTTAATTATTACAATGTCTAATATGTTATCTTTTAAATTTTTTGCATTGGAGAACTTCAACAGTTGTTATTGTTGTTGCCGTTATAATTATACAAAAACTAGTGTCAATTTTAAAGCATGCAAAAATGTCTATTTTGATTTTAAATTTGCTCCAATACATTTAAATTTCTTAGTGACAATAAGAACATTTAAAATATTAATAATTTTCTGATATTTTATTTAAAAATTTTCTCATTTCATATCAGATATTATCCAGAATTTATTTACTTCTAATAAAAGACGTTTAATTCAGGATAAAGACTTATATTTTGCTATGATGAGTATATTTCAGATATTTTACAAATGATTTTAAGTCTACGAAAGATAATGTTTAATCTTATCATAAAAATATTTTACTTCAAAATTTTTTATTTGTGCTGTATTCTAATAAAAGACATTATATGATTAATTGAAAAACAGTATGAAAGAATTTATTTATGACTGTTTGTTTTCTCCCTTCTTGAAAGAAAGATCATTTTCTCAAGGCAGGGGAATCAAAAGATTAATTTGCATTAAACTATTTGATGAATATTATGAAGAATTAAAGTTATTAATGTTACAAAATGGAAATATAAAATATATCTGAAAAGTAACATTATATTTAAATGAACTTAAATGACTTTCCTGCATTTAAATATTTTATAATGCCTGCAATAATATTTAATTCATGCAAGTCTTTTTCTCCCTGAAAATTACTATGGAGACTGTTGGTCATGAATATGATATTTAGAAATAAGTATTTTTCTCCTGCAAATAATATTGAATAAATATGATTTATCAGAAGTATTCTATTATAAAATATTCTAATTATGGATTAAGTTGTAAACCTGAATTCAAATACTTGGGAACTATTTATTTTAACTTAATATAACATATCATAATTTATATTCATGGGTACATGTTTGAATGGCCAGAAATTTATCTTATTACTTGCTAGCATATTTGTTTGAAATTTTACTAAGGATATCCAAGAAATATGTTCTATAATTCATAGTTATATTCTAGATTTTGATGTTATATTGTATTATATGATGAATATGTTTGCTGTCCACAAGATTTTGTTGTCAACATTTCTATTCACATTCTAGATAATGGAGAATGATTAAAGAAGAAAGCAGAATGACTGTTATTTAATTTATTTACTTGGTGGTAAAAAGGATTGAATTTTACTTGTTTTTATGATTTTTGCATACCATGTTTTTTAGGTGCATATTATTTTCAATTGTATATACTATAATTTGAATTATTTTAAATTAAATATCTCAGAATAACAATTTATTATATTTGCATATTTTAAAATAGTATGTTTTCCTGTTTACATATAAATTATTTATTTATAAAGCTATATTGTTATGCTATAAACTGAAAAAGTAGATGTATATTTTTATTATTTATTGCCTAATGTTAATGTAACTATATTTGGCAGTCATTATTATTATTTATCATCTTTCATATTCATTAGTTGTAGTATTTTTGTTAGAGATAGTAGATTTAGTCTATCTCTATTTTAGGAGTGCTATGTTTAGAGGTGGTAGTATTGTCTCTCTCTATCATTATTTTGCTAGTTTATTTTTCAAAAGAGATGATAACATTAGTCTCTCTTTTATATTTATTGTCTTGCTAACATTTGTATGCTCATAGCATATATTTGGAAATAGTAGCTTAGGTTGTTTCTTATTTAAGGCAATCCTATTTAATATTTTTGTCTTGATATACATTCTCATTATTTTTCTTAGGTAGTGACAAAGTTCTAGAGCCCTTATTAAACCCTCAAAAGTAGGCACATTTTAATGAGCTATGCCATCATACTTTTCATTTTTGCCATACTTAATTATTTGAAAATGGATTTTGTTTGTAGTATGTTTAGTAAAGATGTGTAATATTTTATCATGGCTTTTACCTGGCTTTTTAGTAGTTTTATCAAGGTATTGAAGAATCCTCTATAGTATTCTTGGTTGACTTAGATGTAAATGGTTTATTGTAGATGTGTAAGTCATATATTTCAGCTTTGCTAATGATGAGGACAAAATATGATAAATTATTAAAAAAAATTTAAAGATTATTATAGGCATAAATAGACAATATACAACTGTCTTACTCTTTTGTCACTGGATTGGTAAGCTAAGCTTATTATTGAGTATGTTAAATATTCATAAAAAGGGACAATACATATATAAACATTATTATCATTGTATGAATGCATTGATAAGTGAGAACTTTTTGATAAATAAGCAATAGAAAGTTTATTTTAATCTTCTAGATTCTTTTATTTAATCCAATTGATTTTTTTTATAAAACGTGATGTAAAATTTTAAATCTTTCTGTCATAAATTTTGAGGACATAAACTTGTGAAAGACTTTGACTCTGTGGACTCAAATATGGAGTACACCTGGGTCTCGTTTTACGCGATAGATAGGTTCCTCAGAAAACATGCGCAAACAAAATCGCACAAAAATAGATGTAACTTACATTGAAAAAGAAGGATGTGGTCTGTGATTTTTCAAAATTTGCGTAAAAGCAAAGCACCAACGTAAAATTACTTTAAAATTCGCGCAAAAAAAAATATAAGGAAATAAAATCTGACTAATAAAAAATTTCACATTTGAAAAAAATTGATACAAGACAAACTTTTTTTAACTATAATATTTAATTTTATTCAAAATAATATATTTTTATGCATAATTTACAGTACAGTAATTTATATTTTTTATACACATTTTAATTATTATCACTATTTGCCCAAAAACATGTTCTTTGCAAACTAGTAAAAAATCAGATTCTCATGTGATGTGGTGTGATGTATTTGGCTTCTCCTTAAATGAAGTCAAGAATATCTCAGCAATTATTCTCACAAGAGGAAGTACAACTAGCGCCAAGTTCACTCTCATGTTGTGTTAACCTTTTGACTGACCAGATCGTTTTTAAACGAGGAAATTTGACATCACTGTAAATTGCTTAGTTTTTGTACTACGTTTACGGTTTTGACGTCATTTTTTAGAACGCAAAAAGTTTTATAATATACTGCCATCTATTGAATTATTTTACAAGTAAAAAATCAATTAAATGATGATTTATGTCAAACAAAAACTAAGCACTGCCTTCTCACATCTTTTCTTGAATCTTATTGGCTGTTGAAATTTTGTAAACAAAAGAAAATGAAAAAGCTCCACCTTCTCATCATCTTTTCTTGAATCTTATTGGCTGTTAAAATTTTTATATGGCTGCCAAAAAGTTACGAACGTTTTTGTTTTATTTTGAAAATGATAAACGAATGTTTTAGAGCATTTTAAAATATTTTTTTGATGAAATACAAATGAAATACAAATTATTTTCATATAATATGCCAAAAATAAATATTATTTTACAAAAATAGTTAAGATTTTAGCAAGAATTATTTATTTATTGCAAAGTGGGGGAAAAAAATCATAACGTGAAATTGATGATTGACGTTTCTTTTCATGTCAACCGTAACAAATATTTTTAAAATTATAAATCAAAATTTATTTTTGAACAAACTTTCGTTTATTTTTATAATGTGAGAAATTACTAATATACTTTTTACAAATGAAACTAAAGTGAATATATTTAATAAACGGTCAATAACTTTTGAAAAATTGACACATTTATTTGTGAATTGGCCAATTAAAAGCTTTGAGTGTTACCACCTGCGGCGAATGATATATTAGTCACCTGAAGGGTTAATGGTTTTCTGTTGACGACAATGATGATTTTATTAATTGTTTATGAACTTAGACTTATGATAATAAAATGACATTTATTCACCACTGCTGGGAAAAAATTAATTAAAACTAACAACTAAAAATTAAATTCTTATTTTTGTCTTTAATTTTCAATTCCGTTTAAAAATCAATTTCGTTTTACTTCACATTAATTTCCAAGTCACCCATAAGTAATTTTTAAATTGTTAATTACAATTAAAAATCATATTTTAATTGTGCCCACTGCTATTACTGACCTTTTAAAAATAACTTGTGGACACTAAATGATTAATAATTGATTACATTCTTTTTTAAAAAGCAAAAACAGAATGTGATTTAAAATGCAAAATTAACATGCACAATGTTTAACAAATTTACATTATAATCTTGTAAAATTTAATGTGTGTATACATAAAATGTGGAAATCATAATTTTAATTTCATTATTGCATAAAATCTTACTATTATAAAGCACTGAAAATATTGAAATTACTAAGATGAAAATAGAATTCCAATAATGTGCTATTACTTTCAATATAACGTAAGTGCAAGTGCGCGAAAAATTTTTTTAAAGTAATAGCGCATTATTGGAGGTCGACTTCCGGTGAAACACGAATCGCGTAACTTCAAAATTGTGTTAAATAAGTCCGCGTAAAAAGAGACCCAGGTGTATTTGTAATTTTGTATTTGTTTTTCTGTTGAATAAATATTTTTTTTTTTTTATTTAAGAAATTTCTCATAGTTGTTTGTTCACATCATTCCACATATTAACCAGAAATCTAAATAATCATATATTATTAAATTATTTTGAGTATATTTGCTAAACGAGTACATGACATTGAAGCTAATAAGAGTCACTTTATTGAATTATTTAAGCATTAGTAGAACATCTAAGAAAGATTTATTTTGCTTAATAAAGAATTATAATTGGATTTATCACTTTGAATGACTTTAACTAATTTGATTTACTTATTTTGAATTGCTCTGTATATTTATCTTAAAATCATTTTCATATTTGAAGATCATGGTTATTATTGTATGATAACATTTAATTTTACAAACCATAAAGTTAAAATTTAATTTTACAAGAACTTAGTTCATATTTAAAAGATGTTTAAATGGATTTATTCTAGGATATTTAGAATGGCTATTAAATCCCTTACCCATTCCTAATATCTGAGTGTAATCCTAGATTATTCATTATCTTATTCTAAAATTAAGAGATCATGTTTTATTTAATTTAAGTTAGCAATAGTATTGTTAGTATCATAATTATGATAAGACATTAGCTCAGGGGAAGTGTATGTTTTACTTATTTTATTAACTAAGATTTCATTAAATGTTGAATAGATCTAAAGAGTCAAACAGAATTTATTTCATAATTTAAGTGAAATATTATTCTGAGCTCTGCTGATTTGTTTCATGAACCATATTATTTGACTTTATTTTGATAATGAAGAAATTACATTTAAAAGATGGATCTTAAGTGATATAGATTTTTAGAGAATGTTTAAGAATTAAATAATGTTTTATCTGATCAGTATGATGTGATGCTTAAAAGATATTGAAGAGATGGATTAAGTGGTAGTTGTAGTAGATATTTGTAGAAATTTAAATGTAACCTCAATGGCATAGCTCATAATATTAAGACTTTTATGTGTGCTAGAATGATCCGAGATTTCTCCTTCTCTTGAGTCATGTTGCTTTGTGTTTTATTACATTTTATTATAAATGCTTACTTCTGTATATCTTTTTATTGTAGCATATGGCATTTATACATTAATCCACTGAGATTACTTGGTATTGAGAAGTATGTTAGCCTTTATGTCTGCATGCTTTTAGGTTACAATTTGGCTTGCCCAGCTGACCAATTGACCTGGCTTGCTCTCTCTTGACATCTTTATAAGTTTATAATATGTAGATTATTATATATATATATATATGACATATTTTGCAGATTCATTCATGTATGATTTAGTTGGCTTGATCGCACAAGCCATCAACTAAATGATGAATAGAATATTATAAAGATAGTTGTAGAGATGCAGTAAATACTGATTTATAGCAATGCTCAAGTTTCACTAATAGAAAAAAAACAGGCATATAAAATTGAAATATAAAATAAAAGTTAAAAAATCTTCAGAGTGATATGGTTTTTTTTAAAATTATTTCAACTAGGAGGAAGTTTGCATTGTCATCATGTTCATTGATTCAATTTGGTTTTTTTAATAGCTCAATGGTTACTCTGATCTTATATTGGTAGAGAGTGTCACATCTGGATAAGTCCTAGTATTAGAGAAATCTACACCATGGAGTAAGAGCACTGCTGATGACAAGTATTGCTTGACTGCATTAGCATGTTCATATTTTCTAGTACTGATGTGATAATTGCTCATACCTATATAAAAGTTTTACAAATGTCGCATGAAATTTTATAAAATCTATGAGCCTCAAGAGGGATTGAATCTTTAGCCTTTGGTAGTATATGCTATTTTTATATAGTAGCATTTTAGAATATGCCTAATATTGTCTGTCATTTCTTTTATATAAGGAACACAAATTCTAATAGTTATTTTTGTTTTCTATTTTGATTATTTTAAACTTGAATTAAAGTTTGGTGAATAATTTTATTATTATAACCATTAGCTAATAAAACATTATTTATATTTTTTATTTCTTTTTTCAAATAAGATTTATCTGAAAGATTAATTGCTTTAGTGAAAAGAGTTATTTGACATATGCAAACTTTCTCTTATTTGAAATAATATTTAAAAAAAGCATATTACTTTATGACTTTTATTTAATTTTTCAATTTTATATACCTCTTTTTTTCTATTAATGAAACTTTATTATTGTTACAAATCAATGTTAATCTGTTCAGCATCCAGTTGATGGTTTGTGTGATCAAGCAGAACCATTGGTATATTTATAATCAAAATCATACATGGATGAACCCACAAAACATATCATTTAGATCTGTAACCCATAAAAATCTTCATATCAACATATATAGTCCAAACAACCTTTAAATAACTCATAATTGCAATTTTAGGAGTTCTTATAACACTACATTATATCTTAAAGATGTAAGAATATTTCATTATTCTGTTATGTAATGCTTATTTAAGATGTTAAAATAAACTATTAAAGAAATATGCACCAATAATCTTAAAATATTATAAAATCTTTATTGTTGCAATTGTTGGCTAATTATTTCAACCTGATTTCATATGAAAACTTTTTACATATTCTTTTTATAGTTAATTATTTATTGGAATTAAAAGGTCACATTATGCTTCTGGTTAATGATGAAATAATTAGCTAAAAAGATTTGAATTACTGCAAAGAGTTCCTTTACTTCAAATATAATCATCAAAAACATAGAATTTTATTCCACTATATATATTTTTTAAATAAAAAAAACAGTGAAAAACCAGGTTTACATTGAAATAATTAACATTGATCTGAGTTGCAATTTCATGCATGGATCAAAACATTATGAATGAAGACCATCCAGTCACATGATAGAAGAGATTTCTCAGCATTATTTCTTTTAGAATGTCATATTACCCAACTCTGTTTGTTTTTATACATATTTTGCAGCTTAAATATTATTAATTGCCAAATTTTATGATTTGCATATTTATTAGAATTATTTTTCTCAATGATAAGGCAAATTTTTTAATTAAATAAACCAGTAAAATCAGAGTTTCTCTTGAGATTGTAAATCTTGTACAATAATAGTTGGCAAGCTACATGATCATAAGCTATATGACATAGAAAAATATTGTTAAACCCACTATTCCATCTACTGGTTGTTTAAATTTTTAAAAAAATTAAATATGAATTTTTTTACGCAGCAAATCAAAAATTGTGAACTATCTTTTATAATATTGCTTATTTATTATTACTGCAATTTCTGAGGTTTTTATATGAATTTATTTTAACTTGGTTTATATTTTTTTACTTCCAATATAACTAGGGACTAATGCTTGTTTTTTTACCTCATTATGAACTTGTATATATCAACTGAAAAGGTTGCATTTATCCAGAAGATCAGCACTCAATATCTTTTATCATAGAATCATCAATATTGCAAACATGATTATTTCCTCTGATGGTTAGAGTATAAAACAATTTTTCATAATTACATTTCTGAGTTGTTTTAGTGATTAAGGTATATCCTATTATTACTGGGTCATTCATTATTATTTAAAAAAAAGAAAAAGATATAATAACACATTTATAAACGTGAAGAGATAATATCACCAATAATGGTATAGAAAACATTTTTATAGTCAGCATACCATGTGAAAAAATTAACCAATCAGTCTGTAGCTTATATGTGTGTATTCTGGATATAACCAATTCAATAAATTTTAAATTATTTCTCAAAAAAGAATATCTAGCTTTCTTAACTGGTCAGCAAAACTAGGCTGAAAAAACTATTTAAAGCCCCATCATCTAATAGTTTGCAAAGTTATTTATGAAAAGGGATTATTTTCCGATAGATAAATAGATAATGTTATAGGTAAATATGTAGATGAATAAATTTTTGATAGATAGATGAGATTGATAGACAAAAAGAAAAATATAGTGTTTAAATTAACGCTTTTCTTTTAACATCTGTGTTATTAAATGCAAACATACACTGTATTTAGTTGGGGAGGTTTTCGTGTTTTTTTTTCTGAGAAAAATATTGACTTATAATTTGATTAGTTGTAAACCTTTGCCATTAAAAAAATGGTTGAGTTCTTAATGCATCTAAAGTAATACTTACTTCATTTTTATTATTTATTAAATGGAAATCTAACACGATTTTTTTTTTCTATTTGAAACTTTTATTAAAATAATTGGATTGATTTATTATGAGAGCATAATAATGTGATAAAAATATATGAAACAAAAATGTATTATTATATATAGCCGTAATTATGATTTTGGTCGCCCACCAGTCTACTTTTATATCATTTGCTTGTTTAGAGCTTTTTTGTTGGCTAGTTTGATTGTCTACATGATTTGATTTTATGTTACATTAATCTTTAAAATATTAAAAAAATATTATTTATATTCAGCTAACTTATATTTATTTGTTTTTCAACTGTTTTATTGTTCGTTTTTTAATTAATGCCTTATAAAAATATCTATAGCTTATTTATAAAATTATTTGTTTTTCTTGGTAATTTTAATTTTCTATTTCATCGTTAATCTGACACCAGGCATAGATTTTTAACAGGTTTGATATTATAATGCTAAAAAGCTCTGAGCATTGGCTGAGTACGTACATGTTGAAGATGAAGAACCAGGTTCAAATCCAAGTGGTACTAATTGGTAGGCCAGGCCAGCCACTTGGTGGCATTGTTTCTCTGCTAAAAACACACAATTATATTGATCCAGGGCCGACTATTTTAAAAATATTTCTACATTTTCTCTGACTTTTATTAAAATATTTTCCCAATTAGTCTGACTTTTATTAAAATATTTTTATATTTTCTCCGCCTTTTTAAAAAATATTTTGACATTCTATATGACTTTTTGACTAATATTTTGACATTCTTGTAAATAATTTTCGATAGAAGATTTTATTCAAATACTATATTTGAACATTTTCTTTTCAAAAATGGCAAAATAGATATCGCGCGTAATACAAATAAAGCCAAAAAAAAAATCACCATATAGTAGCTGTATTTTAAAAACAAAAAAGAAAAACAAAGTTGAAAAAGCCAAAAGTTTTGATATTATTTTAATTTTTTGGGGGGAGATGGGGAAAAATACTTTGTCGTCACTAAGACAAAAGTTATTTTTGGTTTGTTTTTATTTTTACAAATTTCATATACCTATTCTAGAAATGAAATTACTGCTAAATGATATTTATCCATCAATATTAAAAATAGAATATAATAGACTGACTATATAAAGAGATTGGTATATTTTGGAGTAAACTAAATCAATGGTAAATCTTTTTAAGAGCTAATTAGTAGATCATCATAGTTTATCAGATTTTTTTAAAAATATTAGTTAAGTATTATTGAAATGAAATTACCATTTAATGATTTAAGGAAGAGCTGAGAATAATACTATTCAAAATATTGTGTAATCTATTAACCTGTGTTAACTACTAACTTGTTTGTTATTACTAACAGGTTTATATTTGGAAAAGTTTAAATAAAGTTTAAAATTTTCTAGACATTTAACATTCAATGATAATTGATGGAAATAGTTTAATATATTATCACATATAAAAAGTAATGCTAATATATAAAATATATTATTATGTTTAATTTAATGAATAAAAGAAAATTAAGATAATTCTTCAAAAAATACTCGGAAATAAAATGAAGTATTTTTTTAATGTATCACATATTTATTCAATATTACAGTTATTATGATTTATGCCTATTTGGTGAGGATGAAAACAAACTGAAAATGTTTTTAATGATTAAATTGAGTTTGAAATTGCCAGAACATGATATCAGAATTGAATATAATTCTATAATTAAAACACTTCCTCTTTTCTTTTCAAAAACTTTATTTGTTGTATATATATATCCACTTGTAATGTATATTTTGAAAAGAAAAAAGGATTGAGTGGCGATTAGAAACAGAAGTAAATGGATTTGTCAAAATTGAATATATATATAGTTGGATACTGTAAACCAACAAAAAAAAAAAAGAGTTACTAATCAGATTTTGTTAGAACAACAATATTTCTGTTGATAGTATATTATTCAGATTACACAATTAACTATTATTTATATTATTAGCTGAACATTTACTAGATGTATAAATAACTCCACTGTGGTATTTGCAAAATACTATGCTGATTTTAAAAGTTGGAAGAAGAAAAAGAAGATTGATTAGCACCAATTATTACCCAAGCAGTTTGTTTCAATATAAAAATAGTTTGATGGTAAGCTAATAACCTCTAGATTCATTCATGTTAGGAATAATGATATTAAAAAGTTTGGTCTGGACACTTGAGTGAAATTATTATTACTTACAACATTGATACTAAAATTTTATCTGACTTTACAAACAATAAACCATAGAATAAACAACAGCATGAATAAATCCTATTATAATATTAAGAAGTCAGAGGATTTAAATAAAGATACGACAGTTTATTATTGCTATGAATATTAACTTAATGACAATCAAGATATATATATATTGTGAGAAAAACTTGTTTCTCGCTCATACTTAATTAAAAGGTGACCTGGTTGTTTGTGAAAAAATAGATTTTATAAAGGAAAAGAAAAAATGTCACACAAATAGTGGCTACAAAAGTGACTCAAAAAGTTAGAATTATGCCAGTAGACAATAATTTTAGTTTAATTCAATACCAAGCGTAAGTATTAGAAACTATTCAATTTCAAGTGAGCAATTTACATGTAAACAAATACCCGTATTAAATGACGTGATTGTTTAGTATGGTTTTAATGCAAAAAATCAGTAATTAAATTATTTAGTTTGTTATATATATAATTTCTAGAAATGAAATAAATTGTTTTCATTAATGGAAAAAAGTTATTGTTATTTATTAATATGAAAAAAAAAATGAATTAAAATAAAAATTTAATTTAAAAAAATATTTTTGCCCTTCATTCAAAAATAAATATTTTATGTTAATGTGAAAACCAAAATAATGTAATCCTTAAATTAGATCATCCGTATTTTTGTTAATTAAACAAATTATATCTTTTTAATGTTGTTTTCAAAGACATCCGATTATCATAGCAAGGTGGATATAATATTTGATTATGAAATTGAGAGTAAATGTTCATTCCTTTTCAATTGTTGGGTTTTGAAGGTCAGCATAATTAATTAATATTTTGACATTGAATTTTTGGATTTTTCTGACAGCAGCAGTTTGTGAAATTTTGATTTGTATAATTTTCATCACAATTCACATTTCCCATTGAAGAAATATATATATAGGTATATTATGGCACTGCTGTGAGCTATTGTGCAATAATGAATTTCTATTCCCAGGCGCATGCATTCTTTGCAAATTAATACCACAAGGTGGTGCACATGGTACTATGTACTTGATTGCTATGAGGCCACTTGTAATTTGCAAGTTTGTAATGATAATTGAAATTATTATTAACATATTGATGAATTAAAGAGTTTATTCCATTTTGTTTAGTATTGATATTTAGCTGAGGATGAGATGAGAGAATGTTTTATAGTTTAGCTCAAGAGTTGAAAAAGTTAAGAGAAAAACAGTTTCTAATTGAACTCTATGTCAGATGAAACTTGAAGTTTCAAAAATATTTATTCTGATAGTATCCTTGTGGATAATTTTAAGATTACCATGGGTTGCTATGAGTCCATAGATAATCACTATTTTCCCTGGAGTTTGATCATATAGCTGCTCAGTGTAGATCAATAAACTATTAGATATAGAATTGCTAATATGTACCACTAAGAAAAACAGTCTTTGTTTAAATTATTCAGATATAAAGCAGATAGGTGTGTATACATTTACACACTGAGGAAAAATGCACATACTGTTAAAATCTTGCTATCCAAAAAGCAGTTAGTCTACATTTTTGATGCATATGCAGAGATGTGAAAACTGGCTGTTATAATAAGTACTTATATGTATATATATATATATATGTGTGTGTGTGTAAAATTATGCTTTATGCTTATATAGTGCATATACAAATGATGGCAGATATTTTATACATATGTATAATAAATTGCCTTATAGAAATATATTGTTTAAAACTGCCTTGTATATAGATATGTATCACATGTTCTAGATAGCAGATAAACAAGATAAAAATATGATGGTCTTCAACTCAGATTTGGCTTTTATATTATCTGAACTTTATGTACAGGAAGCAATGATCACATATTCATGTGCTATAGGCAACTGCCAGGCAAGTTGATACATGCAATATTGGGGTACTCCAAATTTGACTAGCAAAGAGACTTGCTAACAAAAGTTTTCTTTTTGTTTCTATCAACATTTACTAAATTCAGCCCTAGTATTTCCAGTTTATACTAAGAAATGTATAGATTGTTAAGAATTGAAGTTAAGCATTTTTCCAGTTTAAATAATAAAAACAATACTATAACTAGAATATAATAGTTATCATTATCCTACTTTTTATTAAAACAACATAGGTTCAAAAATAATTTCTTAATTAAAATTTTTTAAATCTCTTTTTCAATGCAGATATATTGAAACCAGCTTTTATAATTACATATATCTTTTAAAAAAATTTTTTTTTACTAACACAAAATATTTTTCTTTTTTGTTATCTTAAAAATTTAGATTTTGGTCAGAATAGGATATAAATTTGAATAAAAAGGTTTTTATTCAATTTTAAATAATTTTATAATATTTAAAACATAAAGAATATTATTATCTACTGTTACCTACTAACTTAACACTTAAATCATTCTATATTTTATTTTAAATATTTATATTAGTAATTTGTTTTGTCTTCATTTTTAATATATTTTAAATATATGTGCTTACATATTATTAAAGTTATATATATATATATATTCTCTATATCATGGGTAATGATGTAATCTATTATCAATATATAAAAATTAATGATAATCATTTCAAAAGTATTGAAGATTTAATGCTGCATTTATGTATAATTTTATGTGCAGCCATATCCTAATTTAGATATCTTAATTTTGACTCTTCATTATTTCAAATTTTCATTCAAATGTTTTTCTTTTTTTTCTGATTTTATTTATTCTTCTGCACTTTTTATTCTAAGTATCATGTACCCTATTTCTTATTCAGTCTTTGAATATACATCTCTGTAAAAAAAAATTGGGTTGTCGTCAATGAGCAACCATATCCCATTGGATGGTGCAGTTATCATGCTTAAACTATAAAATATGATCATTCATGGGCCATTAATTATAATCATTTTGATGTGTTTTTTGTAATGCGAAAATAAAAACAAAAAAAAATCGTCTTTTATAAATATTATTTAATTTTAAATATTATTTTTTATTAACATATACAAATTAAATGATAATAATAAATGTAAAATAAAATAAACAAATTACAATTTGATTTGTCTTTTTTAGTTTGCTTTTTATTAGAAAAATCAATTTTCTATCGGAGATTTTTTTACTGGGGTTACGGCTTTTTTTTTTGTTGTTTACCACTATTTTTTATTTCAAATAGAATGACAACTAAAAGTTGTTACGGTTAGGTTTAGGGTTAGTTTTAGAGTTAGCTTTAGGGTTAGTTTTAGAGTTAGTTTTAGGGTTAGTTTAGGGTTAGTTTTAGGGTTAGGTTTACGGTTAAAATAAAAAATATCAAAATCGTATTTTTGTAAATATTTTTTTTACTAACATCTATAAAATAAATGATAACAATAAACGTAAACTATATTCAACAAAGTATAACAGTAGTCAGAGAAAAGAAAGAAACTAAAACTTTTTTAAACAACAAATATATATATAATGTTTATAATATATGCTTTTTATGACATTTAAAAAACCAGTGTACAATTGTACTTTTCTTACTGGATATTTTTGTCTTAACGCTCTTTTTTATTTCAAAAATATATACACGGTACAATCTTAAAATGTCTCATGGAAATGTTACGAACAGTACGTTACTTGACGCGTTACCTAATTCCAATTCACTTTATACATATATCTCGTCAACATTTACTACTTAAAACTTCAATACACTACAGTGTAAAAAGTCTGTTAATTATTACTTTACAAAATCTGAACATTTCAATACTTTAAAATAAAAAAAAATCCAATGAAAATAACATTTCCATCCAATTCAAAAAAACACACCCTCTCCCCAAGCCATAACCATTTTATAAACTGTGCAAATTGGGAAAATGTATTTGCTGTGTAAACATACATGCTGTACTGCGACGCGACATAGTGGCCTGCAATCTGTAGTACAACAAAAAAGTTGTATTATAGAAAATGCGGGTTTGAATGTGTCGGCCGCGGAAATGGCATTTTTATGTGTTTTAGCATGAAAACAGCGCCATCCAGTGGGATATGGTGGCTCATTGACGACAACCAAAAATTGAACTGAATTACCTATGTTTATTCATTCGTAATTGTTCTTGTAGTAATATAATAATATTACAATATACATAGTGTAACGGAATAGCGTTACATAGGGTTTGAACCTAGGAAAATAAATATATATTAACGACGAAATAAATGACGGGTACAAAACTTTTTAACAAAGCGATCTTGTTTTAAGAATAAACGAGAAAAAGCCGTGTCTAAAGCAGATCGCAGCTATACATGAGTACCTGTCAGATTTATTGAAATAAAATTAAAAGAGTTTTTATTTTTGAGGAATTAATTTATTATAATCATTATTTGTCAAGTTTGTTTTTTTTGTCATTTCGTTTTAAAAGAAACAGGGAATGTTCGAGAACAAATTAGAAAATTTATTAAATCATTTTGAACAAAAGGGAAGGAAAAAAAAAATAAGTAAATTAATTAATCTGTAATAGGTAAAGAAAATTCCAAGCGATCTAAGATATTTTGAATGGGGGGCAATTAGTAGAGTTAAATTTAGAGAAGTTGAAACAATAAGCAGGATGTATGTTGGTAAAGTCTAGATAACAATCCAAATTTAGAAGCAGAGGTGATAAAAAGTGTACACTGCTATTGTACTACTTAGACTTCTGACTCCGGCTAAAACAATATGTAAGAAAAATGGAAAAACTAAATTAAATTCCCACGTGGTGCAAATGTCACAGAAACTATTAAATAAAGAGGATCCTTGATTAGCAAATAAGAACTAATGACTTATGAGTGCATGATAGAGATTGGAGGAAAAATTCAAGGTGTCACGGCGGGAAAGAGGAGAGAAGAAAAAGGCGAGACGGAACCGAAAAAGGACACTAAATTGAAAGTTGTTGAAGGCGAAATCAAGTTGAATTGTAGCGGAAAGTATAATTAATTTTCTTGCGGAGCTTCCGATTAAATGCTTGGACTACCTAACCTACACTTGTGTAATATCGCAGCCGAAATGCGTTGCTGAATCCAAAATTCGCGGCTTGGCCGCCGAACCTTCGCACCCGGCACCGTTGATCGTCCTAGAATGCTCTCAACCTCGGAGAAAATGAACTCAAGGACCACACACACCCTGGAAGCCTCACCCAGAACCGACATGTGGAATTAATAAAATATCGCTCAGGATCCCATTACAGTCTTCTCGTCCCACAGGTAGTTATTTTAACATTTGCTTACACATTCATGCACCAGATAAATACTTTAAAGTGGAGGACGATTTACAAACATTAAGTATAAAATGATTAAATTGCTAATGACCAACCGAACCATTAAAGAACTCAACCAGTATAATATGTACAATTAATACTCAGCAAAGATCTATGTAAGTTAATATTCGCTTCCGTAATTGTGTTATCTAGACTTACTAAATTATATATCTGCATAATAATTTTATTTACCCAGTTTACAAATAAATCATTCACTTAATTAATGTTTCTTTTATTGATCGCTTGGAATTTCAAATTTATTTAACCAATGTTGAATGAGTGCGGGAGTGATCTATTTTATATAATTTGAATGGGTGCATTTAATATGTTAGTTAAGCGTTAAGTATATTTATAGCATTTATAATTGTCGTACCATTCTTAGGTTAAGGTTAAGTCTTGGGAGATTTATTCTGGGGGATATAGGGCGGGCCTAACCATGATAAAGGCATGTCAATAGTGTGTTAAGAGTAATGAGCGATATAGTTCGGAAATAGTGGCTGTGTTCATTTCTTGCTGTCCGCTGGAGCGATGCTTGGGCATGTTCTGTGATATAGTTGAGTGAGCGTGTGCACGTGCGTGGCGAGCTTGAAAGGGTTCTCCTGGCGCCTATTACTCGGATTCAATCTGAATCTAGGTATGAAACAAATAAAACGTACGTGTATGAAACTATTTTCACAAAACATTATGTAACCCCGGACGACAGAACACAGCGGGTTCGTAAAAAGGGAAACGTCAATAGAAAAGCCAGAAGGAGAACTAGTGTCCGCAGATATATAGACGAGGGTCCGGGTTACAATAGTTATTTCCATTATGTATATAATATTTGTACTGTATTTACTTTTATATTTACAAAAAGTGTTCTTTCTTCCTGGTATAAAGTTTTGTGCTATTGAAATTGTACTTAAATAATTAGCAAATAAACTAAAGATTTTAAATAAAATACTTAATAAGTTTGAATACACCTTTCTTTTAATCAGTTTTTGGATAGATTAAAAATAATTTGATATTTTTATTGTGATTTGATATAAGTATTTATAATGGATATTAACTGTGATGATTTTTTTAAAGTTTGTATTACAGAGTTTTATTGGGTATTTAGTATATTTTTTCCAAAAGTGATGTGATGTGATGCACTATAACTTCTCCTTATATGGAGTCAGGAATTTATCAGAAACTATGTCCAGAGAAACCTATTAGCTACTTTACCTTCCCTTTCCATTCCCCACCCTAAGTTTATCCATATCTCCTCCATCCCATTTCCACAATATAATATTTGTCAACTCCATGGCCTTCATATCTAAATTCCCCTTATCTGTCCCCAAACCCAGCATAAAAACCAATAACCCACTTTCTGTATAATCACTTTGTTTATATTTAGTCTTTCGTAACTTCATTATTTGTACCCTTTCTAATTTCAAGCGTTTACATTGAATCAACAGATGCCTAATATTTTCTATGCCTTCCTTACACAACTTGCAGACTAAATCACCCATATTTTTTCATTTACATGAATATTCCCTTGTTGCTAAAGATCCTGTTCGAGCCTTAAACACTAAACTACTTTCCTTGCTATTATCATAAATTAACTCACACCCAATGTTCTGTTTACTTCTAGATATAGTTAAACTTTTTTTACTCTCCATACTAGTTCTCCATCTCTCCAATTCTCTATTCTTTATTAATGCATCTATTCTTCTATCCCATTCATTACCACTATAACACTCAACAATCATCGTAACACAATCATTTCATCTCTTGTACAAGTATACTGATATAAATTCTTTATCCAAATCTTCTGCATACCATATTACCTTTCTCACCCATCTTGTAGCAAACTCCTTAAAGTATCACCACCCAGTGCAAGTCTTAGCAATCAATGGATTTAAGCAGGTTTATGCATAAAATCTCTGTCTACCAGTATTCCCAAACTAGTTTCTACTGTAAAGCTTTCATCAATGAATGAGCCTTGGATGACTACATCAAGGTTTTAAAAACTAATGCAACCCTCCAGCAGCCATCTTTTACCTCTTTAATTAACTATAAAGCTATTATTCCAAAATTAAACCATGATTTCAATCCAAGGTCATTCACTAGTATAATCACATGGATATAAATCTAGTCCAGTATCAATGACCATAATTCTAAGAGTAGGATTGGTATAAAACCACTAAAACATCACATGATCTCATTTCCTATGGGTGCATAAACTTTTAATACAGTAGCAAACTCTCCATACAATGGTGCCACTCAGTGCAAACCTTAATAATCAATGGATGAAAAAAGGTGTGTACATAAAATTACTATCTAATGCCTATTCATCAATATCCCAGACTAGTACTACTCATCCAATATCCTAGACTAGTTTCTAGCTTCTCTGGATCTGAAAACCCTGAACCTAGATCTTAAGACCTAATACAATTCTCCAATCACCCTTTACTTATGAGCCCAAGATGAAAAAAAGATTTGTTTAATCTTGGACTCGTAGTTTTATAATTAATCAAAGAAGTAAAATGTGGCTATCGGAAGATTACATTAGAGCCTAAAGTCTATATGTAATGATTTTAGATCCAAGGCCCCTCACTGATAAAAGTCACAAGTTAGAAACTAGTCTGGAGATATTGGATGAGTAGGCACTAGGTAGGGATTTGCACATAAATCTTCTTGCATACATTAATTACTAAGGCTTGCACTGGGTAGCACTACTGTATGGAAAGTTTGCTAATGCATTGGCAGTTAGTATATAAAATAATGATCATATGATGTTTTAATGGGTTTTTTTTTTTGCTTGCTATATTTAGGTGTCAATATAATTACTTACATTTATCCTGGCTAAAATAAAATTTGTAAGCTAAATAAAGATTATGCTTTGTTATTCAGTTTTGACTTTCATCTTTGCTATGGTCTCTAACCTGATGAAGAAAACAATTTATGTTGGTATCAATATTAATATTTTCAACCATTATTATGCTACTATAGGATAAAGGTATCTCAAAATTTAATTCGGTTTCTCCAATCCATAGACATTGTACCAGCAACTTTCTTATTTTTTCCATCTATCTCATATGATTTTTATTTTTATTTTTATAATTTCTTGGGATTCATTTTATGTCTTCAAATGTCCATTTATTATTATCTTTTCTAACAATATATTCATCCCATCTTCACTTAAGCCTCTTAATTTGATCAATAATGTATCTATTCTTTAAGTTCATCAATCAAAACAACTTTTCTCTTTACTGTTTTCGCATACTGCAAAACCATGACACAATATATATATATATATATATCCACATCTTCAGTGATTTTTCTTTCTTTTTTGAAGATGCATCAATTTAAAAACTTTTTAGAGTAATTTTCATTATTTAATTGACTTATATTTAACACTAAATTATTTGTATTTTTGCTACATTCAGATTTTAAAAACATTTGCATATCATGTTCAGTTTATTTGCCTTTTGACACTTTTAAATAAAGTAAGTGGCTAACATTGAAGAACATCTCTTCTTCTTTGACTTGTCTTAATTGTTGAATCCTATCAAACCAACTATTTTGCACTTGTCTATCGTTGAGCTCAATATCTTTTCCCCCCACATCCAACTAATATTCATTACTATATTAATTCTTGAAGAAAATTTAAAATGTTATAGGATTACAATATAAGAATGAAAATAGATGAGTAAAAGCAGTCTTTATAATGAACTAAAAAAAGATTTTTACAGTAAGGAACATTAACAAAGGCATAATTTCTATGTACTTATATAAAAAAATAGAATAATTATATAGAAAATATCCAGAAGAACTGAGGAAAAAAGAATATAGAAACTGTTTAGGGAAAACAAATAGAATTATGAAAAATGAATAGGAATAAAAATAGTGTAGAGATATATAAAAAACAGATTTATAAAATATACAAGAATACATGACAATATTAGAGAGAAATTATCGTTTTTGGAGATAAAAACAAGATATTGGAATATAAAGGATAAGGAAGAAAATAGAATAAGAATTTGGGCTCTCTCTCTATATATATCATAAGAGGCATGTAGTTTGCATAAGAAATAGGATAACCTTTATGAGAAGTGAGAGAAATACATAAATACTGGAATTTTTGTGGTTTATTTTTATATTGGAATTAATGAGCCAACTTTTATTAAAATGGAATAGAAGAAATGGTAATATATCAGTGATGACACAATGATTTGGTAAACGAACATTGAAAGAGAATGATGGCTGGGAAAAGTAGATAAGTTTACAATAGTATTTAAGGGGAGGAGTGTTTAATTTGATTAATAGGAAGTCTAAACTTAGGACACTGAATCTTTTGATTAATTAAGGAAAAACCATTTTATAGCAAATCACTATCTAATAATATAACACACACATATTATTAGCTTTTTGCTAATCCTTTCTTACATAAATCATATTACCATTATTATTTTGTAGAATGACGATTAACAATAACACGAAAAGGATTAGAACAAAAAAAGAAAAGAATTATTTTATTATATAATAATTATATATGTATGCGCGAATATGTTTATACATATTTTATCTCCCTTTACTATAAAGAGATCAATGTTAAAAATATATTTTTAATATATTATGTATTGAGGACAGAAATGAAAAAAATTTGATTGAATTAAATACAATTTTTTTTTCAACTACTGTAAACACGACAGATCTTGTCTGTTTCTTAGTTTTTTGCTAATCATTAAAGTAATCAAGTTGAAGTCTCTTGTAATCAGCTTTAGTTACTTTTTATCTTACTTTTTTTTTTTTAAGTATTGAAGTTACTTTTCATCAGCGTAAAAGTATAACTTTTTAAAAAAAGTAATTCTAAGATTATTTAGTAAATATAGTATATTATTATTTTATATATAAATCAAACAATGTCTTTAAAAATAAGACAGGAAAAAAATAATTATGTAACCTTCAGAATAACATTTTTGAGTTTAGATTAAATTCGTTCTAGTGAAATTAATCGGGCTAAAAAAAAATGCGGATGAAATATTTTGTTTTCTCAAGTAGAATATGAGAAGTCTCTAAGGTCATCGCGAAATACAATTTAATTTTATGTCTTCCTTAATGAAATCTCCTTTAATCTACTATTTTAAAGGGGTATGTGTGTATGGGGGGGGGGATATTTTAGACATTAATAAAAAATAATAGTACGCAGTAGTTAATAGACAATTTGAGTTAAATACAGTAATAATGATTAAAGAAAAAATTGCTCATTTACATGTAGCTAATTTGCATAATACGTTTTAAACCTTAATGGATTTAAATGTAATACATTTTAGTTGTCTATTTCTTTTGCCTTTTTTATTCTTGTCCACTCGTTTTTTTTTTTGTCTATTCTTTTCTTTTTTTCTCTCACGTGTTATCTATTCTTTTCTTTCTCTATCTTATTGCATCTTTAACTCTTTATGCTAGGCTTTATCTTTATCTTTTTTCCTATTTCCCCCTTTCTTCTCATTCAATTCCTTTTTTTCTTTCATTCACACTTTATCTCTAGATTTTTTTTTCACTACTATTACTTTTTTCTCTTTCCTTAATGTTTTTCTCCGTTTTCTGTTTTATTCTGTTGTAACGTTTTTCTTCTATCTCTTTTTCCTACCTTTTATTTTTTTACTTTTGCCTTCTGTCAACCTTCTTACATCCTTTCTTTATGATTTCTTTTCATGTATTATTTTTTATAATTAAAGGCCTTTTATAAATGTACCTTAATCGAAGAGGCTTCATTATATAATGTATCTATTAAGCTTCAGAACCCAATAAAATTTATGATAAAAGTCTAAATATATAATAGAATCAATAATGCAAGATGTGATATATTATGATAAACTACCATTAACAGTGGTTAATTATTATTATTATTTATCAAGGCTTAGCACTGCTGACTATAGGAATGTGAAAATTGGCATAAAATCTATGAAAACAAGTCCTAAAAAGTAATGTATTTTTTCTCCTTTGACACTAGATTTCAGAATATAATTGGTTAATTTTTTACAGAATAAAAATCAAAAATAATTTAA
Source organism: Epiperipatus broadwayi (assembly GCA_028023455.1). Classification (NCBI taxonomy): domain Eukaryota; kingdom Metazoa; phylum Onychophora; class Udeonychophora; order Euonychophora; family Peripatidae; genus Epiperipatus; species Epiperipatus broadwayi. The sequence goes on along the minus strand of JAQFVV010006225.1, from coordinate 2,908,988 downwards.
AATAATGCAGTATTAAGGTGAATTTAATATTGCTCGTCAATGTTAATATCAGGTGTTATAGTGATGGCTTAGGAATTTTCCACGCTGTGCAATAGTTTATTTGGCAGTCTCTTCTTCCTAAAAAAATAATAATAATAATATTTTAAAACCAATAAAACACCACGTGACCTCTGCTTACGTCATACTGTTAAGCAGCATTTTTTTTCCCTAAACACATTTTGCCACTTAGTGTAAGCTTTAATAATTACACAAGTGAACTGGCTTGGATTGCTAACATTAACATGTTTTAAAGTTTGGTTAATAACTTGATAACAAAACAAAGAAATGAAAGATAACGGCTATAGAGAGATCCAAATATTTAGTTTCACTGCTCATGGTCCAAAGCTTTTCACTGGTAAAAGTCCAAGGATATTGGATAGAACAACCCTGGACAGGGATTTAAGAAGCCCAACCATTTGGCATCCATTGGTACTAACTCTCACACTAGGTATCTAGATTTCATTAAATCTAATCACAAATTCTAAATGAAAAATGACATGAATTATATTTTTTTATATATTTAAATAAATCAGTGATATAATATAATAGAAAATATGTTTATATAACAGCAATAACATATGTAATAATAATGATCATTTATAAAAAAGCTCTTTTCTGCAAATATTAATTTTGCACTTTTCAGTGTGCTTTAACTAATTTACAATTACAATGTGATGTGATGCACTGTGGCTTCTCCTTTCTCAAAATCAGGAATCTCTTAGACACTATGTCCAGAGAGACCTATTAGCCACCTTATCTTGCCTTTTCATTCCCCAGCCTAAGTTTTTCCCATATTTTTCTTTATCCTGTTCCATCCCATTTCCACAATATCAACTTTTTCACTCCATGGCCTTTATATCTAAATTCCTTTATCTTTTTCCAAACCCAGCATAAAAACCAAGCCCCCACTTTATGTACAATCACTTTGTTTATATTTATTTTCTCACAACTTCATTATTTGCACCTTTTCTACTTATAAACTTACAGCAATTAACAGATGCCTAATATTTCCTATATCTTCCTTACATAACTTGCAGATAAAACACCCACATTTTTCCATTTATGTGTATATTCCCTTGTTGCTAATGATCCTATTCAAGCCTTAAACATTGAACTACTTTCCTTGCTATTATCGTAAATTAACTTACACCCAATATTCTGTTTACTGCTATATATATTTAAACTCTTTTTACTTTAAACTAGTTCTCCTTCTCTCCAACTCCTTATTAATGCTTTTATTTTTCTATTCCATTCCTTACCACTATAACACTCAACAATTGTAACACAATCATCCCACCATTTGTATAAGTATACTGACATAAAGTCTTTATCCAAATCTTCTGCATAATGTACTATCTTTCTTAGCCATCTTGTTGCCTGTCCTTTACTCATAACCCAATTAAATACAATTTGGGCTATTTTATTATTATCCATAAATTGCAATCTACCAAACTTTTGGCATCTTTTATATAAAAGCTTGACCATCCAATTTCTCCTTGAATTGACTTCTTTGACGATCACACATCTTCATCTAATGCATGTCTTACTATTTCTCTTTGTACTTTTTCTAAATAATCTAACAATCCCTTATTGACACATAATGCATCATTACCATATGTTAACCCTGCTATTGCCACTCCCTTCCATACAATTCTAGCTACATCATATTTATTATATGAAAACATTTAATTTCTTCATCAGTCTCTTTTTTCTTCACCTTATTTATCAATATTTTTTCCTATTCATCCAAGCAATTCTCTGATTACTTAAGACTATTCCCAAATAGTTATACCTATTCACTACATTTAACTTTATATCCCCCAATAAAAATTTTTTCTCTTCTTTTTCCTCAGCATTTATCATGATTACTTTTAATTTTACTTCACTAAATTTAATCCCCATCTCTTTACCCATTCTTGTACACTTCTTCAGCATAATTTCCATACCTTCCTTACTTTCTGTATACTAGAACATACCAGTGGCAAATAAAAAACCTGATAATAATTCCCTTACCATCTATCAATGATATCCCTACCCCTTTTCCTAGTCTTTATATTGCTTTCTCCATTACTCTCAAATATAACAAAAACAAAATAGGTGACATAGAGCATCCTTACCTTAATCCCACCTCTCTTTTAATTCTAAATGATTCTATATTTCCTAATTGATAAGTATAGTAATTATTGTTATACCTCTTAATAAGATTCACTAAAGCTCCATTTCCAAATTTACTAAACTTACCCATAATCTATTTGTATTTACTTTATTATATGCATTCCTTATATCTGCAAAACTATATATGACTGGCTACTTGTATTTCTACTCATATATAAGTTGTGTGACTACAAATAAACTATCTTCTATATACCATCTGTTTAAAAGTCGCTTTGCATTTCTTCAACTATATTACTTTTTTTTCATCCATTTTGCCACCCTTCCAGCCACTACATATGCATAAACTTCTCTCTTCTGTGCCATCTTATGATGCAATTCACTATGACTTCTCCTTATTCAGAGTCAGGAATATCTTAGCCACTATGCCCAGAGAAGCCTGTTAGCCACTTTAACTTCACTTTCCATTCCCCACCCTAAATTTTTCCTTTATTCTTCTCTATCCTGCTCCATCCCATTTCCAGAACAGAATCTTTCTCAACCTCATAACCTTTATATATAAATCCCCCTTATCTTTACCCAAATTCAGCATCAAAACCAAGAACCCACTTTCTGTATAATCACCTTGTTTATATTTATTCTTCCACAATTTTATTATTTGTACCCTTTCTGATTGCAGGCATTTACATTCAATTAACAGATGCCTAATATTTTCTATGCCTTCCTTACACAATTTGCAGACTAAATCAATTACATTTTTCCATTTATATGCATAGTCCCTTGTCACTAAAGATAAACTACAATCTACATTGCATACATAGCAATATCCATCTTTTTTTGTAAAATTAACTATAACCTATTAAAACCATACAATATTTTTAAGACATGAAAAAACCCTGTAAAAATGTATATTACATAACTGCCATTCATTTATCATTAGCCAATTATTAATCAAATTAATTGATGTTTTATATATGTTCATACAATTATTTTTGTTTTTATTAATGTAATTGGTTTCATATATCTTCTATTAGTTTCTTTAATATAATTTAAACGACTTATATTTTTCACACAATCTATTTTAAGTATTTAAATAGTGAATATATAAGAAAGATCCAACAAGAGACAATTAAAAGAAATTAATGTATTGCTATTAACTTAAACGCAAACTAAAGCCCAGCTTTGTTTCTGAATAAAGCTTTCTTTTCTGGGTTTTCTTTGTAATATTCTGCATCTGATAGTTTTATTTTCTTTTATCACACGACATTGGACTGTTAAATTATTTTAAAAGTTAAATTCATAATAGTGGTATCAAAAAAAAGGGATTATTATTAATAATCACAATGTAATTATCTATATTTATGTATTTTGATTTTATTTCAATTAATTGGCTTATTCTTAATCAATTATCTTCTTAAAATCTTTTAGCTTCATTGTTTTGATTTTTGAGCCAAAAATATAAAGAGCAATGTTTTTTCAGTAAATTTTTTTAAAAATGTCTATTCAAATTTATATAATAGGAATTTGGGAAAAGTCAGTGTCCACATTTAAAAGTATTATTGAAGATTATTCCATATTGATTACTCCAGATTGATTTTTAATCTCAAGGCAAAGTCAATAAATTAATCAGGAAATAGTTGCTATTTTTATATTAGCTCATATTTTTAGTAACAATGTTAAATTAAATGCAACATAATTGTTATAGTTCGACTTGCATTCAACTAATGGCACCTTGAATGATTTGAGTATTCATGTCCTACAGATCAATGGATATCTGAATAGATCAGATATATCCAATAGCAAAAACATACAATAGGTGATAATGTTCAGCAAATCTGATTGCTCCCATTATGAAAGGGAATGGTAAAAATCAGACAAAACAAATTACTATCAGAGCTGAATAGCAGTACACACATTGTCTATTACATGGCTAAAGCATGAGACAAGCTATCACAGAACATCTGGAGATGCTATCATATTTACACATAAGGCAATGTATCTCAGTATAGCTGGCAGGATTGGTAAACTTAGAAATGGCAACCAAACGCTATATTGAGCCAACATATCAGATATTCTGTATAGCAAATATTATTGTTTATATTTATAGTGTATATATGCTAATAAAATATTTAATCGTATTTATACAAGTTTGTGTTTATTACATTCATATATTATCACAACAATGATACTATTATATTATTTTAAATGATTATGATTTTTTAATATGACATCCTAATATCGGATTGCAATGAAGAAATAATAAATGACTTTTTCATTTTATTTTAAACCAATTTTGCTGCCCATCCCCTCCTCTCAAAAAAAAAAATTGCTTCACAATCAATAGAGTTGATTCTGAATTGCAGAATATCTTAATACTTCTTCTAACATTTATTTCTGATCCCATTGTTGGCTATGAATTGACCTGAAATTAAAAGCTTGTTTGAATATGTATTTTTAATAGTATTTTAAATGCAGATACTGTTTTTTTTACCAAATTTGTTATATAAAATTATATGACATAGTTTAAAAATATTATTGAAAAATATTTTTTGATAAATATATTTACGAATCGTCTTATGTTTGTAGTTCAAAGATCAAAACAATGAGAACAAACGAACATAATGAAATAATTAATTAAGAGTAAATCAATAATTTAAAAAATGGGATCAAAATATATAAATCTAATTAGTTGCACCAATTATTTCTAACAATAATATTTTTTTAAATACAGCTATTTTGAATTTAACTTTTAAAATAAATTTAATATTTCAATAGGTAGGATAAAAAATTAAAAAAGAACAACAGATGTTGAATATTTCAAGCGAAAATCAAAAAAATAACATGATAACCAAAAACAAAATGGAGGTTTAAAACTGATTATTTACATTAATGTTAATAATCAGCCATTAAAACTAATGCACATGTGCTTTGTGGGTTTTAACTATAAATGAATACTTTCACTTGCCAAACACAAGATAAAGTCTTTGTGAAAAGATAGAATGAATCATCTATCCTTTCAACTCAAACGTTTAAGTATGGACAAATCTTAAGCATTTGGAAATGAGAGCATGAAGATATGAAATAATCACTTTAAATTACCTTTACTATGCCTGAATGAATGATGTTTGCAAAATTTACTAGAATTTACGATATGTCATTCTTAGTTGAAATTAAACATATGTAAATAAGATATTATTTTATATAGCATGATGTTTTTAAACTGTAATAATAATCAGCCATTAAGCTAATGCACTTAGTGGATTTTAACTATAAATGAATACTCTGACTTTCCAAACACAAGATAAAATCTTTGTGAAAAGATAGAATGAATCATCTATCCTTTCAACCCAAATGTTTAAGTATGGGCAAATCTTAAGCATTTGGAAATGAGAATGTGAAGATATTAAACAATCATTTAAAATTACCTTTACTATGCCTGGTTGAAAGGATAGATGATTCATTCTATCTTTTCACAAAGACTTTATCTTGTGTTTGGAAAATGAGTGTATTCATTTATAATTAAAATCCACAAAGTGCATGTGCATTCACTTAATGGCTGATTATTATTACAGTTTAAAAACATTGTGCTATATAAAATAATATCTTATTTACATATATTTAATTTCAACTAAGAATGTTGTATCATAAATTCTAGTGAATTTTGCAAGAGTCAATCATTCAAGCATACTAAAGGTAATTTAAAGTGATTGTTTAATATCTTCATGCTCTCATTTCCAAATGCTTAATATTTGTCTATACTTAAACATTTGGGTTGAAAGGATAGATGATTTATTCTATCTTTTCACAAAGACTTTATTTTGTGTTTGGAAAATGAGAGTATTCATTTATAGTTAAAATTTACAAAGCGCATGTGCATTAGCTTAATGGCTGATTATTATTACAGTTTAAAAACATTGTGCGTTATATAAAATAATATCTTATTAATATTAATAACAATATATTATTTTATTTTTTTTGCCAAAAATACAGGTTTTTTTTCATATGTCAAATGCATTGACCGGGAAGTGAACCCGGGCCAGCTGCTTGGAAGGTAGCTATGCTAACCACTAGTCCACCAACGCTTGACAAAAAAATATAGTTTATGATCATTTTTCATTAGTTTACTATTTGGAGTTGCTCAGACTTATTGAAATTAAACTTCCCTGTCATTTATTATATTACCTCAGTTATCTAGACATTTCACTTTATTTTCTGGCAGTAAACTTAAAATATTTATAGAAACAAATTTAAATTTAAGAATCTGTAATGTATCCACATATTTTTTAGAAAACTTAATAAATTAAAATTTTAATTATGAAGCTACAATTCATAGTTGTTGGTTTTTTTTAATTTTTGGTTACCTAAAACATTGATTGAACTTTTTTTTTGTATTAATAGACTCTTTTTTTCTTCAGAATTGATCCATTGATTAAAGTGATTTGTTGCTGAGTAAATGTTTTATTCTATTTCTTTAATGCTGAAAAAAAAAAATCACTCAGGATTAAAATGGATCTAAACATTATATTATAATGATTGTACAGATATTTTCTGAAGTAGCCCTATATGATATAATGTGAATAATTTCTCTGGAAATATTTATAAGTTGAACAATGTTTACCATACTTTCTCGGAAAAATATTACCATTTAAATCAGGTGAGGCATGCTTAACATGATCACTTATTATTAGATTTATTTATTTTTTTGAGATTATTTTTTTTATTTATCTTTTAAAAAAAAAGTTGTTTAGTAAAATATTCTATTGCTATAAACAATCCACCCATGATAGATTTCACCTTTTTAATCTATGGATTTTATGTGTGAATAGATTGTAATTTTGTAAATCAGTGAGACAATCAGCTAAAGATTGAATTAATATAAGGTAAATGTTGATTGAACTTTTTTCTATTGTATTAATAATTGCAGTAAATTTAAGGTATTAAACTGTAAGTAAAAATTCACATACTAGATTTTTGATTAAAACTGACATTAGTAACCAATTATATTGGTGACATTACAGTTTGCTTCATTTATTATTATCTTTTTCCCTGTTAAACCTTACAATATTAAATTACGCTTCATACTGTCCATGCAGTACCAATTTTTAGAATTTCAGATTGTATTTTAAACTCTAGAGCAGTGGTCTTCAACCTTTTCACAACTGCGGACCGGTAAAAATAAATGATAAATTTCCACGGACCAGCAAAAATAAGGATAAGATTTCGCAGACTGGCAGAAGTCTATAGATAAATTTTCTTAAAGATAAGCATAATTGTTATAACTGATCAAAACTACAATGTTAAATATATAAGATAAAGTTTTATATATATATATGGAGTTTATATAATAAAAAACTTTTTTTTAAATTTTTTTAGAAAAGTAATAAAAAATTTAATTCTACCCCCCCCCATAAACATCTGTGATAACTAGAAAAACAAATTAATTTATGAATGATTGATTAGATTTTGTTTTCATTCTGTTTTCTTTTTTTTTTTTTTAATTGGGTAAAAATGAGATGAAAAAATAAATAAAAATTGGCTATATTAATTAAAAGTTTAAACTCTTATTATTTATTATTACAAACTTTTTACTGCCCGTCTAACATGCGGACCTGCAGAAAAGTTCCATGGCCCTGCACCGGGCCGTGGACCAAGGGTTGAAGAACACTGCTCTAGAGCATTAGAATACAAATCATTAATAGTATCCAAAGCATCCATAGAATTGGTTTGTTCAGTTCACTTTAAACGGTGTAGCGTTGAGGAGTCTGAAATATGTATTCACAATTTTTACTAAAAATATTGCAAAATAAATGGTAATGGCTTATAGAAAGCATTTTGTCCTAGCCAGGTATTTTTTCATTAAACCATTTATTTCTAACTGCCTCATATTTTGGTTTGATTAATGTATATTACTTAAGTTGGCTAAAATGCCATATTTTTTAGCAACCCTTATTCACATCAATAGACTGTTATTGTAAATACATAAATGGTTATTAGTCACCTTTATTAGATTAGAAATACTTACGAATATGAGAATATTTAATCCATTGAAAAAATTTTATATATAAAAATTAAATTTTACACTCTGTTATCATGTTTGTCTAAATGTTTGTAATAATAACATTTACTTACAATTGCATAATGGATTTTTTCCATCATCTATATATAAATAATAGTTAAATATTGATGTTAAATGTTAATTATTAGTTATAGTAACTTATGTGCTATAATTAACAAATGAATGTATTTGAAAAGTTTAAATAAAATTTAAATTATTCTACTATTTTTAGATGAGGGAAATAGTCCAATATTTAATTATATTGTTTTAATATTTTTAATGCTTAATGTAGTGTAACGGGCACATATGCCGTTACATTATTTTTTTATTATTAAACATGAAAAAATAAAAGTTCGCAAATAAAAACTTCTTTTTTAAGAATTAAAAATTGAAAATTAATTCTATCTTAAACTCATATATATATATAATCGCACAGATGAAAAAAAATATTAAACGAAAACTTTATTTAAAAAAAGGTAATTTAAAACTAAATTTTCAGTAAAGATTTAAAGATAAAAATATATTTAAGTTTGGAAAACAAATTAATTAATGTTATTGAAAAATGGAAATGATTATTTTAATTAGTCCAAGTGAACTAGCCCTTGGGCATTTAAATGTATAAGCAAAGGTCAGATAGGAGAGGAAAACAATAGAAACTAATAGCCAATGAAAGAAATCCCTCAAATCGGACCTCAGCAAAAGGACTATCACCATCATCATGATGTAATGTCCACTGGATCTGAAAGCTACTATAAAAAGTGAGTGAAGAAAGAGCTGAGAGGGGAGATGTGACTATATGTGTTAGTGCGGAGTTGAAGGAGAAGGGATTGAAAAGACGTACTCTTCAATCCCTTCAGTTTTGTTAAAAAAAAAGAAATGACATCATTTTTCCTATATTGAGGACCACAGGACATCGGGGGAATTAATGCTGGCATCCAAATGGCAAGCAACTGCAAGAAATTAGAAACTACAGACTTGTTAAAACTGTAAAAACTTTATGAACTCTAAGCTTTAAATCTATTTCTAAAACTCCAGTATACTAAACAATAAGAACTTTAATTTTAAAACTTGTTCCGTATTTAAAATAATTGAAATAGAATCCTATCTGACCAACTTAATTTATTAATAAGTAATTTTATTTGGTGTATTTCTTTTGTAAAATCATTTCCATTTATTTTATTTTTTTTGTTCTTTTAAGTTTTTATTATGATTTTTGTTTTTCATTAAATTAATATATATAAATGTTAAACTTAAGTCGGGCGTGAATGGCTATATAGATTTGTAAAGTTATATTAGGGGAGGGTAATCTTAGGTTATTTGTTTCATAGTTAAATTAGGTCAATGGATTGGATATATTGGTGTAATTAGTAGATGTAGTACGAGATTCGCTACGGGCAGAATCGCTTTATACGCCGCACACTTCCTTTTTGCCTATGGAATGCGATCGTAAGTCGGCAAAATGACCACAGTCCTTTCCTATGGAGTTTTTTTTTATTGCTCTTCTTGTCAGATAGATGTAGTATTCCTATCTGACGAGAGGCAATTTCTTCTCTTAACCTATTTTGTGCTGCCGTATTCGTGTTACATTGAATGCATCGATATATCAGATGGATTGACATTGGTTTAACTGCGAACTTTTGGCCTAAGGTTAAATAAGGATAGAATATTTTCTTTTCAAATGCAAATCTATGTAGTCTACTCATACTCGACACTCTAAATAAAAATGCATTAAATTTAAGTTGGGTATGGACGTTGCATGGATTCGTTAGCGGTTAATTATGTTGTTGTTTTCATATTCGGTTAGAATATATAAGTCATCGATGTCAATGCGGCATCTTATGATGAATTCCATTGGGTTTCTTGTATTCCCTCTGCAATTGATGTTATCAATGACTTTGTATTTTGATCGGTTATGTTTATTTTGAAATGTTTTTAGCCGTGGAATCTATGCAGCCGATCTATACTCAACATTATAAAACAAACTTTTATAAATACATCTGTGCAAACTTATAAAAATTAAAATCTAAAATAAAATTTAAAAATGTAGTTAAATGCTAAAGTAAACATACCAAGATAATAATGCTAAATTTTATATATATATATATGTGCGTAAATAAATATTTGTGTGTATATTACTGGCAGTGGCTTATTTTATTCTTTTTTATATATTCTTAGATAAGAATTTATTATAAAATATAAATCTCTGCTATTCCACTGAGCTAGTGACAATGGGCTAATGACTGAATTCAAAATATATAAAATAAAAAAAATATTTTATTTTTTATTTTTAAACTTACGTATCTGCCTACTTTATAAATTTTCTAGGTTCAAATGCCTAGTGGCATCCTGTAGTGCATATACATTAAGTCCTACTTAATCCAGATCATTATAGTAGATGTAAATTAATTAGTAAATGGGATCACCGTTATATAAATAAAATTAAATTCGTAGCCAAAATGTACTGATGTGCAACAATCAATAAGATCAGCTCTGTAAACTGAATGAAAGCAATAGCAAACTTGTCTAAGCTATTGTTTTTATTCAGCCTGCACAACTGGGCTTATTGGTTACTCACATCAATACACCTTAGCCATAGATATTCCATTTAGTAATTAATTTATATCTATATTAACTGTTGAAAATATTAAATTTAAATATGTATATATGTATGGATTCCACTTTTATTGTTAAAAGAAGGTTGGCTTGACAACAGTTTGAGATTGTTATTGATATTGGGATTGTCTAAGTGTTGACTGTTTTCTGATATATATATATATATATATATATATTCTAACCCACTAAAATTTCTATTAGTTTTATTCTGTAATTATTTATTAGTTTAGTTTGCACTAATTTTTGAGGTTGGAAATTAAGGCAACCAAAATAAAACAACATATCCATTAATTTTCCAATATGATCTAAAATACTTTTCATATAATACAATTGTACATTCAATTCTCTTAAGCCATGCCACGATTGTAATAACAACAATAATTGATCACTTATTAATTTAAAGAATAATTATAATAATATTAATCTCAGGGTTCTTTGTTTCATGTAAGGAAATGCTCGGCGGTATTGTGTTGTCGCATATGACTGGCATTCTGGCCGGCTATAGGAAACATTTATTTTACTTAAATTCAATGTGTCTTCATCTCTCATATCAACTGCTATATTATTTAAAGAGATGATAATTCTATTCAATAATGACGTATAATTTTGAATAACACAGCCCTTTTTTCCAGACTCTCAGTCAGAATAATAAAAAGACAAGGGTGCTTTTTGTGTCCTTCCATCATCCATGACAACACAATCATATAACTAAGATTTATTACTTGGACAATTTAACTAAATGGGAATGGAATAATGTGCAACCAAAGTTAATGGTTTGGAAAAAAAATTCATTTTTTTTTTTTTTTTTTTTACACAAAGGTGAATGTTTAGTCTTAAGTTTTCAACTCCATAAATAATTATCATTAAACTAAAATATAATGACATATTCCGATCTGCTTAAATTTATTTCTCTGGTCTATTAAGTTTTTAAGGGTTTGAAATGATTTCGGACTCAAGAAAAGGTTTTGCAAATATTGTGCAACACTTAGATTTAGCATATAAAAACAAAAAAAATGAATCTACAACAAATTTTAACAAGACTATAATTTATTATTATCACAAAAAAATATATGAACATTTATTCAATAATCCCATAGTAATACAAAAATATAAAATATAACTGATATTAATCTGTATACTCTTTTGGTTATGGACTAGAGGTTACTACTTCTCCTGTATGCAATCATATGGATTGATTAACTACAAGTACATTTCATTACCAATACATTAATTATTAAATTTTGGTAACCTTGTAGAAGTTTTTATTCAAAATTATTGACTAACTATTTTTTTTTTATTTTTATGATTAATCCAATCATCTGCAATACGCAAAATATTAAATTTATTTCTAATACATTTACTTTATTTATGGTCTTTAATGGGATAACCTATTCTAATTATAGGCCAGTTATCAGAAGTTACACTTACCATCTTACATTTAACTTAATGCTAACTTAAGTTATGATACAAATTTTATTCATACGTATAATTTTAAATATGAGTATTATTTAATTACTAACCAGAATTAAATATTGCATTTGAATATTCCTTCATTAAATAAGCGTTTTAAATTACGCAATTTTAATTACTCTCTCCATTGATTTACTTGTCAAATACTAGCAATATTTAGCAGCACAATACAGATATTGATCTTAGTTACTAATGCACTATTTATACTAAAGTGGATCTTGAGGAACTAACACCTCCAATATAACCTTTATCTTGCCCGAACTTTCAAAATTAAGCACAATAATCAACACCTTCCATGGTGGAGCTATCTTTATTTTCACATGAGGAATATGGAATAACCACGAAGGTCTGTAGAGTAATCTACTACATTAAAATATTTTGGTGGTTTCTTGCCTCTTACTTGGGCATACAACGAACACACACCAAATACAATCCTCTCCTGGGATTTAAATGAATGAAGCATACTAAATGCTAGATAAATTCTTGATCGTCCTATCTATGAGAATCGATCACTTGGGCTATAAACATACCCGAACATTATATTTAAAATCTTCCTCTCATGGAAAACAAAGCTTTTGGGGAGATCATTTTTCATCCCACAAAATAAATACATTATAATTATTACCTATGCGAATATTAAGCATATACCAATGCTATATCTGGGCAGGATAAGTAAATACACTGATTATATTAAACTTATGTTACCGTGTATACTTTGATCAACATCTGAAATCAATGGACATCATAGAATAAAAGTATAATAATTTTAATTTTAATAAAGGAACATTCAAAAATAGTTGGTAGCATACTATCTTAAACTAAATAAAGTGGATGTTTTATTTAAGAATAATTAGGAATAAATTCCTCAATTAATACAGTATAAATTTGTTTCAAAACTTTAACAAGAAATATTTTGTTATAGCATTTTTTTTTTTTTAGTTACTTCTGATAATTTTCAATATTTATTTTACCACTTAAATATCTAAATATTTTTCTTTTACGTATCTAACATACAAAATTTCTACCTACAATTGTATGTAATAATTAAAACATATTTTATAGATTTTTTCTTTCGTGTTAAATATCAACTTAACCTAGAATAATTATATTAAAACATACCTTTGTCATTACAAGGTTATTAAATATCCCTTGACCATACAGACTTTAACCTATGTGATATAACAAAAAAATACATATCATTTATAACTTAGTTTTAAACAATCATTAATTAACACGTGCATATTCTCTCATTAGAAAATGTTTTTCTGTTGAGCAATTGGTCCAGGTGAAGAGCTTTATCCAGTCATATTTCACAAAGCAAGTTTAAAAACAATAAACGCATTTTTATCACTTCCTTTAAATAAAAGTGTTCTTTTATTTTGTGCTTCTATAAAATTAGGTAAAGAAACATATAGCATAATTGAAGATTAATTCTTACTTGAATTAAACTGCTACAATTTTGGGATCCAAAGAAAATAAAATATACATATTCTAACATAATGAACAGTTGACGATAGACGATAAACATACACAATTCTTTTCTTTTTTATTATTGACGATACGTACAACTCATATTAGCTAGCTTACTTATGGACGGAAATGCGCAATTTTTCCGAGAGATTATTCTGATAATAACTGCAGCTGATTTACATGTATAGGAAGTTTTAATAAATCCAACTGATGTGTAATATAATATATCATTTATTTTTATCATTAAGTCACTAAGATATTTGGTTTTGTTCATACTTTAGGAATTATAAATTTTTTTAACGGTAACTTCTCCATAAGAATGCCCCTATATAACTCTTCCTATATTTACTCTGAGAAAGTTTATATTTTTTTCCAAAAAAAAATATACAGGTGCATAATTTAATCTTATTTATCATTATTATTATTTCCAGACAATTCTTGGTGAATAAAACATATTTTAACGTATGTAACTACATTACTTGTAAAGGCAGACAATATTGAGAAAGAGCGCGAAAATGTTTCTAGTTGATTTTCCTTGGTTTCAAAATATTTCTTTCAATTATTTTTTTTTTTTATACCAAGAAAATATCAATAAATGACATAAAGTTAATAAATAATTATTTCTCACTTGGAAATCATTTATCTTCCTTAATTTAGACATAATAACACTTTTCGTGATTCCCTTAGTTAATTCTGTCATTTTTAACTTTAGCGTGAGACAATAAATTTTTAAGTATAAAAGGTCTTTAAATAGGTAGATGGCAAAGAAAATCAGGATATCTTATCAAAAAAAAATTTAGCCACACATTATATTATTAAAATTTTACTTTGATTACATTTATTTCTGCAAAATAAAATGAAAAAATTGAGTTACCAAATTTCAGCACTGTTCCTTCCTTGAAAACTAAAAGCAGACTATATCTTTTTTTCAAAAAAAAAAAATAATCTCGATTATGTAATTGGCTGTCCTGTTTTGTTGTTATTTTTTTTTTTTTTTACTTTAGCGACCTCTTACAGAAAAATAATCATTTGATTATAACATAAACAAAAGAAAGGAAAAACCTATTACAATCATATAGTTTTAGTATTATTTACCTGGATTACAAAGTAATTTGACAATATAAAAAATAATAATAAATACATTAAATTAACAATCAGTGATGTATAATTCTTTAAACATTATTTCTTTTTTTTTTTTTTTTTACAAAAAGAAATTACCAGAAGTTATTGTGCTTTATGATAAGACATTCATCCACTCTCCCCTCTACCCATCCAAAATCAATTACTGTTTAGCTTTTATACCATATTAATTTGCTCTAATTATTAATATCTCAATTAAATTATTCATGTTCTCTCTTTAAAAATGACATTGAGTTATTAAATCTATTAGTTATTCACCCAAAACATGCCAAAGTGAATGAATAGCATACTTTATTAATCAATTATTACTATTGTTATTTTATCTTTTTATTTCTTTAAAGAATAGCATTGTTTTCCTGCAGAAATAATGCCAAGTAAACCAAGTGTCAATAACACTAGGTTACAATATATATATATATATATATATATATATATATGTGTGTGTGTGTGTTAGAAAAATCTTTGTTAATTGTAACAAAATATATGCATACATGTATAAATATGCTTTATAAAGTATCTAATTAATATAAAATATAATACTAATTCTATTTAGCCTAATGCATTTTCTAGCCTAATGCATTTTCGGTGATTAAGCATTATAATCATGGTTATTATAAATTAATTTAAAGATTTCTTTAAAATAAATAAATAACATTAAAGTTTTCATTTTCTTCTTAAAATATGTCTTAAATATTCCAATAATTGCATAATCAAACACCATTTGATTGTTGTTAGCATGTACCATGTCTCTTTTCTTTTTCTTTTCTGATTATCTCACTCTGCACAAACAAGGTTAATCTTTTGCAGATTAAAGATGAGTCTATGCTCATTTTCATGATTTCAAAATACAGACATATTTGCTTAATTTTCCTTAGTACTCTTATATAAATATTTATACTGCTACTTTTAATTATTTTATTAGTTTAGGACTCATTATAATATATAGCAGAACATTTGGGATCACTGCATTGACCAATGTAAACAATTTATAAAAATTATATTTTATCAATTTTACTTTTTCTGTTATTAATCAATTGATTTAAATTAGTTGGCATCCTAAAGCTTATATTAAAATTTTGATTACATGTTTTCCTTATCACAGTTGCAATAAAAGAAATGTACCATATAGCCATCCAATGATTATTGTTTTTGATAATTGCAATTTTCCAGCTCGTTTTAAAATTAAAATTTTTAATAACTTTGTACAGGCTTTTTTAAAAATATATATTCAATTTTAACTAGATTCTCCACATAGTCTCAATATTATTTTTTTATCTGCTTCACATCTACATAAATGATAATTCCAATTTCGAAAGCCTTTAAAACCAGAAAGTTTATAAGCCATTGCGTATGTACAATAAATTGGCATATGCACCTGATACATATTTATAACCAATCATACTTTTTAAATTTGTAGTGCACTCCTTTAAGCTTGTAGCGAATCTTAAACTATCTCTTATAGTAAGATCTTCTAAATCAATCTCTCTCATTACATATGTATTTTACAAAAAAAAAAAAACCTTAATCATTAAGTGAGCCAAAGATTTCAAATAGTTGAACGTATGCACAAAAGTAATTCTCAGGCTGAAAGTTATAGTATTAACGCATTATTCTTCGCTCTTCATATTTTATAATAGGTGAGAGTATATTTAAGATTTGTTACTAGCTTGGAAAAGTATTCTGTAAATCTAAAAGATTTCACTGATTACAAACACACACACACATTCGCACATAGGATATGCACTATAAGTAATAAGAGCTTTTGAATAAAACTCACCAGTTATCTATTAGCTATCTGAAAGCAAATTCCAAACTTGCTTGGAATCTGAAAAATCTCTCTCATCTGATTTGAGACTGAGAGCCAGATAGATAGATATTCTAGCCTAGGCCATAAAGTCCTTTCTTTTTATGTACTATTTTTATCACTTTTATTTATTGCTTTTATTTTTTCATCAGAAGTTCTGGCTATTCTTGCAATCTTTTTTGCAATCTAGAAATTGTACAAATGTATCAAATAAATATGATTTTATATGTATTTAAAATATACATGTATATCTCTCAGACACGAATCGTATTTTTCAAAATGTCTTCCCGTTATAAAAAATGTTTTTGTCGTTGTTTATTTTAGCTATCAATAAATGTTAAAATATTCTTTTTTTTTTTTACTTTGATAAAGTTACTCCTAGATACAAATCATTTGCATTCACAAAGAGAAATGTTAAAGAAAATATGCGTCTTTTTTATTTTTTGTTCATTTACTACATTTTAAATTCTTAGACAGTCGGTTAAACAAATTATCCTGAGGGAATGAGATTTTATTTTATTATAATTTTATGAATTTGTTTAGTATTACAAAGTTCAAAATTATAATTACTATTGTTATATTTAAATATAATTCTTTATCATCATCAATGACGTGTTGGACTTACTTACAGATTAGCACTTTTCAAATTCCCCAATTTATGTGCAATATTTTAAAGATCGTTATTTCTTCATTTAGCATAATATATGAGATTTTTTTACTTTTTTCATTATCATTTTTGAACAACGCAGTTCTTTCTGCCATGTTTTTCATAAATTCTTTGCATGCACCAGTGTATACTGATACATAAAAAAATTGTTTATGCATATTTTGCACTCTTTTTCTAGTATTTCATTCATCCCTTATGTTCTTAATCAATTCTTCTAGTAGTTTTTTCTGTGTTTTTTTATCTTGGTCAGGTAATGATTTCCCTCCACCCAATAAGTCTTTTCCGATTTTCATAATTTCATTATGTATTAAGTAAAAAGGAATAACTTTTGAAAAATTAAGAAATGAGATTGAATAGAGCAAAAAATAGAAACTAGAAAGAAGTATAAATTAATTATATTTCTAACATTTTCTTTTTCATTTATTTACAAAACAAATTTTTTTATTGTTTTTCTCTGCTCCACCTTCTTTTTAAGCATCCAATTTCACATTTAATGATTCAGTTCCTTAACAGTTTTCTGTTACTGTAACTGGAATGAATGACTGAAAGTATTTTTAATTATAAATTCACCCCGAAACAGGCATTAGGTAATAAATTTGATTAGTACCAATGATATTTGCTATCACCAATCTCTTAATAAAATTATCTAGCAATTTAAATTGCGAGCAGCCATCTAAAAAAATGAAGAACCTAGATTACTCCCATGAAGAAATAAGATCATTATAATACATTTTAATGATGTAAGAAACGCCTTTATTTTATGACATAGTTTTAAATTTGAGATACGAAATTAAATTACGTTGAATGAGTGGAAACAATGGTAAAATTCTATCATCAGTGATCAAATGTTATCACGTGATCATAATATTTTATTGATAGTCACTCCAACCTATATTCAGGTATCATGAATTAATAATACTTTAAATATGGACTAATTAATAAAAATACTTTCTAATTACAGAAGAAAGATTTTTGAACCAATAAATGGGCCATTTAAAAGCCGTTTCATTTACCTACCATATTTTGATAGCACTAAAATATTTAGATTTAAAAAATAGAATTTTGTGAACTGCAAGAGAAAATGTGAGAAAACTTAATACCTTTTAGTTTATGGGGGGGGGGGTGGCATTATTTTATCTCTTTCTTCACACATTAGTGATAATTGTACTAAATTAGTTGATCAAAAAAAAAAAGAAAGAAAAAATATACAAACTTGTTTTTTTAGGTTTCTCATACTATGATTAGGTAATTTCCTGATAAAATAATTAATGAAAATGTTTTAATTCACACATGGACTCCACATTACTTAAGAGTCGACTGTATTTCAGGACTTCAAAGCATTGAAAAATAGATTTTATCAAAGTATTGGTGGTTTATTTCTGTATCTGGTTCAGGATTTAGTTAAAGACTATAAACAAGAGAATATTTTTAGATACTTTAAATAAGTTTCTGCATTACAGATAGCTTTTCTCAACATGGAGAACTGATATATGATATTTCCAAAAGATTGTTTAATTTCATATATATTGAAGGTTTTCAAAATGTTAAATATTTAATTCTTGGCTGTTTAGACAAAGCCATGTTGGTTGCAATGATCACATAATAACAATTATCTAGGTGAAAACAAATATTATTTTGTCAAAACATAGTAATTATATATTTTAATATTTGCTCCCCAAAACTATTTTTTCCCCCATTTTGATTTTTTAAATTCAACATATATGTAATCAATTCGTTTCATTTTCCCCCATAACTTTTTCATTTCAGTCTTTTATTAATTCTTGAATATATATTTTTTATAGAAGCAAAAGTCTCGGAGTTAATAATCACAATTACACAAATTTAGAGACTTATTTTATTTTAGATCCAAATAAGCACAGCTTCATGGAGAGTCCTAAATCTGTTGATGAAACTCCAGATATGGCTAGAAAGATCAATTCAGATCTAATTGTTTGAAGGGTTTTTCCTTTGAATAATAATAAAAAAAAGATCTTAATTTGAAATATTTCTTAGATGGTAAAATTATATTTTGAGTTTATAGGTCAGCTTAATCCATTTAACATATTTTTATAAATTTTCATTTGAAACAGTTTGCATTCTGAAGTTAAATGAAAGTGTAAAAAAATGAAAACCTAGAATAAACCTTAAATGTATCAGTAATATTCTCATTTAACTGCTTATCCAGAAGGTTTATATGAACACAGTACTGTTGGTAAAAAATGATAATGCTAAGGAAACTGTCCTTAGAGAATTTAGCTTTTACTCCAAGTAATGTCAACCAAATTTTCAAAGAGATTATTTTTAAAAATATATTTTTAGATAATAATTTCCTAAATGATAGCTTAGGTAATGAATATTATATTTACTTAATAAGATGTATCTATGTTGTTTAAATGGAAAATTTAACATATTGTCCTTGTGTGATTACGGATAACATTCCAAACTTTGAAAAAGATTTCCAAATTCTTCATATTTTTAGTAAGAGATTTTTATTTTTATATTTAGAAAGAATCTTTTTTATGAAGTCAAATCATTATCTTCAATTCTGATGAATTTCCTGTATTTTTTCTATAAAATCATTGATGTATTTATTAAATAAAAAAAATGAAAGAAGTAAATATTATGGGAGATCATCCTGAAAAATTTCCCTATTTGTTATATTTATCATGTAAAATCATTTGACATTTTTTAAAGGAAAATACTTCATTTAATAATTATTTTCTGTATTTAAAAATTTTAAAGATCATTTTCCCAAATACAATCATAAACGAAGTCAGTTCAATAAAAATAGCATTAGTTTATTTCAAACATTCTTTTCAATGTCAGTTGTAAATTTCAGTTCTTTATAATTGATTGTGTTATGTGCTTGTTTAAATTTCTAAAAAGGGAATAAATAAATTCTAGAATATATTTGTGAAGGTGATTATTAATTATGTAAAAGTGACATATGATCATCATAAAATTAATTTTTAAGATTATTAAAAAATAAAATAAGTTCTCCAATCTGATATCACTTATTGAAAGCTTGAATATTCATAGATTGCCAGATGTCTCTTTGCATTTTAAATCTTCAGTGATGAATTGGCAATCACTGATTACTCCAGCTTACATTAGATGGCATTAGAATAGACAGCTGCTCCTGTTTTAACATATATTGAATGAGCTGAAGAATAAACAATTTGTTGTTAGTATTCTATTATATCATTCAATTTTTAAAAATATGTTTAGCTAACATACAAAAAATATTTTGAATAGGTTCATATTGATAATAAAGTAATGTAAACAAGTATGAGTAAAGTGTATAAGAGACAATAAAAGTTAAAACAGCATTCAAATTAAGTAGCCAATTGCAGGGCAAAGGCATATCCAATAACTCATCATAGAAAAACAGTTAAGGAAAAGACATTACCAAACTTGCTAGCTACCAGATGATGAGAGTTTAAACAGATTTCAGCATTTTTAATTTTTATCTAAAAATAATTAGATAATCATATATTGAACAATATTAGAATATTGTTTTGGGTTCAGCATCTTAAAAAAAAAAATATAGGCTTGATTGAAATTCTAAAAAAAAATTTAAGTTTTATCCAATTCCAATTTAAGATCAAGAATATGCAAAGTAGACAGATGTATTATTTCTACACCATGAGGCTTTTTAAAACTTTAGAAATGTAATATAACAGTTGTATATTTTCTAATATCAAAAAAAGTGTATTAAAATTATTAATGATTTTTTAATTCATATATATCTGCCTTTAAAAAAATAATTAAAAACTAGATGGTCTTCATTAAAGTATTATGCTTATTTTGTTTGTTGTTTTTAATTTTTCACTTATCTAAAATAATTTCTATGAATAAACTCCATAGAAAACTGACTGTTACTATTTGGGATTATGGTGCAAGCACTTTAGGGACAATTTTTTAACACTAGCATATTCTGTTAGTGAATACTGTGTCCCTGTTTGGAAAAAAAAGTTTACACTACATTTTAGGATACTCAATTAAATATTACCATGAGGCATATTATTAATACACTCAAATACAGTGACTTCCAATTCTTTTCTCACCAGATAACACAAAAGGAATTGCCTCACAGAAAATGTATAAGAAGCTGTTACATAGGTCAAATCTGCCAATAATTCAAGATTGAATCAAGATCTCCTTTCTGGATGTTCAACCAAAAATCGACAACTGAAGAATTATAATTAAAAATGACTTGTTATGAAGTTCCAAATAAATATCTTTATATTTCTTCTTTCTAGACATTGTTGGAGTCTCATGAGCAGAATCAAGACAACTGATGGTCATTGCATTCATTTGCTTCAAAAATAGATTTAACAGCCACTGTTCTAATATGGACCAACATTATATAAATATGGACCAACATAAACCATGAACCACATAGTTAATGACTGTATGGCAAAATTGAAGTACTTACTTAAAGTCTCTACTAAGTCTATTGACTGGTTAAATCTCTGCAGGTTTTTGTATAATATTTTGTTAATAGTTAAGTACATTCTAATACATAAATAAAATTCGAAAAAATAAATAAAAACGAATGTTTGTTCATAATCTAGAATTCAAACTCAGGTGGAGTTATAATTTTTTTTACATATAAAGATTTTTTATATAGGGTTAGATTTTTTTTTCACTAGCTTGATCTTATCCAAAAGTTCTTGGTAAATGACTATATAGCTGGCCAGTAAATGTCTGGGTTTGTTATTTAAGTATCATTAACCAAGCGCTGGCTTCAATTGTAAAATGCTGCAGCCTTGTCTAGTGGAGACACGTTATATTGCTACAAGTGACTCTGAGCATAAGGTCAATTGTTAACCTTTTTAATGCATTTTGTAGTTGTTGTTGTTTAATCCATTCGATTCTATATATAATTATTGAAAATCTGTATCATAAAAACGTTTTATATTTTTATGACTAATAAAATATACATTTATTTTAATTTCAACAACCTACTATCACTCATATTCATTAAGTGACCTTTATATAATATTAATTAATTAAAATCACGCACCAATTTTTATAATATATATATAAGTAATAATGATAAATAACTGTGATTATCAGGTAGTTGAATTATATTAGCAATGGCAATGTATATGACGTCATCAATATTGCATTTGTTTATTAGTAACAGGCTTTTTTTTTGTTATTGAATGTGGTTGGAAAAAAAAGCATTAAAAAAAAAAAAAAAAAGGCAAATTAGTCTCAAACTGAGATTGATTGAATTAGGAAGAAAATGAGCAATAATTACATTTAGTGAAATGTTTCCAGTTTTTATGAAAGGAGAAAAAAAAATGTTATTAATTATGCAGGGATTTTAAATTAATAGTGAAACTTTTCAAATGTTTTAATGGTATGTATTATTATTGTAATAAAGTGAAATGTATTTTTTATAAAAAGGTTGGGAGAGGGAAAGATATATAATAAAAGATACTTTTGACTTAAGTAAACAGTTATCCCAAGGTTTTAAGATAGAAGGAAGCGATATTTAACTCACTAAATAAAATTCCTCAGAGAAGAATGAGAGGCTATGTATAAAAAAAAAAACCCTCAATCACACTACCACGAGCAAATAAGAGAAAGAAGGAGGTTAAACGTAGTCCAGAAATGACGTGAATGGTAAGATATATTGGAAATGAGATTAATATCAACTGTACTAGCTACTGCGAAAACTAATCCCACCGAACATTTTCACCAATCTAGTTCACTGTCTTCATAATAGTAGTCCTTCAAAAATAAACATCGAATTTCGTGGATCTGACGAGTGGACAACAATATTGAATAAACCAAGAGAAAGCTACAAAATGAATAATTTGCAGATATGGATTTAAAGACAGTTGTGTTAGGAAAAATAAACCATACTGTATCTTCAAAGAAAAATGTTTGTCAATAAAGACGTTTGATAAAAAATATAAAAAAAGATTAATAATAATCATAAGTGCAACCATCTCAGTAAAAAATAATAATTTAATTCAACTGGGGAAAAAAGCCTAGTTTAGGTCATTTATAAATTTATAGAGATTTATCCCTTTATAAATATAATACAGTTTTTTGTTTTTTTTTTATTAAGGAAAATATGCATACAATTACAGTATAAATCTTTTTGGTATACATTTGTTTAGATTTGTTACACCCCGGCCTCCATAGTTGTTAGCTCACTGACTCTTTCCCATATGGTATCCAGCTCCTTTAGCAGTCTTGTGGGCCCCTTGGTTCTCCTGGTAAAGGTGTTGATCAGAGGACCTAAGATTCCCACAAACGCCGACCATAACTGTAATGGATCCAAGGAAAGGAGCTGGATTTTGTGGAAGAGGATATACACCTCAGAGAATATCCATTCAGGCATATTTTCTTTATTTAACATTCTGATTGTTTTCATGTTGATCATGGGAGTCAGTGATAGAGGGTCTACATTTAGGGGAATTAACATGGCTATATGATCAGAATAAGTTAGCAATTGCAGTTCAGCTTCTAAATCATGATAAATTTTACGTAGTTTATCTTTTGCTCTTCATTTTGAGATTTTAGAAAAAATATTTAGATTTTGAAAACGAGAATGAAATTTAAATACCACCACCCCCAATAATTGTAAGATAGTGAATTAAAAATATTAGCCAGACATTCCAAAATCTGTAATTTAAAGAATAGTAATTCCATGAATATTGATGGATAATGATGGAGTAAAGCAAATATAAAATTGTCTTTAACTAGAAGACAAAACTATATCTGATTAACATAAGCATTTAAAACTCTTTCAGTGGAGAGATATTATTATGTAATTGCATTCAATTTCATTATTTTGTTTGCCTTAAATAAATATGTTTAACCTGTTCTATATATATTTATCCATGGTTACTTAGTTAAAAGTAATTAGTGCTTGCAGATCACCATTCATAAAGCCTTTTGGGAGTAATAATAAGTGGAAAGAGTTAATAAAATGCAGAAAGGTCAGGACTGGTTCTACAGGAAACTCTTCATTAGAAAGTGATGTTCAACCCAATGACTCTTATAGCATCAAGTATAAATAAAAAGTCATCTTTAGCAGATTATACATTTTATTAACCATCTGGTTCTAAATGACATATCTAGAATTACAGTCAGTACTCTGAAAAAGATTTTATGATGAAATATTTTTAAAATATTATACAACATTTGGTTTTATCATAATCAATAGTGTGAAAGTTAGTTATATATACTTGGAAGATATCATTTGGTACAGTCAGCATCCTGTTACAATTGACTGGACAGTGTGAGTTATGATACTGACTAACATCAGATAGCATTTATTCGGATTTGCTGATGTTTGCCTTCATACCTTACTAGAAAGTAACTATCATTATAATATATGTGTGCATTGATATGGATGAAGTGATCTGAATTTTTATGTTTAATGATGATTTAAAGCTAATATATTTGAATTTAATGAAGAGGTTATGTTTCTAGTATAGTGTCTAATTATTAGACACAATCTATAATAATAATGAATAATAGAGATATTAATAAAAACTATAACAAACCACAGAAGTATTTTCGGTTATTCACTTAATCTTCTTCATCATTAAAATTCAAATATCAAGTCATATCTAAAGATTCCCGAATTTTCACAATAGCAGAATGTTGATTAATTATAGTCATTCTATTTATGAAAATTGCCTCCTTAATTTTTCTTTTATTATAGTTTCTCTCCTCATGAAGAATCTTAGCATTTTTAAGATCAAAGTTAAAGGTAACTTATATGCTTTTTCAATATTTAGGATTAAATGTAATATAATTTCTAACTCAGTTACCCTTCTCCCCATCATTAAGTAATTTGTTAAAAATAGCTTGGCTAACTAAGCTATCTGAAATAAATGAAGTATTAACACTTGAGCATCATAGGTTGTATCCTGAAAAGTAACTTTTAAAAGTCCATTCAGGAGATTATTTCTTTCAGAAAAACATTGTAGATAGATAGATAGATAGATAGATAGATAGATAGATAGATAGATAGATAGATAGATAGATAGATAGATAGATAGATGGATGGATGGATGGATGGATGGATGGATAGATAGATAGATAGATAGATAGATAGATAGATAGATAGATAGATAGATAGATAGATAGATAGATAGATAGATAGATAGATAGATAGATAGATAGATAGATAGATAGATAGATAGATAGATAGATAGATAGATAGATAGATAGATAGATAGATAGATAGATAGATAGATAGATAGATAGATAGATAGATAGATAGATAGATAGATAGATAGATAGATAGATAGATAGATAGATAGATAGATAGATAGATAGATAGATAGATAGATAGATAGATAGATAGATAGATAGATAGATAGATAGATAGATAGATAGATAGATAGATAGATAGATAGATAGATAGATAGATAGATAGATAGATAGATAGATAGATAGATAGATAGATAGATAGATAGATAGATAGATAGATAGATAGATAGATAGATAGATAGATAGATAGATAGATAGATAGATAGATAGATAGGATAGATAGATAGATAGATAGATAGATAGATAGATAGATAGATAGATAGGATAGATAGATAGATAGATAGGATAGATAGATAGATAGATAGATAGATAGATAGATAGATAGATAGGATAGATAGATAGATAGATAGGATAGATAGGATAGATAGATAGATAGATAGATAGATAGATAGATAGATAGATAGATAGATAGATAGATAGATAGATAGATAGATAGATAGATAGATAGATAGATAGATAGATAGATAGATAGATAGATAGGATAGATAGATAGATAGATAGATAGATAGATAGATAGATAGATAGATAGATAGATAGATAGATAGATAGATAGATAGATAGATAGATAGATAGATAGATAGATAGATAGATAGATAGATAGATAGATAGATAGATAGATAGATAGATAGATAGATAGATAGGATAGATAGGATAGATAGATAGATAGATAGATAGATAGATAGATAGATAGATAGATAGATAGATAGATAGATAGATAGATAGATAGATAGATAGATAGATAGATAGATAGATAGATAGATAGATAGATAGATAGATAGATAGATAGATAGATAGATAGATAGATAGATAGATAGATAGATAGATAGATAGATAGATAGATAGATAGATAGATAGATAGATAGATAGATAGATAGATAGATAGATAGACAGACAGATAGGTAGGTAGGTAGCTAGGTAGGCAGGCAGGCAGGTAGGAAAATAATAAGAAAGCTAGGTAGATAATAAATAAAAAGGAAAGAAGAAAGACAGATGGGTAGAGACTACATAAAGATATATAGTAGACAGATAAATGAATGTAAATAGGACACTTATAAGGAAGCTAGATAGAAAGGCAGTCAAAGAGATAAATAAACAAGTAGACAGAGAAATACTTAGATAAATATAAACAGATAGATATAAAGATAGATAAATAGATGGATATAGTTTTATAGATAAATGGATAGATTGATAAATTAATATATGACAAATAAATAAATTCGCAAATTAATTAATAAATTGATTGAATAATAAACGGACAGACAGCTAGACAAATTTAAATATTTAATAGTATTTTTTTATAAATATTGACTAATAGTTTTTATAGAAGATTAATAAAAATAATTTCGAGTTTAATAGAAAATTAAATGTTTATGGGTAATCTAGTCATCACCGTGACAGAATTTGACTAATTTTTCAATTTATTTATTTTATATTCTTTAAACATTTTCGTAAATTTTATTAGATTTTCTTTTTTGTAAACTGTTTTCAATACTATAAACAAACAATAATGGAGTGTACTTAAAATGTTTTTCTTAAGGATAGTTTATTTAGTTACTTTCAAGATAATTACAATAATTTTAAAAGAAACAAGTTTGTTTGGATTAATCGGTTGTAATATTCCATCACAAAAACTAACGTAATAAATAGATAAAAAGTTATCTAATTTATTTCTGAATATTTTAAATACATGTTTTGCTTTTAAATTGAACCCAATCATTTTATAATTAAGCATAAAACAAGCAGTTTACGTAGATGATGATGATGATTATCCAGAAGTTATTCTGAATCATCAATTATATAGCAAAATCAAAACGTTATATGGCTTTAAATCAGAGATCTCTGATTTGGAATGGATTAACTAATTTATAGATAAAAGCAGAGATAATCTCAGCTCATGAAATGGAAGACTTCAATTTTTATCACACTTTTATGAATTTTAAAAGAATTTATTTACTTTTAAACAATATTTGATTGATGAATTTATAAGCACAATAGACTTAACACATTAAGTTTTGAAAATTGTAATTGTATATTGGAACAATTTCCTTCCCCGACTTCAACTGTTATTTTAGAAAAATTCAAATGTTTATACTTTTCCAAATATCTTCAACTATTAGTGATACAATAATATCTAGTCACAAAATATCACACAATCATTATTCCCTACTCTTACACAAGCTGTTGAAATAGGCAAAACTCTCAGTACAATAACACCCACTCAGGGCAAGCCAGAGTAATCAAGGGGTACAAGAAGATTTATGCATAAAATCCCTACTTAGTGCTTACTTATCCAATATCCTTACTGATGAAAGCCACAAGCTAGAAACTAATCTGGGGACATTGAATGAGTAGGCACTAGATAGGGATTTTATGCACAAATCGTTCTGCATCCACTGATTACTCTGACTTGCACTGAATGGTGCTGCTGTATGGAAAACAATATACAGTTATTATAAAACACTATACGAGAATTGAGATGATGATTTTAATGATGTATCCATTCTGTCTAATCATTTAGATTTAGACAAAATATCCAGTTTAATAAACACAGTTTTTTGTAATCTTTAAGAACTGAAAAACTACAAGTTCTGATATCTGAAGAAGTTTTAAAATATAATAATAATACATTAGATTCAAAAATACAGATACTTGGAGTTTTTTAGAAATATATAAGTGTATGAACTTAGAATGCCTGACCTTAAGGATGTTTTGATTGTTTCATTTTTAAAAATAAAGGAAATAGATGATACATCAATAATTAGCATAAAATATCAATGTTTTCTAAAACAGCCTTTTAGTTTTTAGATACATTCACTGTACTGGATATTTTAAAAAA
Organism: Epiperipatus broadwayi; assembly: GCA_028023455.1. Lineage (NCBI taxonomy): Eukaryota > Metazoa > Onychophora > Udeonychophora > Euonychophora > Peripatidae > Epiperipatus > Epiperipatus broadwayi. The sequence continues at coordinate 2,880,472 of JAQFVV010006225.1, read as the reverse complement.
TATATAAATGAATAAATGGAGTGGATACATCATTAAAAAACATTCATCTCAATTCTTGTATAGTGTTTTATACTAACCTATATATTATTAGTAGGAGCTGAAGGTATTTGAAAAAGTGTAACATTTGAAATTTTCTGAAAAACATTTAACACATCAATTAGATAAAAGAAGTAGGCCAACATACAATTACAAATTTCAAAACTAAATTCGTTAAATATATTGTGTTTATAAAAATTCATCAATCAAATATTGTTCAAAAGTAAATCAGTTCTTTAAAAATTCATAGAAGTGTGACAAAAATTTTCCGTGGAATTAGATTATCTCTATCTCTACTTTTATCTATACATTAATTAATTCACTCCAAATTTTTCTGCTCTAAAGCCATATAATATTTTGATTTTTCTATATAGTTGATGATTCAGAATAACTTCTGAATAATCATTATCTACAAAAATTGTTTGTTTTATGCTTAATTATAAAATGATTAGATCAATTTAAAAGCAAAACATGTATTTAAAATATTACATGATCACCATTTCTTATGCTAGTATATAACTGTTATTAAACAGGCAAAACTCTCCATACAGTAGTGCCACTCAGTGCCAACCAGAGTAATCAATGGATGCCAGAAGGCTTGTGCATAAAATCCTCATCTAGTGCCTACTCATTCAATATCTCCAGACTAGTTTCTGGCTTGTGGCCTTTGTCAGTGAGGAGCTTTGGATCTGAGAGTACTGCACCTAGATCTTAGGATCTAATGCAACCCTCCAGCAGCCACCTTTTATCTCTACTTAACTACAAAACTATGAGAATAAAATTGAAAACACAATAATATTTTCAATCTAAGCTCAATAGCTTATATAGTCATATGGTTGGCACTGAGTGACACTACAGTATGGAGAGTTTTGCCTGTTTAATAAAAGTTATGGGCTAGCATAATAAATTGTGATCATGTAATGTTTAGTGGTTTAACACCCATTCTGTATAATAGGATAGTGGTGGCTATGGTTGTTAAAGAGCCAAAGACACCAAAATGTATGGGCACTGAACTGAGTTCAGACCCATATGACTAGATAAGCTATTGAGGTTAGATTGAAAATATTATTGTGTTTTCAATTTTATTCTCATAGTTTTGTAGTTAAGTAGAGATAAAAGGTGTCTGCTGGAGAGTTGCATTACATCCTAAGATCTAAGTGCAGTGCTCTCAGATCCAAAGCCCCTCACTGACAGAATCCACAAGCCAGAAACTAGTCTGAGGATATTGGATGAGTAGGCACTAGATGGGGATTTCTGGCATCCATTGTTTACTCTGGTTGGCACTGAGTGGCACTACTGTATGGAGTGTTTTGCCTGTTTATTTAAAATATTGAGAAATAAATTAGATAACTTTTTATCTATTTATTATATTAGTTTTGTGATGGAAATATTACAGTCAATTAATCCAAACTAATCTGTTTTTTTTTAAAGATTGTAATTAAATGCAGTGCAGCTGTAAACTATGTTGTATCTAATTATGTGATTTTAATAATACACTATTCAAAGTAAAATAAAAATAAGCACCCAAAAATGTAAATAAATCAACAAAAAATCCATTGAAATTCATAAATTTTAATATTTGGCAGCCATTTTTTCTTTTCTGAGCTAGTACATACAAATTATATATATTAATAAAAGGATCCTGTTTATGTTTGAAAGCACATAAGTTTTAATCTTTCTTTATTATCATTTCTAAATTTGATGTACAGTATTTTGCTTAATAAAATATTTTCTAAAAGTTCTACAAGATTTCAGAATAATCCTTAAACATTAGCATAAGTGGGAAGATAGTAATTTTTTGAAAAGAAGATGAGTCTATTGTTCTATAAGAAAAAACTAAAAAAAAAGAAGAAGGAATATTATCCAGAGTGTATTTTGCAGATAAAAATATGGCAGCAGTTAGGTTTTCTTATTCTTATTACTTCAATAGGTGCACTAGTGAACATACACTCTGTAAAATAAAAATAAAAATCTCCATTTATAATAATTATATTATTTATTTTTTTAATATTCAATTTATACTATAATTTTGATTTATATGTATTGAAGCAGTCGGATCTGAGTTCGATCCTAGCTTCATGTTATTTATTCTAATACTAACCTTAAATTTCCGATGCAATGGGGCTTTATACGTTCAATCCACGCTAATTTCCAAAATGAATAACTTGTTTCAAATACGTAGTAAAATTAGTTAGTTTAGTTAAATTTGATCAATTCTCTAAATAAATTCATGATAAAATATTCATGAATTTATATATATTAAATTGCGTGGATTGTGCGTATATATATTTGTAAATATTAAATGTATATAATTGTTCAAAGTTTCATTGCTCGGGAATACTTTTTTTTTTACTTATAAATAATTTGTAAAGTTTTCATTAAAAGCTACATCCTTCCAAAGGCTTTCAAATTCTCAAAAACAACAGTAAAGTTTTATTAATTAAAAAAAGATAAGAATTCAATTTTTATTAAAATCATTTCAGACTTTAAGAATTCATTTTCTAATTAGGAAAGGAATTCACAAATTAGTTTGAAAGCTTATCGAAGGAATGTTTTGGAAAACAACTAATTATAAGAAAAACCAGATTGATAACAAAATGAGCCTAGCAGGCATCAGAAACAGTAGATATATAGCCCTGAAAAGTAAAGAAGGGGTTAGTGAGTTTTGGTTGTAGAGTAGTGCAGTGAACTTGTGTGTATAAAAATTGTATTTCATCATGATAGAGGCTAGAACATCAGGAATCTGCTAGTTCCTAAAGTCCTGAGAAATCTTCAATGGGCTCTGAAGTTTTGGATCGATAATTTGCTAAAATAATGAAAGCTACTAAAATACTACCCCAGTAGTTAACCAATGATGCCTACGTTTTCAACAACTTGGAGGTGTAACTTAAGGACCACGGAAGGTAATATGAACGTTAAACTTTCTGGCCAGTTCGAACTTTATTTTATACTCCTCCTATTTAAGAGCTCTTTATTATTTAATGTAAATCTTTATAAAATGCTAATATAAATTTATATTGTAATTCTTTCAATCTCTAGTCTTTAAACTTTTTCTTTTCTTACCTGGCTTCGTTTAATATATATGTTGGTGGCTTTATTAATGTGTATTTAAAAATTATATGCCAATAATCTTTGACTATGAGCCTTTGATTCCATTTGCCTCACGCAAATAATATAACATTAATTTCCAATAGTAATTCTCGCCCATTAGAACTAAATTTGAAAGTTCTATTAATCATCGAGTCGAAAGAAAATATTACATGTTTATTATTTGATAATTGTAATCATCATCTCAGAAGATGTGAAGGAACACTTACAACATTTGGAAATGTTCCTGAATGAATGCAGAATGAAGAATATCACAGTGAATTTAGAGAAAAGCCGTTTTGCTATTGGGGAGATAACCTTCCTTGGTCATGTCATTAACAAACATGGTATCAAGGTACATCCGGACAAAGTTGCAGCCTAGAGAAGTTTCCAACCCCGACTACTGAAACAGATCCGATCATTTCTTGACTTTGCAACTTTTATCACAATTCTATCCAAACTTTGCCCAGGAAACTAGGAATCTTATAGACCTCATAAAAAAACCGAAAGTGGGAATGGACCCCACTCCATGACCAGGAACTACTAAACATAAAAGAAAACTTTCTACGGGCGGTTATGCTGCACCACCCTGATTTTATGACCTTTTACGTACAAACTGACACACAAACAAGGGCTGGGCTGTTTTGTTTCAAAAGGGTGATTCTGGTGAACATCAAGTGATATATTTTTGCAGTCGTGCTTTAAAGGGTGCTGAAGTACATTACACCACCACTGAGCAAGAAACTCTTGCCATAGTATGGGCATGCCAGAAATTCGCAGTTCCTTCTGGGATCAGAAGTTGTCATCATAACTGACTACCGATGTCTAGAATTTCTTAATAAGAGTTTCCTCACCAATGACCGACTCATTAGATGGAGCTTGGTCCTCCAACAATTTCAGTATAAGATCCAATATTGCCCAGGACCAGAGAATGTGGTGGCTGACGTTTTAAGTCGCCATCCAGTACAAATGAGCATACAGAACCCAAAAATAAACGATCAATCCTTAAAAATTATGGTCACCAAAACATTGAGTCCCGCCGAGGCGAGCTAAGGAATCTTGCATACTGGCAGGGCATACAATATCACCACATTATTCTGGAGTTGTCCAAGACCCAGAGTAAGGACAAGAACCTACAAAGCAAATACACTCACTTTCGGGTCAAGGAGGGTATTTTACAGACCAAAACTGGGGACTATACTGCACCATGGAAAACTATGGTCCCAGATAGGCTGAGACCATCCTTACTTAGGCACATTCATCAAATCATTGGGCACTACGGACCAAGAAAGACAGAAGAGGCAGTGCTGTCAGTTTTACTGCCAGGAATGTACAATCAGATTCTCACTACTATTAGACAATGTGACATCTGTGCTGCCACTAAATTTCCAAATAAATCATATGCAGGAGGTATGAAACCAGTGATGGCCACAAGACCAAATGAAATCCTCCTATAGATCATTATGGGCCCCTTCCCAAATTTAGGACCTTTCAATACTTGCTTGTCACATATGATATTTTTTCAAAGTATGTTCAAATTTACCCAGTGCGAACCACAAATTCACGAAATGCCATTCGGGCCCTACAGGATAAGCAATTTTATGAGGTAGGTAAGCCTGAGACCATATTATCAGATCATGGCTCAGCGTTCACCTCAAAAGAGTGGAAGAATTGGACAAAAAAACAAAAGGTAAATCATCGTATGACATCAATTAGAAACCCGCAGTCCAACCCATGTGAAAGAGTTATGAGAGAAATTAGTCAACTCTTTCGTGTGTGCATACCTACAGATCATCGGAGATGGGTGGATAAACTTCCATATGTTATGGACTGCATTAATAATACAATGAATGAGTCAACGGGTTTCGCACCTACACGTCTTCACTATGGGCAGCCATGTCAGGCCATTTTTTCTTCACTATTACCAAAAGATGAAACGTGTATTAACCCAATAACTGACCAAGATATGGCCAGAAAGCGGCTAGCGCAGATGGCCCAGAGGCGAATAAAAAGAGGGAGGATGCAACATTACTATTTTAAAGTTGGGGATCAAGTTTGGTTAAGATCACCAAGAACTAGTAATGCCCCTAAGAAAGAATTCAAGAAATTCTTCCCATTATACAGTGGGCCATATGAAATAATAAAGGATTGCCATGACAATGCGTTTTTGCTAAAGGGAAAGGGACTCCAGGGGGTTTACAATGCCAGACAGTTAAAACCATATGTGCCACCTGATCCAGGGAAACAATAGGACATTTATTAAATGACAGATATATATACAGAGGACCGACTGATACAACCATAGGGAAATGAGACTTGATTATCGGACCGATTTATTATAAACCCATTTATAAGTTGAATATTCAAAAAATGGATCGCAGTGAGACATGTACAATTTGTAGCTTGGGCAGGTTATATTATTCACACTCATGCTGTTCTCCCAGAGTCTATACACTTATGCAACTATATCCTGCGTAAGTAAAGTCATTTTTTTTTCATTGTTTTTTTTTAAGTGAAAAGAAATGAAGCAGTCGGATCTGAGTTCGATCCTAGCTTCATGTTATTTATTCTAATACTAACCTTAAATTTCCGATGCAATGGGGCTTTATACGTTCAATCCACGCTAATTTCCAAAATGAATAACTTGTTTCAAATACGTAGTAAAATTAGTTAGTTTAGTTAAATTTGATCAATTCTCTAAATAAATTCATGATAAAATATTCATGAATTTATATATATTAAATTGCGTGGATTGTGCGTATATATATTTGTAAATATTAAATGTATATAATTGTTCGAAAGTTTCATTGCGTCGGGAATACTTGTTTTTTTTTTACTTTTAAATAATCTGTAAAGTTTTGCGATTAAAAGCTACATTCCTTCCATGGGCTTTCAAATTCTCAAAAAAACAACAGTAAAGTTTTATTAATTAAAAAAAGATAAGAATTCAATTTTTAATTAAAATCATTTCAGACTTTAAGAATTCATTTTCTAATTAGGAAAGGAATTCACAAATTAGTTTGAAAGCTTATCGAAGGAATGTTTTGGAAAACAACTAATTATAAGAAAAAACCAGATTGATAACAAAATGAGCGCTAGCCGGAGGCATCAGGAAACAGTAGATATATAGCCCTGAAAAGTAAAGAAGGGGCTAGTGAGTTTTTGATTGTAGAGTAGTGCAGTGAACTCTGTGCATATTAATTTGTATTTCATCATGATAGAGGGCTAGAACATCAGGAATCTGGCTACGGTTCCTAAAGTCCTGAGAAATCTTCAATGGAGCTGCTGAACCGTTTTCCGGATCGATAATTCTGCTAAAATAATGAAAGCTACTAAAATACTACTCCAGTAGTTAACCAATGATGCCTACGTTTTCAACACTTGGAGGTGTAACTTAAGGACCAGCGGAAGGGGTAATATGAACGTTAAACTTTCTGGCCAGTTCGAACTTTATTTTATACTCCTCCTATTTAAGAGCTCTTTATTATTTAATGTAAATCTTTATAAAATGCTAATATAAATTTATATTGTAATTCTTTCAATCTCTAGTCTTTAAACTTTTTCTTTTCTTACCTGGTGGTTCGTTTAATATATATATGTTGGTGTGCTTTATTAATGTCGTATTTAAAAATTATATGCCAATAATCTTTCGACTCGATGAGCCCTTTGATTCCATTTGCCTCACGCAAATAATATAACATTAATTTCCAATAGTAATTCTCGCCCATTAGAACTAAATTTGAAAGTTCTATTAATCATCGAGTCGAAAGAAAATATTACATGTTTATTATTTGATAATTGGCAAATAATAAACTATTAGCTTCATTTTTCACCTATGTCCCCAGCTACTAAGTTACAATTGTTTATATACTCACAAAATGTTATAATATTGATTTCTTGTTCTACTAATATATATTTATTCGAATATAACCTTAAATGTTTTTATTGCCAAAAAGGGTCGATAAAGGGTTAAATGTATTTTAATTCCATTTTTGTTATTTTAAATTGATATTCAGGAAGGGCACGAATATTAAGGCATAATTAAGATAGTTTATAAATGTTTTCAAAATAGTTCGATAAAGCTCGTTTGACTTTAATTAATTGGTCAAGTCATCACGTAGAGCATTCTACATGGGTTTTATTTTTCAACGATGACTATCAAGTCATCATCATCAAATGTTGCTGACGTAGGGCCATCTTCCGCTCCGTTAGGCTGGTCGGTGATCATATTTTCGCATTTAAATTTCTCGAGGAAGAAAATACTTCCTTTCCGTTCCATTAGTCAAAGGGCGTAAGACTTGCCAAATGCAAGCCGCCATAGGACTTCGACCATCGACTAGCAATCATCTTTCAATTTTACTCACTGCCTTGTAATTCGTCAGTACCATTGCGTCCTTGTTTCAGTAAAACCCGCTCCGTGCTCGTAATTCGTGATGGAGTGATTTAAATTAAAGTCGAACCAATCCTCAAGTATATTTCGTTTAAATCAGTTCTCAAATCAAGATTAAAGTTATGCCTTGAAATACGTTTTGCTCTTCATGAATAGATTTCCGAATGTGAAGATAAATCTCATATTCCACCGTAATAAAATTAGAACAATCATTTCCGTTCTAAATAAATACCTTTATCCACCTTTATATTTTCTTGTTGGGGGCATAGACATAGAATTCCAATATTGCGTAATTTCCATTGGCATATGATAAGGACCGCCATTCTTATTATATTTATAAATTCTTTTAAAGACTAGAGATCACTAATGCAATCTATATTTTCTTGAACCAAACAAATTATTATTATTATTAAATATTTTATAACATACTTGGTTTCTTAGTTCATCATCCTTTTTATAATTATTTAAATGTTAATACTCGCTGTCTGTGTTGGCAACCCGAACATACATATGATGTGATTTAAAAAGTATTCAAAGTAATTAATTATTAGATATTCGTGTCAGTGCAAGGAGTCTCTAGTCATCACCAACCGTTGAGCTAGTTCTTGGCGCATAGCACTGTGCCGTCGATTTCTGCTATCTGAGCTGTTGAGTTGGGTTTGAATTCGGTTTTGGTTAAGCTGAGTTCGAATCCGATTTGACATTGGGGGTGGTGGTTTTCGACCGGTACAGTATGCATAAAAAGTATCTGTGTTATATATGTGTGCTTTGAAAAGTATGATCCATGTGCAATTCAATAAACAATAGGTATTCTATTCTAATCATTGTTTATCAACAAAAGGTGATCTATTATGTTATTTCATTTGAATGAAGGAAGGCTTGGAACAAACATAGCATAATATTCAAAACAATATATAAAAAATATAATAAAATTCTATGAAAATATTTAAAGAATATAAAATAAAAAATTGAAAAAGGTATTTTTGTGTTATCTTGTCTACCAAGCCTGGTAGACATTTTTTAAAAAAAATATATAGTTTCAGGAGCATATAAATTCTATGCAGATGATTTGTCTCTGTTTTTTTTTTTTTAAATATAATATCATGTTTCTATTTTTTTAATTTCTTTTAATACAAAAAATAGTAATAAAGTAAAAATATTATAATTAACAATGATAAATAAATGATAAATAATATAATGAATGCCAATGTCTATATATATTAAAACAGTAATCAAATAGCTTCATTTACCCTTTATAAATAAAATATAAAGATGTTTCATTATTTGATTACTGTTTTAATATATAGTGACATCAGTGTTTGCATATTATAATATTTACTTTTTATTTATTATTATTATTGTTAATTGTAATATTCCTACTTTATTTATTTTTTGTATTAATAAAAAAAAATAGAAACATAACATTAGTTTTAAAAAAGCAAATATTAAATACCACCACTAGTCAGCCATTTTGTTTTTTAACATTTATTGCATACTTCTGAAATTGTATAATTTAAAAAAAAGTCTGCCAAGCTTTGTTAGATACAATAATATACAGTTATCTTGAAAAAGTTTGTGGAATTCATTTACATTAGCATATCCAACCTTTTATATAGATTGTCTGTCATTCTGCAAAATGATCTTAAAATGAAACACATTTAAACATAGGAAGAGATTAACGAAGCCTTATTCATTACAGTTAATTTGATTTCAAAGACTCAATTGATTTTTATTTATTCAATACCATTTTATGTTTGCAATAAGTTATATCAGAAAACAGAAGGCAATGGGTTGAGTCTCTGTATACATATATACCAATGTAATAATAGGCAGTCTCAAAGCAGATCATATTTAAACCAATCAGATTTTAACTTTTTTTAATCAATACATTTCTCTACTTTGCATTCTTTTATATCATTTTATTATATGACATTTCTTCCCTTAATAGATCATGACAAAAAGTGCAAATAACATGCATTGTTTTTCTTGTTTATTTGTAATAGTTCACACACCCACACAAACAGAATACTATTATTTGTTCCATTTATTACTTAAAATTTTCAGTTCTGGTTCGATGGTTTCTCCAGATATGTAAAAAATATCAGAGTGGATACTAAATCGGTACCTATGACATTACTTTCACTCACGTTATGAACAATTTCTATCGATTTTATAACAATTCGCACACATATATATTACTTAATCATAGTTTATCTTGTTACTCTCTCTTCTTCTTTTTTCTGTCTTACTTACTTATTCAGTTTGCTATATGAATAAATAAATACTTTCAATAGGAGAATGAGTCAATATTTCTTCCGAGTAAAAAGGAATTTAAAAAGCTGGCTTTATAATTAGTGGACAATTTTAGCTCTTATCGACTGGCGTTTTACCCTTCACAAAAATTGAATAAAAGAATCTAACCAAGCTACCTAGTAATAACTTAACTATATATTTGCCTGAAAAAAAACAACAACTTTTAACTACTTAGTTAAAGTATTTAAATTAAGTATATGTGTCTATGTTTTATAAGGAAATCTTGATAAAATAATTGCCTCAAATCCTCAGAGTCTGAGTATTTTATACAAGATGGGAGAAAGATATGTTTGTTTATGTATATAGTATTTAAATTGAAAAAGGTTATTGAAAAAAGAGATAAACTAAAACGTTAACTTAATTTTCTGTTTAAGTATAAATGATTAGCTAAAAACGTTTTTCTATTTATTTCCAATCAATTATTTTTCTCCTACAAACGTCGACTGTCTGCTAAATAGGATTTCTAAATGTAGCCAGAAAGTATACATTACGATTTGGAAAATAATATGTCTGTTAAATTAGGAAAACTATTAGATTTTATTTTATTTTAATAATACAGGAGAAGAATGGTTTGTTTTTATGTTATATGACCATTTATGATAAATTTCACTTATAATTCTCAATCATTATTTCTATATTTATTATTGCATTTATACAGAGAACACACACGCCCATTTAATCAATTCATTTGTAACTACCTAACACATAAAATGGCATTTTCTAGAAATTTTAAGATTTTTTTTTATTGGCGGGAAATTAAATCATTTTATGCAACTTTCAATTAATAGTCAATATATATTTAGTTTAAGCTTTATAAATAAAATTTTGATTTTTTTTTTGTTGTTGTTGTAGTAATAGTAGTAATAATAGTAGCAGTAGTAGCAGCAGCAGTAGTAGTAGTAGACTACTACTACTACTATTATTATTATTATTATTATTATTATTATTGATATTTTATGATGTTGCCTATTAATTGCTAATTGTAACTATCTAATGTATTCTAGTCTCTGCCATATTTTTCCAATGGAAACAATTGATACTGCACTTCTTTAGCAAATTTTTAAGATAATCCTTATACTATAGATATATTGTATCCATAAAAACTATGTCCTAGTTTACCTAAAACATTTTTTTAAGAAGTCTATCATTAAATTGGGAAGAAAATTTTTTGTTGAATCCATAAAAATACTTGTTCTTATTTAATTCGAGTGAGCTGATCTTAAATCTGACATTAGTTTTTCTCAGTAAGCTACAGTTTTTTTGCAATTCAAGATTTTAGGTTTTCATCTTATTGTAAAATTTTCAACATTTAGTTTAAGGATAATGAAGTAGAATGTCTTCTTGGGTATTATCTTTGTGAAAATATAATAATTTATATAATGCAGTAAATACACTAAAAGATATGATTGCATCAGAATTTGAGAAGACTACTGATATCATGACAGTAAACGAAGTGTCTTCGGATAAAAAGTCCACAAAAATTTGTTCATGCTTCCTAAAATAGGATACTTTAGCTGACCGGTGGAGTACATTCTTTTCTTGAAGCCTGGAGGCTAATAACTCAGTTGCTTCCTTTGATAGGCCCGAATCTCTTACTAAGTCATTCAATTCGGGTTGTCTAAACTGCTGAGGGGTTTTAAGGACTGCTTAGCATCTGAAGAAGACCCTTCACCATGTTCACATACTTTGTCCTTAGAAGAAGTAAAACCAATGAAAACTGAAACCAGGAGTGTCTCAGAGTATGGAATAGGTCGTATTGCTGAAGGAAGGATATGTGATCATATGCTGTTTTTTCTTGCCGGTGCCCTTTGTATGAATCAGACAGAAATAACAGTCACTGCTGTGGTTCTTAGGTTCACACCAAATCATGGAAATATCAAAAGGCATTTCTTTGTGTTTTCCTTTTGTCCAGTCATGAAGCATTTCCTCACAATTATGACACACAATATGAAGAGCCCAATTCTTGTCTTAATCACCAAGGGGAACTTGAAAATAGGCAATATATGCATGTGTCACAAATGATGAAATATTGTGCCTTTGATGTTGAAGAGTGTAACAGCTGCATATATAACAGAAGATGTCAGGACTTTTCTTACATTTACGCATACTCAAAGAAGCCATAATTCAATCTAAAAACAAAATAAGAGAGTGTTTTTTATCAGATAATAATTTTTTACATTTAAAAACAACTACAATTATGTGAAAGTGATGTTTGTAAATTATTAATTGCCTTGTGGTTATGTTGTCCTTTAACTCCAATTTGAAAACCAATGCATACCATTAACTATAACAAAAAGAAATTAAAATTGCATAAAAACTAGAGCATGCACCAAAAAACGGATTTCAGATTTGGAATCAGTGATGCAGAAATATATAGAAAAAGTTCTAAAACCTCATGTAACAGAAAATGAAAAAAAATTGTTGCCCAGTGTTATTCATTTGTTTTACATGTCCAATACAATGAAAGTTATAATAGTGGACTCTATAAAGTATCACATTCAGAAAGTTGAAGATCCTGTCATTGTATTTTTAAATTTGAACCAAATATCCTTAAATGAAACTTTTCTCATGCCTTTAGTTTGCATTAACAGACTACCCAAGTCCTATTTTCATGCAACAAATTAGATGGAATAGCAGCTCTATATACAGCAAACTTAGTCATAGTAATTATCTCCCCATGATAAAATATCCTATCTTTGGAGAAAAAATTGTAATAATTTAAATATATATATAAATTGTAATAATTTACTGAGATCTTCCATCACAATGATAAATTAATATTAAATATATATAATAATAATTTATCATTCTTTTATTGATAACATACTATTTACAAATATTATGACAAAGGAAAATTTAAATTCCACAGTTAGCAGTTCAGGAGGTTAAATGCTTAATTAATCTATAACTATTTCAAAAATGAGTGTTTATTAGGAATGTTAATGATAATAAAAGTTAATGATGTCCCTGGATAACCATTCTTTATTATTTCATTTGAGTACATTGTGTTTCTTATTGTTATCATGGAGCATAGGGATGAAAGTATTTTAAATATTTTTAAGTAATTGCACTTGTGAAGCACAAATAGGCATAGAGATGAAAAGTATGGGCAGGTTTAAAAAAGGTATAGCATTTGTTTGATCATTACATGTGGGTTTAAAATTTAGCTTGAATAAAACATTGAGATTTATAAAAGATTAAATAGACATTTTAACCATGATTGGGGAACACAAAAGTTTTGGAACTTGGTTAAGATCATGGCATCTGGCAAGGTTTATCATAGGACATTAAGATTTATGATGAAGCATGAATACTACTCACAACACATCAAAAATCAAATATAAGTCTTGCTCTTTTTTAAATATTAGAAGCTGATGGCCTTTATATTTGAAAATAAAGCCTTGCTCCCTTTTGAGTCTTAGAGGCTGAAAAATTTATCAATCACTCAAACTTCACCTTGGTATTTGAACCTTATAGGTGAGTGAGTAAACCACTTGAAAAAATAGTGGTGAGTGTCAGTACACCTGAGACAATATACATTTTATAATGACAACCATATCACTAGAATAGAATTCTTTTTTTGCAGAAATCTATTTATCCATTCTGGTCATGGGTTTCATAGCTGTTTATTTATCATTTATTATTTAAATTATTACTATTTTTATAATAATATGATCCATAAAATTCACTCTTGCTTTTTAGAAAGGTGTTAATTTCTCCTTTTTTGTAATTTTAATGTCACTTTCAGTATTGTCATATATTTTAACTTTTAAAACATTACAAGTAATTTTATTTCTTCTTAAAACATTTTCCCACTTAAACAGATCCAGGGTCAACAGGGAATGGGCCAGCCTTTACACTTCTAATATCAAGCTTTATGTTTATTAAGATATTTTTGCAGTGATGATGGATTTCTTATCCTAGTTAAATTTAGATATGTTCTGCCATCTTATGGGTGCCTGCTGACATCTTTATGCTGGTTTAGATCTCCATTCTCTTCATTTTCTGGTTCTACTATCTTTGGTCTATTTCTGTTTCTATTCCAGTATTAATTCCTGAATATGCTAATTCTTTGAAAAATTTTCTGCAGTGTCTGGTTTTCTTGAACTAGGAAAACTTCTAGAACAATGTATTATGCATGTTCTGTCTCAGTAACCAGAGCTTCTCTTTTGCCATGATCTATAGGGTTAGAATCTGTAGTCAGTTTTTTTATTTTGATACAACCAGTAGATGCCTCATTTCTCTTTTGTTTGATTGCCTAGTTGCTGTTATGAACTTATCTTCTCCATTATCTATACCTTCCTGATTCTGGAAGCTCAAGTCAATGACATTTAAGACCTCAACTAATTGTACTGTGATTTTTTATTTCATGTTGATGGTTCAATGCAAAAGGTTAAATTGTGTTGAATAATCCTGATGATCTTTCTCTTTGTCATGCCACATGCAGACAAGGTCTTTAATTTTGACACTTGCTTTCTATAACTATCACCATCTTTTATACAAACTCTTTCCTACATAATTTGATATCTGATTGATTCTTAATGTTCTTATTATCAAAAATTATCAAAAATTTGTTCTCTGTATCCATAATTGGATGCTGGTTTCTTTATTAATAAGTTTCACCTTTACTTAGTAGATCCATTGCAGTGAAACTTTTTATGTAATAATTTGTAGGCTTTTGTATATATATTCTGATTTACAGACTTAGCGCTTTCAGATCCCTTGTTGCTCCATATTCATAGTCTTTTTAGGTTATTAGTTATATGCAAATGTATTCAAATTGCCTCCTATATCATCCATTTTTTAGAAATGGTGAAACATGTGTCTCTTCTGTTTATTGATTTGACATCGCTGGTGATGAAACAAGCTTCCTTAACCTTTCTCTTGATATTGTTTCTTTCCATACATAAAATATCAGTCTTGGAAGGCTCAAATCTGTGGTTGAGCTCCTGCTGATGGTCAGAAAATACAAAGCTGCCTTCTTTTTTAATTATTGCTCTTGTATTTTGTGCTGAGCCAATCTATTGTCCCACGAGTTTCTCCATAATAAATCAAATCACACCCTATTTGAGGGCACACAATTCTATAAACTACCTGGGGGGTTTCTTCAATGTTTCTTTTATCTTTTGTATTATTAATAAGCCTATTGGTGTTTGGAGGGGTTCTAAATCCCAGTTTAAATTCCTTCTGTAAGATTTTACTGAAGTTTTTTGCCACTGCAGGTATATATGGTACAGTCAGATGTTGTCTGTCTTTTTTTATATTCTGTTTGAAGTCTTTTGTAACTAATAACCTGAAAAGATTATGAATATGGAGCAACAAGGGCTCTGAAAGTGCTAAGTCTGTAAATCAGAATATATATACAAAAGCCTACAAATTATTACATAAAAAGTTTCACGGCAACGTATCAGCGTATTATTAATTACAAAGTGAATGTGAAATAAAATTTGATATTAGTAGATTCTTGTAAATGATCAAAGGCAATAGCCACTTGTTCTCTTTCTTTTAGCTGATTTAATTGGAAATAATTATACAAACTGTCAAGATGTATGTTCTATGAGAGTCTCTCTCCAGCTTCATCCCTGAGCACTTGACTTTTGAGAAATTGATTTATATAACTCAACATCACACAATTTCTGTGCTAAATTTTCATAGTTTTCTTTTGGGTTCATGTTTCTTGTGGTATCACTTTATTATTTTCCTTAAGTTCTTTTATAGTTTCTAAAAAACAATTTTGTATATCTTCCTTCATCTTTGCATAATCCATTTTTATGTCATATACAATGCTAATTACTTCTAAAGTTTTCTGCATTTTCTCTTGAGTGTCTATGAGTTCTTCTTTAAATAATGAATAAGACAATTTGATTTTCATCTCTCTTCATTTCTTTTCTTCCAATTTTTCTATTCTTTCTACTATACTTTGCAATTTGTTTTCACTAGCTTCAATAGATTTTTTGAATCATTTTCTCTAAATCACTGTATAATCTTTTTTCTATATACTCTTATTTTCTGTTATAATTGCTCTTGTATTTTTATTTCTCGATGCATTTTTTCATTTTTGAATGCATTTGTTTGCTCTATATATATTTTGTTGTTTTCCTTCAAGTTTTAAATGCATTTTTTTAAATTCATTAACTCTTTGGTGCTTTTCTTAAACTTTTAGTTGCATTTCTTTTAATTATTTTTTCAGCATTTCCTGACTTCTTTGTTGGATTTCTTCATTTTTTAAATGCATTTCTTGTAATTGTTTTTGCAACATTTCTTGATTTCATTGTTAAATTTCTCTTATAAGTTCATTTTTAAATCCTTTCAAAAATAAATAGAGCTATCTAATTTTTGTTCTAAAGACTTTTGCATTGTTAGAATAGATTCTTCCTCCATCCACTCTCATTCAATTAGCTTTACTGGTTCTTGCATTGCCAGTAGATCCATGTTTAATTGGGTTTTCATTCTTCTTGTTACCAAACATTTTATCATTTATATAAAACTAAATGTTCTATAATTTTTTTATTGATTGACTTTTTATGCAGATTCACAAACTCAAATATTTTTTCTTTATATACTTCATTAAATAAACACATCAATTTCAACCTTTCATATGCAATCTTCTTCAAAATAAAAATATACCTTTGCCTTAATACATATATATGTGAGAGAATTTGTATTTATGTTATGAATCATTATCATCATCATAATCATTTGGTTAATATTACTATATTTAAATTAAATCATTTTTAAAATTTTTATTAAACATTCAACTCTCAACATATTTAATATTTATATGAATCAAGATTTATAATACATATTAAAAATATCATTGTACATCTTTGTATGTCTTGGTTTAAACCAGGTTATGTGAAGATTTACCATTACATATTTTGTGCAACCAACATTGTGGACCTGAATATCTCTTTATTCTGCTAAATTTCACTTCAGTGCAAGTACATATTTGTCACAAATAACCTTGTAGCCTAAAAATCCATTTTCTTATGTTGAAATTTCACTTCTGTATGGTTGTAATGTATTCGATATTAAAGTATGAATAAATTTAACATATTGTGGGTGTACAATAAATAAATATAATACAATAAATCTTTGGAATGAGAAATAAAATTAGCATTTATAAAAAATGTCTGGAATAATATTTTATGAAAGCAGTAGCTTATATCTAGGTAGGCAAAGTAATATTTAATAAACTGAATATCATCTTGCCTACCTAGATTTAAGCTACTACTTTCATAAAATATTAATACAGATACTGTTTTTTATAAATGCTAATTTTATTTCTCATTCCAAACATTTATTGTATTATTCTTATTTATTATACACTACCATATGCTAAATTTATTTATGCTTTAATATCCAGTACATTACATGACTGATAAAAGTGAAATTTAAGCATAAGAGAAGGGATGTTCCTACAATGTTATTAGTGATGAATATGTACCTGTACTGAAGTGAAATTTAGCAGAATAAAGAGATATTCAGACCCACAATGTTGATTGAACACAATATGTAATGATAAATATTCACATAAACTGGTTTGAACTAAGACATACAAAGATATACAATAATATTTTTAATATGTACTGTAAATCAAATAAATATTAAATATGTTGATAGTTGAATGGTTAATAAAATTTTAAAAAATGATTCAATTATAATATATATATAATAATATTAACCAAATAATGATGATGATAATGATTTCTAATATAAATACGAGTCCTCTCAAAAATATTTTATTTGTTTTTCAGTATCAATAAAATAAAAAATGAAACTCTCAGGTATCAAACTTAACTAGAAAGTTTACTTTTGGAAAACTTATTAACTTTTGATCATCATCATCTCTAAAATATTATTGCCATCTCTGCATGTTCTCCAGTGCATTGCATGATTTTCAGAATGGTAGATATTATTATCATATAGGATATTAACAATCTAATGTTTGGATTGAGTTAGATAAGCAAACACAAACTAATTGGATTAATAAAAAATAACTTAATTTATTAACAATGCATAAATAAAAACTTAATGTATAGATTCACAATTATTAATATATATATAAAATATGAACTATATAGTAATAAAAGGTATTTTTATTTTAAGTTTAAGACTTTATAATATCTATAGTAATAAGATCTTACCATATGAAATTAATTAAATAGTTTCAAACCACGGTATTCTGCATATATTCTTTCTTTTACTATATTTATGGTTATCTTTATTAATTCCTCCAATGATGGTAGTTCTTATTGGACAGGGTGATGTTAAAGAGGAACTATCAATAGCATTGGTGTCATTATATAAGGTATGGTATCAATATATCTTGGGCGGTTCTTATGGTACTGTCCATCTCTTCCTTCACTGCATTATTAAGGAAAGCACTGGTTGCTTTTGAAAAACTTCAGCATTAATTTCTGAATCTGCTGCATTTTTCAGGTATTTTGACAAATAGTTATTTTGTTGCTTAGACATACATAGCAGATAGTCGTTTTCTAGATAAAATCATCACACTGTCTGTTATAACTAGAGTATTGAAAGATATAGTATCAGTAAATCTTGAGTAGTTCTTATGGTACTGTCCATTTCTTCCTTCACTACATTAGTAAAGCAGGAACTGGTTGTTTTTGGAAAACTTCAGCGTAAATTTTTTTTCCTTAATTTTTTAGGCAGTTTACTCAAGTGACATGTATATTTGCATATATACATTCATGGCAGTTTACACATTTTTTTATACAGCTCTGTAATATAACTAATCTGGATGCTATCAGATTTGTTTTAATTACAATATATACAAATCAAATTAATGTCTATTATAGATTAATTATTGTAATAATAATAAAACAATAAAATATTGATGATGATAATAAATTTTATAAATAAGTTTTATAAAATCATATTTATTTGTAAAATTTATTATCACCATTAATATTTTATTGTTTTATTAATAGTCAAGTTGCAAACTTTTGTGTCTATATAAACATATTGGACCATAGGTAAAGGTGAGTATTCACCTTTATTATAAATCTTGTTACCTTGACAATAGATTGAGATTGTTGATTGTTATCGATATTAATATTGTTTAAGTATCGAATACTTTCATATATATATATACACACAAATATACTTACGATAAATTACAAATTTAAAATCTATATAGTATACATTAAGATATCAAAACAATTAACAAAAAAAATAATATTATGCAATAGGCATGCATAGACACGTATGTATATTTAAAGTACAAGCTCTATTTATTTTTTTTAAAAAAAAAACATGCTTTTATTACTGTTCTTTTGAATTTTCATTATATAATAAAAGGGAGTTTTTAAAAATGTTTCAACTACAATATTATATTTATATAAGGATATAATAAAATAATAACAAAAGCTTTTTTTTTTCATTTTTCCTAAAATAAAAATTGAGGATGATAAAATGCAAACGGTATGTTGTCTCAATGGAATTAAATTATTACCTATAATTTTAAACGCATCTTGCTTTGTAGAGAAATAGTGGATATTTATTTATTGATAGGAAGTGCAGATTTGCAATCACCTAGCATAATTCTTTTTTTAAAAAAATAATTTTAGTATTTTTGATATCAAACTGTGGGTAGAGGAATCAGTTGTTTTTGGAACCGTGGATTTGGAATTCCCACTTTAATTAGGTTGGAATATTATATCTTTGTTTGTTATACAACTATTCTAAATTTTTATTTTAATGTAAATGTTTAAATAGCATAATAAGATTATAAACAGAGACTTTACTGTCGTGATTTATGCAATTGTGATTGTCGCCATTTTTATGCTGATATATATATATTGCTTTATTTTTATTTCATTAATTTTATTTCATATTTTAATTCTTATAATTACTAAGAGCATCATATAATAATTATGTTTATGTTATGAAATTATTTGCTTTTGATTGTATAAAAATCCACAGAACAAACTTGCTTGAGATCAATCAATAAAATGATTTACCATAATAATAATGTAAAGGTGTTGAAGGTGATTAAAAACAAAATAATATTATGATGAGAGCTTTTATTATAAAATAAAGGACCATCAACATTATAAATATTTTTTTAAGATGATCATGTTTTGTTGCTGTTAACCATTGTAAAGTTAAAATAGGAAAAGACAGGAAACTATCTTTGAGAAGTTGATTATTAAAATGAAACTTTGTTTACATCTGTTGTGGATTTAAATTTGATTCTTAATAATATCACTAATTAGATAGCTCATTTTTATAAGATCTGAGGCAGCAAGTTATAAATCATTTTATATTTGCAAGTCTTTTAATAAAAAATATTATAATGATATTGTTAAAGGAAGACATTTTTATTATTTTACATATATATATATTAAAGTGAAAATTGTCACAAAAATATGTAAACATATATTTCAATTTAATCACTGTATGTGCTTATTTGTTAATAACAATCTTACACTAACATTTTGTCTGGATGACATCTGCCATATCTGGTTAGTGGAGATCGCTCAAGTTGTTCCAGAAATGCTGCAAAACAATTAATATATTTTATTTGCAACAAGCATACATATATTCGAACTATTTTAAAGTATATGCACACACACGCGTTATTGTCATTTGATTTACATGTCGAACTTTCTATACTTGCAACTTTGACAAAATCCACTTGTTATATAAGCATTTCAATAATTGTTTTTGACTTATTTTCTACTTAAAGCAAAGGTAGGTATTATATAAAATACAATTACAACCAGACTTACAATACTTGAAAACAATCGTAGTGTCAGTTTATCATTGTTGCTACATTTTTAATGTAATTAATTTTGGCATCTTTTTTCTGAGCTATATTGCAAGTTTTATTAATAAAATTTAAAAACAGCCTAACTGAAATTTAAAATATGGAGAAACTATATACAGTAATAATATATAAAACTTCGATTCCCTATATTGCTGTAACTAGATTGATAATCATTAACAGAAAAACCCAATGAATGACATTTTTTAAAAAACTTATCGTTACCTTTCTAAGATCGCTCATTTTAAAATCCTTATCCGTCTGTTAAATTCAGTTTTTAATATCAGATCTGCCTTTTAAATTTTAAAGGATTTTTGATGGAACAGTTCAAGAATTATCCAGATAAGAATAGAGATCAATATCTATAGTTTTTTTTAAAAAAAATGGTTAATGTTTTATAAAGTTAGCCAACCAAAGCTAAATATCCGGATATCTAACAATTAATTATCTAGAAGTAATTGGAAGGATGAGAGGGTAATATATTTATGAATACAAACCTACAGATAGTGGAACCTACAGATAGTGGACGATGAGATTATAGCTTATTTTTAAAAGTATTTATCAGATTTTTGATTTCATTTCTTATTATTTCTAATTAATAAATGTGTGAATCGTAATTTTAAATTATTCCAGTGATGTATGCAATATTAGCATAGTTTAAGTATATAAAATTATTTAGATGGTGCTAAGATAATGAAGATCACCTTTAAAGACTGCTTACTTTATATGTTTTTATGGTGATCACTATTTTATTGAAAGCAGTAATGTACCAGATGGTCAAGAGAATTGATAATGATTAGTACTGATGCAAAGATCCCAGCAGCATTCTTTTGATACCTTTATTAATGCAGTTATATTAGCATTTAAGAATACTCATGCAGTGAAATATTGATGATTGCCTTATTAATTATGTTGGCAATGCATAGATGATGGTTAATGTAAGATTTTATAATATCTATTTTACATCCAGTGACAAAGACTGACTGTTGTCTCTTGATGATGATTGTTGGTAATGACATATTATAACTTATAATTGATTATAATGTTTTTAGATGCTGGTTTTTGCTTTTTTATTCTCAATAAAACAGAGATGTTTTTGATAATGATGATTAGCATCACTCCAATGTATATCCCTTATTTTGTGTGTGATATATATATATATATTTATATATATATATATATATATATATATATATATATATATATATATATATATATATATATATATATATATATATATATATAATTGCTTATTATGCTAGAAAACATTTATCCAATCAATTTTCAAATTCTCAAATGCTAAATTTTTTGAAATATATCTATCACATACTGTCCCAATACTTGATTATTACATTTTAAATTATCATAAATCTATGCATTATGTGTATCAGATCACATTACTAGGGTAATCACCATATATATGTTCGTATTTACAATTATGATATTAAAATAAAATATTCTGTTACTATGTCTGATGTAGATATTCATATATTTTAACCCTCCAACTCATTCTTATTTGTTTTAATAAATTAGAGATCAGACCCAAAATAAGCCATCCATGTCGTAGTTTTATTACATCAGGATTCAGACCTAAAAATGGCCATTTCTTACAATTACTGTTATAGAGAGATGTAGCAGTTACATTTATCTTATATTAAGTATATGCATGTGTCTATACAGGAAACTTGATTCAAGTAAATGTCATATTTATAGGTTTATTCATACATAGAGATATAAAAAAGGCATATGGCTTTATTACTAAAGGTGATTAAGAAGTTTGAGTGCCAGAACTGCGAGTGCTAGAATCAATCCTGGGACTACCCAATCCCAAATCATATGCTTTATCAACTATGCCAAACCAAGCAGGGTCATATATTATATTTTAAGTTTATTAAAGTCTGGGGTTCGCTGCCATATGGTTAATGTACCCGATTATTAAATGTATTAATATTATAGTACAATTGAAGATTAAGATTAAATTTAGCAAAGAACCCTTGGACATTTTATAAAGTAATTATTGTTTTCCTGCATGCCAATGAAATAAAACAATAATATATAAGAGATTGGAGAAAAGATTTTGTTAAAACAAAAATAAAGTGATATGTTGACTGATAATTATATTTTATGATTAAACGATTATTGTTCTGATGTAATGTTACCCTCTTTAAATGTAATATTGTATGGTTTCATCAGGAGTACTTTATGTTCATAATCTAGCCAGATTTTGGAAATTGGAGTTGTACATAGTGGTCATCATTATCCTGTTAAATAAAAGATTGTTACAAATATATGTGCCGATATATTTCTTGATGTTTAAAATCAGGTGACGTCAATGTAAATTATATAAATTTAAAAAATTGTAATTATAAATTTATTAAACACACATTGATTACGTAAGTAATATCTACTGAGGCTGTAACCTCGAGAATATGCGTATAAAATGCGATAGTAGGGACCTCTACAGGTGTTTAACTACAAGCTTACGCTAAAAATGTAAATCATCGAGTCTAACTACAAATAAGCACTCTACTTTGAAATTTATTTAATCTTTTATTTTAATAATAAAAACTTTAAAATGTTGTCTTTTTATTGTTTACTAAAATGATTACAATAAAAATGTCAGTCTTTCTATGTTTTAATACCATCTCAAAAGTAAACTTAATAACTGGAACAAAAACGTACAATCTAACTAAAAAAAGCTAATTATTCATATCAATAATAAACAATTATCCACATATCTGACAAAAAAATATATTTAAAATATTATTCAATATGTAATGTCTTAATGATAATTTTTCTTTTCATTTCATGGCGGGCGGGGGGGGGGGGTATAGAATTTCTAAATTTCTTATTAAATTTTTGAATGCATACGTTGGTTTAGATAATTATCTTGACTGTATTTCTATTGATTCTTTTAATAAGACTGTTTTACTATTAGCTAAAATTGTGTCGTTGGTAGTCCTGATATTAGGAATATGTATCGATCTTTAATAGATTAAAAGGGGTACTTGTGTTCACAGTTACACTTTCTGTAGAAGAGAATAAAAATCTCAAGAGTGTAAAACAACATTGGTAGGAAATTCATATCTGCAATAAAAAAATATGGAATTATTACTAAAAAGAGAGATGACATCATGAAATGGATAGAAGACTGTTATCAAGAATTATATAGTAATAAAGAACAAGTAGCTCCTATACGTATTATATCTTTTGAATTGCCCAGAATTTTGAATGAGGAAGTGAGACAAGCAATTAAATTTATGAAGAAAGGGAAGGCTCCAGGTAATGATGGAATTATAATTGATATATTAAAAGAAGCAGCTGAAGAAGTAGAATTTTTTTTTAGCAAAGTTATATGGCAAATGTCTAAATAATAAAGATATACGAGATGATTGGAAGAATGCAATATTAATATTTAAAAAAGGTGATAAAGAAGATATTAGAAATTACAGACCTATCAGCCTTTTATCAGTTTTATATAAAATTTTTACCAAGATAATTACAACTCGTCTACAGAGAACTTTGGATTTCCACCAACCAAGAGAACAAGCTGGATTTAAAAGTGGTTTTAGTACAGTAGATCATATCCAGGTATTGAGAGAAGTTATAGAAAGAACAAATGAATATGAATTGTCATTATGCTTTGGATTTGTAGATTATGAAAAGGCATTTGATTCTATAAACATTTCTTCAGTGATTAAAGCATTGGATCATCAAGGTATAAATCCAAGATATTGTCATATTTTAAAGAATATTTATAAAAATGCAACAGCAACAATTAGATTACATAATGATACTGGAAAAATCAATATTGAGAAGGGTGTAAGACAGGTGACTCCATATCTCCAAAACTTTTTGCAGCAGTGCTGCAAGAAGTATTTTGTGGATTAAAATGGGAAGCTAAAGGAGTGTAAGTAAATGGAGATTATTTAAGTCATTTCAATTTTGCACATGATGTAGTTGTTTTTGCAAATAATGCTTTAGAGGAAATGTTGCAGGAGTTATCAGATGAAAGGAGGAAAGTATGACTAAAAATAAATGTTAAAAAAACTAAAGTAATGTTTAATGGAGTTTCTCAAAATATGAAAATAAAGATCGATTATGATGAGTTAGAAAAAGTTAACAGTTGCAAATACCTTAATCAGATTATTAATACAGATTGAAACATAATGGATGAATTTAATCATAGAATTAAACTTGGTTGGAGTGCTTTTGATAGAAATAAC
Organism: Epiperipatus broadwayi; assembly: GCA_028023455.1. NCBI lineage: Eukaryota > Metazoa > Onychophora > Udeonychophora > Euonychophora > Peripatidae > Epiperipatus > Epiperipatus broadwayi. The sequence goes on along the minus strand of JAQFVV010006225.1, from coordinate 2,855,628 downwards.
TTGATACTAAAATGAAATATGCCTATATGTTTAAAAATGAAGGTTTTTAACTAATGTGTTTTACCAGCTCTTACTTATGGATCTGAAACTTGGATACTTAATAGAAGAGCAATACAAAGACTTTAGACCACTCAAAGAAGTATGGAGAGATGCATGTTGGGAGTAACAAGAAGAGATCAAAAATGCAATATATGGGTAAGAGAACAAATAGATGTTACTGACCTCATTGAAAAAATTAAAAGACTGAAGTGGAGTTGAGCTGGATATATTGCTAGAAGAGATGATAGTAATTAAAATCTTAAACTGGATTACAAGAGATTGTAAAAGACCCAGAAAGAGACCACATGTGAGATGGATGGATGAAATAAGAAAGTGTGCAGGGATGATATGGAGAAGAGAAGCTAAAGATCAGAGAAGATGGATTGAACTTGGATAGACCTTCATCCTGCAGTTGATTGATAATGGTTGATGATGATGATGACTTGTGTATTTTCCCGTCCACCAAGCTCTGCAGGCTGTAGTTTTATATATAAATACAGTATGCAGTTTCAGAGACTACAATAAAAACGTATATTTTTTCATTAGTGTTACTTTTAAAAAAATAAAAAATTGTGCAAAAATTAATTACAATTGTACACTTTATTAGTATTTTTTTTTGTATTAAGTCAACCTACCAATATAAAAAAATAGAAAAGTAAAGTGTCACATTATGTCCATTAATGCAGACTTCAACTTACTATTCTCTAAAAATAAAATAAAAAATACATGAAATGTCTTTATATGCATTATTTATAAAGAAGGATCAGTATATTTGATTAACTTAATAATATAAAAAAAGGCATGAAACGTCTTTAAAATATATATAGACATCAACGTTTACATGTTATAATATTTACCTTTTATTTATTTATGAATGGGAAGATGAGCAAAGATAGCAAAAATATTTAGATCTCCAAATCCAGAAAGATAATCTCCAACAAAATTACAAAATATGTATTAAGACTATACAAATAAGAGGATACACACATCCCAAATCTATCCCAATTCTCACAAAAATGCTGGTTTATCATTTCTTTACAAAAACCACTGCCTACATAATATGAAGATGATCGAAAATCAAACATAGATCAATGTCTAAATGAACTAAATGAAATAGACTTTAAGCAGTCTGATCTCACAAGGAGATTTAAACAATTTTATAATGAAATAAAAACAAACTCTTCTAAGAATGACAAGCCTTGGATATTAGTCCCATATATACCACAGATAGCCAAAAATATAAATAAAGTTTTCTCACAAACACATTAAGTAGACTATTATATTCCTCACACAACAAATAGGTTTATAAATAATTCTAAGGACAGACTCCATAATGACCAAACTCTACACATTGTATATAGAATGGCACTCTCCCCCAGGCAAGATGCAGGGCTATATATTATGATGAATCATGCACATGTCTCTCTACAGAATAACTCAACACAAATATCTCTATTAACAAGCCCTTTATAATCCTGAACATAAGTCTATTTTAATTGAGCACCAACATGCAGTGGGCCATACATTTGAGCCCATAGCCACCAACATTGTATACATCGAGTGAAATGACTCCAAGCAGTAAATTAAAGAGGTCTGGCATATAGATAAGAACCCTAACACTATAAATAGGAAGAAATCATGCTTTCCTCTCTCAAAAAATTGACAATTTAATTTACATAAATTTAAATAAACTTACAGTCTATATATAGATGTAAACCCTGTTACACATATACTAACACTATAAATGTGAGAACATACTTTGCCCTCAAAAATGCTAAACCTCAATAAGTATGAATGTAGCATAATATTAAGCTTTTCTGAGTATAGTGTGTAAGCACAGATATTGATAAATTATATTCAGTAATAGTAAATATTGTAATTAATTTTTGCATAATTTTTTATTTGTTAAAAATAATATTAATGGGGGGGGGGGGAATGTAAATACTAAATAAGACATTTCCTATCAGTCATTTTTTTGGAAGGAATTATTGTATGCCCCTAAAACTGTATATTTATCAAAAATATAGGCTGCAGAACTTGGTAGACAGGGAAATACACAAGTACTTAAAAAAGTAATGATGTATTTATTCCTGCTTTACATAAGATAAAAAAAACAAATTCTACTGTTATTAGAAGATTCAAGTGTTTTAGATACAACGATAATTTTTAAAAAATTAAATAGGATTGGGATATTGATTACATTATTTTTTCTTTAATATATTTTATTCATATCATTTCTTTGATAACAAGGTGATTAAAAGGTTGTGGGTCTTTGAAGTTATTTGTAAGATACATTGATGACGGTTGTTACTATTAGTAAGAAGAAATTGGATGATTTTTTTTTATTTGATTAAATAATTTTGACTGCTATTAAATTTACTGTTGAGATGGATAATTTAGTTTTAATAAATATATTTTTTAGATATAATGGTTGTAAAAGATAGAAGGTAAGTGATTTATATTATAATCATTTTATTAAAAAAAGGGAAGAAATATTATTAGACCTGATAGTTGTCAAATCATTTGTTTATAAAAAGAGACACTACTGAGTTTTATTATCGAAATAAAAGACTAAATAATTTTGAAAGTGGTGTTCTTATTTAGAAAGAAATTGTAATGATTGCTTTATTAAAAGTATTTTATCTACAAAAAAATCGATTTAATGATAACAAAAAAAATTCTCCATATGTCAAATGCGTTGACCTGGAAGCAAAACCGGCCAGCTGCTTGGAAGGCAGCTATGCTAACCACTAGGCGACCAACGCTTTTTTTTTATCTTTCAAATCAGCAAATTTTACATTGCTTAATAAAAATAGTTATTTATTTAGAGGGGAGGTAAAACATTTACTTGAAAGAAAAAGCATTAAATACATTGTTAAATAATTTTAAAAAGTTGGTAAATAACATTCCAGGTAAAGCTTATAGAATTCCATGCAAATATATAAAGTCTATGTAGAGAAGAATAAGTTGGAGTTTTTTAATGAAAAAAAATATAATTCATAAAAGTTGTGATAAAAATCTATCTTAGTTCAGTATATATTTCTGAACATGATACCAACTATAAAACACTGTTCAATGATATTTATATCATTTTTTATGAAGCTAATAAAATTAAAAAAGTCAAAGTGATTCGTTTGATTGATTATCTTGAATCTGAAGTCATTAATTTGAGATAACTTTCATTAATATTAAAGATAATTAAAGGTTACTTTTGAAATGTGGGTACCTTTATATATGAATGTTATTTACTTTAATTTTTCATTTGAGAAATTGCATTTATTTCAGTAAGATATTTATTAAATTTATTTTTGCTAATAATTTATTATTTTATTTTACTTTATTATATATCCAATATAAAATTCATATTGATAATTTTAAAAAAGCATAGATTTGATTTACTTAAACTTTAAATTAATTGCTCATTGAATTCATATATTATTTAACTTCTAATCTTTCATAATAAATTTTCTCCCATTAATAAATCTACTTAGATCAAAGACTATTAAAGTTTAAACCTTATCCTAATAAATAAAATTATTAAAATATATATAAATTTTAATTTTTTATTTTAATTAAAATTTTATTCATAAATTTTTTCTCTTCAAATTTTGGGATTCATAAGAATTCACTAATAAATAAGATTTATAAAATCTAGAAAAGTGAAAATGTCTTTTTTTCTTCATAATCTTTATTTTATTTTAGTAATAAATATTTTTAACAACTAAACCAGGAGTCAATACCTATCTCAAAAATTTTCAATATTATTAAATTGATTTTCAATTTTTTCTTTTTCATAAAAGTTTACTGTTTTTTAAAATAAATTTCAATAAAAGAATAAGGTAATTATTGATTTATTTTTATCTACATTTTTAGCTTTATATTTTAACTTGAAAAATTAATAAATTTGATTATTCTGGAAATCTCTAATCATATAATAAGCTCTATTAGTTTTATTTAATTTTTAATAGATTTTTTTTTAATTTTTAAAATTTTTATATACTTATATATATATATACACACACACACATTAATCCTATTTTGGCCATCATACTTAGAGATAATCCATTCCAAACTTAGCCTAAAACAAAGTTAGTTATTCAAAGCAATCATTTAAAGAGAAAAGACCTGGTACAAAATTTAAATATAAAAATTATTTATGTAATTAATTTCTGGACATACTATATATTTCAATTTTATTAAAAACTAAAATTTAATTTTAAAATAAAAATGGAAATAATTCATGAATCATCGATTTCAGAATTTTCACTTTCTTGCTTGGAATTATTTTATTCTTGATGATATATCTGAATTCTTGTTTTTGGCTCATATTGATAACCAAATTATGATATTTTAAAAATATAAACAAACTTTCATTAATAAAATCCTAAAACAAATTTCCACTTGGCATTACATCTGAGTTGATTTTCTGTCATTATAGTGAAAACTAAAAAAATTTACACTAATAAAATGATTTTACTTCCACTTTCTCACTTAGAAATTATTTTTTAACTTGCCATCACACTCTAATTTTATTTCTGGCTTATATCAATAACTAAAGTCAATCGTTTATCAGCATACATAAACTTATACTAATAAAAATCACTTTATCTATTTATTCATTTGAATTTTTTTTATAACATTAATCAATTTTCTAAGTCTGCTTTTAAGAATCTCTGAAAAATCTGATACATAAGCTTCATGGCATTGGTATTTGTTGATAATTTTATCCTTTTTTTGTATTTTTTGTAATAATATTAGTCAGCTTTGTAATTCTTATTTCCAGAATTATGGTTGCAATTATTACATATGTAATTAGAGGGATTTGAATTCAGGATTTTTTAGTCTATTTATTTTCTACTCCATCTCAAGCAACCAATACACATGATCACACACATGTGAAATAGATACATGATTCCAATATACATATTTCATGCAGAATCAATATTCATCTGTTGGGCCAATTCATAATATTTCACATATACAATCAGTGCTCAGTTTATATTAGGATAGCAATTCCTTAAACTTTAATGGACAGGCTTCAATTTTCTAACTCTTCCAACTATTCAACTATCCATTTTATTGAAAAACTGACAATGGAACATTCAAAGTCCTTATTGGATTTGATATTGTAGTTATACTCATGTAGATATTAAGTCAATATAACCCCTCATATTATCAGGCCATTACTTATTTATATATATTAATAAGAGAGGGATAGGCTGAACTTATACTAAGTTGTATCCAAAGCAATATGAAATTCTAAGGCAGTACATATCTTGCTTATATTGAATGTTTCTTATGTGTAATAAGAGAAATTTTAATGCAGGATTTTTCACTCTATTCATCCTCCACCGATACACATGACCACACACATGTGAAAAAGATACACGTTCCCCAATATACATATTTTATGCAGAACCAGCACTCATCAGTTGGTCCAGATAATAATCTCCCATATATATATAATCAGTGTCCAGTTTATATTAAAATAGCAATTCCTCAAACTTTAATGGGCAGATTTCAATTTTTAATAATCTGGTCTGACTGATGAGTGCTAGTTTTGCATAAAATATGTATATTGGGAATCATGTAACTTTTTTGATGTGTGTAATCATGTGCATCAGTTGCTTGAGATGCAATGGAGAATGAATAGATGGAAAATTCCTGAATTCAAATTATTCTAATTACATATACAAGAAACATTTAGTATGAAGAAATTACATATTACCTCAGAATTATTATATGTGTAAAACACCATTAAAGGTATGCATAAGCAAATTAGAAAACTATATTGGTAACTTAAGTCTTATAAAATATGATAAATATGTCTTTATCATAATATTTGCCTTCATTGTAGCATATTTCACTATATATCACCACTGTCATTATTTTTATTAGTAATCACTTATAGATGAGTGATGTCATTTTAACCCTATTAAAAAAAGATAAAAGGCAAAATACAAAAAGATAAATTTAATCATGATTGTGCATACCAATCTGTAAAATTCAAATATTGCCATATGTATTTCATGCTGGATCTTAACTCTTTCTATAGCAAACTTTTTTTACTGTATGACTTTAATATTAATAGCATGCCTAATTATATTCCAAACTATGTCTTCTATCCTCAACCATATATTTCTACTGAGAATATTTAACACTGCATATCTTTGGATTATCTATAATAATCTTTATAAAATAAATAATGTCTGTTTTTCATACTAAAACCAAGCTCAAGTTTATCATAAAATACTTTTTTAAAAATAAAATCTGGTATTATTTACCAAATCAATTAATACATGTTTTTGAAATAGAAGATTTAATACCATAATATTTAGCAAGATAAAGAACACATACTTTTTCTATCCTATTTTGTAATTATTAGAGGTTTTAAAGTTTTTTTTCTAGTGCCTTTTTGTCACATTAATATGAGATCTTTGTTTCATTTTCATATAATAAATCTAATATATATACTGTAACTTTTTGATTGGTTATCCATGGTAGGAATAGAATATAAAATGTGTATTATAATTCAAAAATTTAAAATTGAGATAATAGTAATGCTATAAATTTTGGTATAACATGAATAAATGATGTAGTGCATAAAGATTGAAGATAGAATTCTGTAAAGATTTAATAACCATTATTTATAATCATTTATATTATAATCCACTATATAATTTCAATACAATAGTTGTCAATCTAAATAAACATCATTACTTATAAATTTGGCTTTAATTTATTTTTATTACAATGTTTATTCAAAAGCTAAATATATAGAATTGTAGTAAATGGAAGAAGAAACAACTATAGATTACAAAATGACAAATTTTAAACATAAATATTTACTATAAATTGTATATTTAAATTCAATTAATAATATCATATATTAAAAATATAATTAGAATTTAAACTTTAGTCTTAAAAATGATTTAAATTAATTTTGTTTGTAAAATATTTAGTGATTTTAATTATTTTAAATAGAAACAAAAAATGTTTAATTTAAAAGTTGTAATAGTTGATTTGAGATATTGACCAATGAGATTTAAGTAAGTAGTTTTCTGATGTCACTTTATCCTGGAATTTTTAAGAGAAAGATAGAAGAAGATAGTTAAGGTACAGATTCATGAAAAAAAATAAAGCAGAGAGCTGTTTCAATTTCATTTCTTAGTAAAAAATTATGAACATTTTAAAATATTTAAAATTTTAAACAGTAAAATAATATTTAAAAAGCTTTCTAAGGATGTAGAAGTTATGGAATTAGTTCAAATCAGGTTCTTTATTATAATCTAGTTGCAAGTCTTGATCATCCATTTATAACTAAGAGGATATTTAAAATAAATTTAAAAGAAAAACTAAAGTTGCTATTCTTATTTGAGATAACCATAAGAAAGAAGAGACAATTACATTTATTCAAAGAAAAATATTCATGTAAAAAAGCATTCGTTTATTTATGTCAAATTAAGTATTTTTATTAATCATAGATTAAAAATGAGAAACAAGTCTAAAATCTCTAGAAATAAAAGTTTAAAATGTGTAAAAATACTTTATTGGATGTTTAAAATAATGACTTAATTGAGAATCTAATGAAAATTAATATTCTAATGGAATTGACAATTTACATGTGATAAATAGCTTGAAAAAAATTTTGGAGAAGAAAATGTTTAGCCTATATTTGATCATGAAATAAAAATGATGAAAAATAAATTAATATTTCTCCTGTTCTTTGAATAGAAAGTGAAATCTTAGTATATTATTATATGAAAGGAACAATAAAATGGGAAGGATAATCGAAAAAATCTTAACTTTTTAATAGTATATGACAGTCACGAAGATGACATACTAAAATACAGAAAGTTAAATTAATTATTCTTAGATATTTAAATATTATGAGATTATTAAATAACAGGGGGAAAAAATTAAATGAGGATAATAATTTATAAACTAGAACAATTCTATTGCTTTTATGATGAAAAAAGTAACAGTCTACAAAATAACATTTTCAATACAATACAGAATTCTTTCAATAAAATCAAGGATAGGTTTGGATTCACCACTATTATTAATAGACAGCAACATTTACATGTTAAAAATTGAAACTACTGCTATAAATACTATTCCATCTTCATCTAAATTCTGGCTTCGTTATACTGATATAATTGCTATATTAAAGCATTATTGCAAATATTCTGGACATATAGCAATAATATATCTTCTGCAATTAAATTTATAATAAAATTAGGACAAGAATAAACATATTGAAACAAAACTCCCTCATGGTAAAATTAAAGAAATATGAAAAATAGAAATATATAATTATTATAAAATTAAATAAAATTAGTTTGTTCAGAAGCTAATGATTTCGGGGAACAAAAAAGTTTTTTAGAACAAACTTTCATGAACAATGGTTATGACTAACATTAAAAAACTTGAACTAGATAACAAAAAAAAGTATCAAAAGAAAAGTTAATGACAAATATTGTAATGAATCCTATATACCAGTGATAGCAGACAAACTAGAAAATCTGCAACCAATACAATATCAATAAAAACAGTAAAAACACAGGTTGAATTAATAGCAATAGTTGGATTACACTGAAAATAGTTATATATTTTTTGTTTATTGGTTAGTTTATATCAATGCCAACTCTATCACAATCACTCACCAACACCCCCCTTTTTTATTGTGCATGCATTTTGTAAATAATTTTTGCTTTTCAATCAAATACTTGAATGTCCAAATTAATGTCTCCCACACAAAGTAAGGACTAATTTGTGTTCACTTTTAACACTTTGAGGAAGAATGAACAACCATTGCACTGTAAACATATATTTTAATTGTTTTTTTTCACCAGTACCTCTCTAATCTTGCATATATCAGGTTTACCTTGCATTCAAATGATATGATGAAAGGCATTAAATTATCAATATGGTGTGAGGATTCAGATGTTTGATGTTTTTAACTCTCCTGAAAAGGGAAGATTGTGCATGAAATGCATGCGAATGAGAGATAATAGTCTGAGTTTCTGTGCTGGTGAATGTTTGTGGTATAATGGAATTGAAGTAAAAGAAGCGTTGATAAAACCAAAAATTTTAGAGATATAATTGTTTATCTTTTTTGTGAACTGCAGTATTCGATTTAATTTTTAAAATTAAAAAAAAATCGAAGCTATGAACTGAAAACTGACAGAAATTGGTAAGTATAAATAAATTTATATTAAAAAAACTCACTTTGCTACCTTGCATAAATATCTTCAATTTATAGAGAGAGAAAATAAAACTGAAGATTAAGATTATAGTATTTCAGTTATTTGTTCTTTTATTATAAACTGTCCATTTATGTTGGAAGAATAAATTCATGCATGGTTTGTGAATTGGCATAGTTGGAAGAACTTCCAATTTGGGATTGGAAGATACCATGATCGATCCTGACACTCGCAATTCTGGCACTTGAACTTCGTATGAATTATGAAGCAATAAAGCCATTAATTAGCATTCTTTTCTTTTTAAAAATGATAAAAGAATGCCATATAAATAAATTTTCAGTGGTGCTATTATTTTCATAGTATTTGCAATTGTGTAAATTCAATGTAGATGTGGTTGAAACCAACAATCAAGATATTTTAATTAATGTTATTTTTACCTACTCCCAACTAACTGTGAAATGATAATCTTTCAGTTGAAAACTTTATCTGTTCATTTATTATCACCTTTTGAAGCAATGTGACCAGTGAAGCTTCATTTCAATCTCTTAATTTATCAACAAGTCAGTGTCCTATTTTATTTATGCATAATGTTTTTTTTTATTCTCCTCACATCAAGTCTATTATACTTTGCATTCTCTGTATTGTTCTTCTATTAAATTAAACAGATTCTTAAGTTAGCCCACTTTTCTTTTCAAACATATAGTTATATTAATTTTTGATATGGCGATGCCAGGAGGTTTGTGCATAAAATCCCTATCTACTGCCTACTCATCCAATATTCCCAGACTAGTTTCTAGCTTGTGACTTTCATCAGTGAGAAGCCTTAGATCTGACAGCACTGCACCTAGATCTTAGTACAGTGCTCTCAGATCTAAGGCTCCTCACTGATGAAAGCCACAAGCTAGAAACTAGTCTGGGGATATTAGATGAGTAGGCACTAGATAGAAAGGTGCAGTGCTCTCAGATCCAAGGCTCCTCACTGATGAAAGCCACAAGCTAGTTTGAGGATATTGGATGAGTAGGCACTAGATCAGGAGATGTAGTGCTCTCAGATCCAAAGCTCCTCACTGACAGAAGCCACAAGCTAGAAACTAGTCTGGGGATATTGGATGAGTAGGCACTAGATAGAGATTTTATGCACAGTGCTCTAAGATCCAAGGCTCCTCACTGACAAAAGCCACAAGCTAGAAACTAGTCTGGGGATATTAGATGAGTAGGCACTAGATAGGGATTTTAGCACAAGCCTTTTGGCATCCATTGATTACTCTGGATTGCACTGAGTGGTACTATTGTAAGGAGAGTTTTGCCTGTTTTAATAATCAATTTTATTAGTTATGTGTCAATCTATAAGAAGTTCATTACTGTCAATCTTTATTTTTTTCCATATTAAACCTTACTTTAAATTTTTTAATTTTATCTTTATTTCTCACTTTTCATTTGATAACTTTTGTAATATTTTTTTCATGGTAAAATTCTGACTACTCAAGTTAGTGATAATTTCTTTGATTTCCATTTTAATACTATAAGTATTTCTTGTAAAATTGATACAAAAGTTTGCAAGAAATAGAACATTCTTGTGTAATCTTATTAATGGTAAACTGAATCATAATAAACCCAGAGCAGCTCTCTGCTCTAGCACTACCTTTAGCCAGTTTAATAGTGCATTTAAATCTCCATTCCCAAACCATTTTTTACATTTTTTCTTTATCAATGAGATTTGGGATATGAAGCTGGAAATAATGTAATTATGCAACTAGTAATCATCTTTAATTCCATTTTACTGTTCAAACTAAAAACTTAAAAATTGAAACACTGTAAGATTTTGAAGCCAAGACAAACTGCCTCACCTATAAATCTGATTCCAGATCAGTAAATATATTTTAGTATCCTCAATTATTTCTTAACTATATACCTTTGTCTTCCCCTGATCAGGAATGTTAATAATAGCAATAAATCATTTAATTGTTTAGCTTACCCTATATATAACAATAAATCACTTTAATACCCATCTATAGTAATTTTTAGTGTTTTCCCCAAAATAAGACTCAGTCTTATATTAATTTTTGCTCCAAAAAATATTTTACAGCTTATTTTCAGAGGTTGTGCAAAAATCTATATTTATTCAAATACAAAAATATACATTTATTCAATATTAACAATTTCAACAGTGCATAAATAACTTTTGCTATTACTTGAATATTTCACTTAAGAATTATAATCGTATCAGAACATTCTTCTTGTATACAAGAATATTAAAAACTATGTGTTGTTGAAATTAGTAATATCTAATTTTGAATAATATATGAAATGTTAAGCTAGCTTGATTAATTTGCGAACTGAGATCATCCACTAGTAATAAGTTTCAGCCTTTTTAGATATCAATGTTGATTTATCTACAATATATGCGGATGGAAGAGGAATTCTCATGTCAGACTGAATGAAGCTGGCACATTGATAAATGAAAAGAAAATTGTGTTTGCAAATTTATTACAAATTTATTCAAGTACAAAAATCTACATTTATATTTACTTATACATTCATTACTTTAATTCGAAATGTGCTTTCTTTTCTTATGCTAGTTCTAATGTATATATATAAAAGTTTTTTGAATATTATATTCATTACTTTATAATTTTATACATCCATCAATGTGTTTCAATGGCTGAATGATATCCATTTATCAGACTGAGAATCTTAATTAGGCCTTATCTTTGGGGTTGAGCTTGTATTATCAACATCCTGAAAAATCGTGCTAGTGATTATTTTCTGATAAGGTCTTATTTTCAGAAAACATGGTAGTAATGAATGATTACCAAATGGTACTACATTTCAATCCACATTCCAAGATCAGTTTCTGATTATTATTTTATCACTGAAGCTCAGAATTGGAAACTGAAAGTATTGCAATTATGCATCTAGCAATCCTTATAGATGGCACTAGTGTAGTGATCTGCTCTTATTTGATTATATATTGTAAGTTAAAGAATTAAAATATTTTTTATTATTAGAATCACAATTTATGCCAGCCATTACCATTGCATTTTGTTATAAATATTTCATAATTGGGCATATCTTAGTTGATATTATAATGCCTTTTTAATTGTCTATAAATTTAATATTAAAGGACACTTCATATTTATTAATCCTTTCTATGATTTTTCTTAATATTTCAGTGTGATTGAATCTAGTTTGTTCTTTTGACTATTTTAAGTGCAAACTCTTATATAGCCGTTTTGTAATAATCTTAGTAATTTTTTTATATATACTGTAATTCTTAATGCAGTATTTTTTTTTTCACTTCTAGATGTCAATATCACTCTTTCATCTAATCATCAGATATATTTCCATCACTTAGATGTCATGTACAATTTTGCCAACTATTCTTTGTCTGGATCGTTTAAAATGTGTTGTAATCCTACCATTTTTTGGGGGCGATATTTATTCTTCATAAATTCTATTTCCTTAATGTGTAATATTTAATTGATTGTGTTGTTATTACATAGGTATTTTGCTTTCCTGTTGTTGTTTTTTTGCTATGATGTGGTTATTTATAGAATTTTTGCAGTATTTTGTAATGTTTTTTCTGTTTTTTAATAACCATGTAATATTTTCTATTTATTACTAAAATAACTTTTTTCTTGGTTTTATATCATTGAGATCTTTCTGCAGCTTTTTTTTTTGTCATTTTACTATAATATTTTTTTATATCATCATTAACTGTTTTCCATATAATTTTATAATTTCCTATGTTTAGTTCTTCTAAATGAGTAGTCTTTAATAATTAATGCATATATATATATTAAATATCAATTATTATACAAAAAATTATAAAAATTGTCAGTAGTTTAATATATTTATAGTATTATGTTTTAAACATATAATTTTAAACTTAATATAAATATTTTAAGGTAATAATATAGTAATACTGTAAATGTCAGATATTTTGAATATGAGATAAAAAGAGAGAAATACAATACTGTTTTATGAAATCTAAAAGCACAATGAAAATCCGGTAAATTAAAATCACGCACGCATACTTGAAAAATAAAATAAAAATGTATTCTAGATGTCACATTTTTATGATTAAAATAATTGTTCTATTTATTATTCATCATAAAGCTATATTCACTCGAAAGAGAAAAATAAGGATCATTTGATATTTTTAAAAATAAAGATAGAATCTAATAATGGGATCGCTGAAGAAATTGCAATATTTTTTTCTAATTATTATTTTATGGAGTTAAAGCCATAAAATTGATGTCTGAGTCATAAGAGATAATTTTAATCCACAAATATCCATTATAGACTTCTTTTATTGTTAAAATCACAACACTTCCTAAACTATTTATATTTCATAAAATAATAGCTTAGAAAATAAGCAGCAGATAACTTTTGTTAAAGTTATATCATAAAATATTATTTTCAAACTATATATATATGCATTTATGAGTTTCATTCGATGTTAAATTGAGGAACGAGAGACTTACTGGATAATAAGGTCTCACTGATATATCAATAGTGTTTTTCCATGGCTTGCCATCTATTTAATTTTTTTTAAAAAAAAACACTGTAATTTTTTAGACACAATATAATATTTAACGATCTTTGCTAACATGTACACACATATAGATTTATAAAGTACACACATAAATATAGATTTGTAAAAATTATAGAGAACATTCTTTTTTCCGCTTTTTCTTTTTACTAGCAAAGTTGTTTATTAATACTCATATTATAACTGACAATTCGTTTCTATAAAGAGAAAAAAGAATAAAGAATATTTTTTATAATTTATATAATTCATGATTATTTGATAAACGAAATAGCATAATAGACTATTATGAAGTTTATATATAAGCGTGTGCGTGTAAATATAGCAATCTTGCTTCAATTATATATGTTGAGTGATTAATACGCTGATTAAATTAATTGAATGACTTCAAATAGTTTCGTGGCAAAGATCTCTAAGATCAAGTTAAAAAAACATTTCATCATATTCAGTATTTTCTTTTAATTTTATTCTTCTTTTAACCCTTAATTAATGAAACTAGAACTGTAATCTCGATTAAATTTTGGGATCAATAGAATCATTAGAATGATTGTTATTACTTTAGGTATACTTCTTAAATATTATTTTGTATCTGATATAACTCATACAAAATCATTATGAATATAATTCTGCAAAAATCCAAATGAACAAAAATGTATCGATATAATTTAAGATTCAGGCAGGGTATTAGACAAGAATGTATGCTTCCCCCAATCTTTTTAATCCTTATAGAAGGATAATGATTTTGCATAAATAATGAGATGCATAAATAATTTAATGTACACTGACAATATCTGCATTTTGGCTGCAAATGAGAAGTGAAAAATATCATGAAAAACTATCAGAGGAAAGCAAGCTGTGTATTTTTGGAATAAATCTCTTAAAAACCGAAGGCATGATTACATACCATACCAATAACAATTCTCACCAAATTATAAGTGTGGTTAGTGTTAAAGTGATAGATAAATATAAATTCCTAATCCAACAAATTGAGAAAGAATTGTGATAGCAAAAACAGCAATGACAAAATTGTTCGAAAGTCTAAAATATTTTAAAAGCTATCAAATAAAATTGATTAATTATCTTATTTATTTCCAATTGATGTGTATGTACTTGAAACATTAGAATTCAGAATATTGATAAGAAAAAATGGATGCAATTTAAAATACAGTGTTATAGAAAAGTGCCTATAATTCCCTATAATGTTCATAGGAGTAACATATCTATTTTAGAAAGACTTAAACTCAATAAAAGCTTGTCGGTGATGATAAGGAAATGTAAAATAATATGTTTTGGAGATGTAGTGAGGAGATCTAATGTTATATCAAAACTTGTTATTGAGGGGGGAATGAAAGATCATTTCCACTTAGTTGTTTTCCAATGTAATGAGCAAATCAGATTAGGCAAATCATTGTCCATGAATTTCATGAAATTTTATATAAAGAATGACTATGGAACTTTTCATTTGATGCTAGTACATTATTTTGAGGCCTGCAGATTGAAATAATGACCAAAATTTACTTTCATTATATTTTTTGATAGAAATAATGCCCTGGTGAGATCCATTTATATTTAAAAAAATATTTACAAAACAAGTTTAAACATCATGTATAAAATAAAATTATAATAAATTATTTAAAATTCAAAAATTGACTTAAATTATTAATTTTTTAATTGCTGTAATATCTATCAGTATATTAAATTGTAAATGTTTATGATTTAGTTGTGTAAGGGTTAAGTGTCTATATATTTTTCAGTTTCAGATATATTATCACATTATTATTTATATTCAGTAACTGTGAGTTAAAATCAAAAAAATGTCTTTCAACATTTGATAAAAAGTAGGGTGGTATTAAAAATAAAACCATTAAGTATGCAAGTACAGTATGATTGATATAGGAAAGTTATTTAGTTTTTAGCAGTAAAAGAAACTCTACAGCATGGATCAATCTGTAATGTAAAAACACACATATGCGTGTGTGTGTATATATATAAACAGACAAATAAATAGATAGATAGATAAACAGATAGGAAGAAAGACAGACAGACAGACAGACAGACAGATAGATAGATAGATAGATAGATAGATAGATAGATAGATAGATAGATAGACAGACAGACAGACAGACAGACAGATAGATTATAAATAGATACGGTATATAGATAAAAAGATAGTTAAGTAGATAGTTAGATAGATAGACAGACAGATTAATAAGTAGATAGATGGGTAGACGTGCAAATAATTAGGTAGATGAACAGACATACAAACAGATAAATAGATATCAGAAACCAATTATTGCTTCTATTTATTTAAATTTTTATATTTGCTTTAAATTATATTTTTGGATAACCTTTATCAATACACCATTCACTGGTGCACATTAAGTTTAGCCCAAAGTCTGGTGAAAGTAACAAAACGAAAGTATTACTGCCGAAATTAAAAATTTGATCATCTTCATGGTAGTATGTCATTACTTGCCATAATAGCTACATATACAAATGTGTCATTGATATAGTTGAAAAGAAATTTAATATTAACTCAAAAAAAAATATTTGATTTTTTACTGAAATTTTTAAAAAATTAAGTAAAACAAATTTTTAATATCTATTTCTTATTTTCTTTTCATTATACTTTTTATTATAATGTAAAATATTACATAAGAAATGAATATGAAACTGCTTATCATATGTTTGGATTAATATGGTATGTTTATTTGAATTTTATCTCTAAATATTGGAATAAAACAATATACCATTTTTTCTTCTTTAAAAGATTAAGAGTGCTGAGTATCAACTAAAGTTTTTTTTTATTGTTATTTTAAAATAGACTTCCATAGTGTACAAATGTTTATTGTGATTTCTGGTGTTTCTTGATGACATTTGGCATTATTTGGTGAAGTGTGTGATCTGGGCTGCCCAAAGCTACAGCAAAGCAAGCAACTGCTTGGGGTGGCAAAATTTTGAGAGGGCATTTTGATTTTGAATATGTGTTTTCATCACAATTTATTTCTGATTTTTATTTTTTCTAATAATATAGATGTCTATACAGTAACCAGTTGGGTTACATGGCAAACAGCAGCATAGTTTTGTGTGCACACACATATATATAAATATAAAGTAAATGAAAAGTAGAAATAAACACAGACATAAATTTTTGTATTTTCAACATTCACTGGAAATAATAACTGTAAAGGGTTAAATAACTCCAGATTTAAAAATTTTTGCTATAAATAAACATTTAAAAAGGTTTGATCAATAAATTAATATTATATTCTGATTTTGAATTTAAACAAGTATGATTTATTTTTGAAAAATCTTTTAATTAATGTTTGTACACAATTCTCTATCTAAGTAAAAGCATGTAGATGACACTTTAGTAGAAATCTAAAAGTAGCTTTTGATTAAAGTTCTTTTAATCAAGATAAGGATTAGACAGAAAAAAATTGGTTTTCAATTAAGGTGTTTTTATCATCTTAGATGACTTATAAAAAGGACTGATAAAAATATCAGTTCAGTTTGGTTTTAATATTTTTGAAAAGAAGTTGGTCAAATTGGCCAGCTGCAAAGTTGGTTACAATATTTTGTTGAAGTTTGCAGCAGTTGTTTTTAGTTGGCCAGAGTAGCAGTTGTTTCTGTAGAATGACCATGGAAGAATGTAAGGAGGGCAAGGGAAGAAGCAGCAGTCTACTAGTTTCATTATGTTGGAGTTGATTCACATGAAGTCTGTGTCAACTTCTAATGATTCTAGCCTGCTTAAAATGTGTTCTAGAAAATATCTTGCCTGAAATATGCCAATCCTGGACAGAAGGAATCAGATCAAGGCCAACAAATTACCTGAATTATATCTCTATTGATTATGATAATCCTGGACTATACTTTTCTGATTGACCAAAAACAAAGCTTATCAAGAGAACCCCAGCTTGCTGAAGAAACAATTATATGTAAACTGATGTATCTATATGTAGAGAAGCACAGATAAATGTAAATTATACTCTTAATATTAACCAAGGAATTAATTATGAAAAGTACATTTTGAATAATTTTTTATTTTGTTAGGTTAAAATATGTAAACATCAATGTGCATATATACATACACAATTTATATGTAAAATGTAATTATTTTTATTATTATTAAATGTCAATTCAAATATGTCCATTTCTAAACTGTACTGCACTATGTGACAATGAGTGTCAAATAGTCACAGGTAAAATTTAATCACTTTTTGTCATTATTGAATATCAATTGAAATATATTCGTTGTATATTAAAGAATGCATGTCTGTGCAGATATATATATATGTTGCAAGTAAATTCATTAACCTTTCTGTTGTAAACTTTATTTATTGGCTGAGAGAGGTAAAACTCTGAACTTTTTTAATTGGTCAATTCACAAACTCTTTGATAGAAATATATTCAACTTTTAATATTATATTAATTTTAGTTTCTTTTGCAAAAAGTATATTAATTATTTGTAATGTTATGAAAGTAAATGAAAGTTTTTTCAAAAATATATTTTTATTTGTATTTTATTAAAATATTCAAAAGCGGAAAAATCAAAGAAAATATTGTAGCAAATTACAAGCAATGCAAACGTCATTTATATCCCTCCCAGATTTACGTTATTAAAAAAGTTACGCATTTTTTAGTAAAATATTAGTGTTTTTCTAAAAATAATTTATATTTTCAGCATATTTTAACCAAAATACATTATAATATGTAAATAAATGCCAGAAAAATATTCTAAAACATTAATCTTTGTTTGAAAATCAAATAAACAGCTTGGAGCAAATCTAAACTCTTGACAGGATGTCAAAATTATTGCTATTTCTGGTTTCTTTTTCAATTTACAATCGTGTAAAGTATACAATTTTTTAATAAAACCTTACTACTTTTGTAAAATAACTATATTTTCAGCAGATTTTATGAAAATAATTTTTAATATGTACAAAAAATAATAAAAAAAAAACACTCTAAAACCTATATTTTCATTTTCAACGATAAAAAATATTTATCAGCAGTCTCTTTTTGACCAAATAATCATCAGCCAATAAGCATTGAGAAAAGATTACCTCAGCCAACCAGCATTGAGAACGGATGGCCTCTTTCTTTTGTAAGACTTAAAACAGTCCTATTATTGATTTTTTACTTGTAAAATAATTCAAGAAAGGGCAGCATCTTAAGGAACTTTTTCTAAGCTTTCCAATGAGTATAAAATCATCACCATATTTTAAAAAATGACCGATTTCGAGGGACCTAATGCCGTCAATGCAAATTTGTGTTGAATCCTAGAAAAAGGTTAAGAGGTATTAAAAACTACAATATAATAAATTGAATTTTGTTTTTATATTAAAGAACACATATAGGTACATTTTATTCATTTATATAATGATTGAAATATAAATCACTTGTACTTCATATGTCTGTGCATTAATCATTTTTTTAGTATTCAATGTCAATTCAAAAATGTTCATTTTATATTAAGCCACATGTCTGTGTTCTATCTGGTTTTAAATAAACTTGTTAGAACATATATATAAATTACAATATTTTTTTATTATTATTGTATGTTAATCAAAATCAGAAGGCTTCTAATTGTAGAGCCATATTCTAAAGACCTTAATATCATTTTCATTGTTGTTAATAAACTTGTATTCAATTGTTAAAAATTGTATTGCATCATTTCTTGGTCAGCATAACAGTAATTGAGCTTGTATTCTTCTGAGATAGATTCATGCATAACAGCCTGATACACAAATGGGAATGTATTATTAGTGCAAGGAGCATTCCAGTATGACCTTGTCCTGGTATGTCACTAAGATTATATTTTTTTAAAGTACATGCACTACATTTTATTTTAGTTTAGTCTTAGAAATTAAGTTTAAGGTTTGCCAGTGCATTAATGATACTAAGTGGCCAGAGCATTGATGGTGATCAGCATGTTTTATTAGACCATGTTTTTCTAGTTATATATTCTAATGGATGAGTACTTAAGATGATGCATCCAAATTAATGTTTAAATAATTTCCCAAGCTGGCAAAGGCTCAATAGTTAGCCCGGTCTATAGTAGACTCATTTCTAACCCAGCCACAAGATGAACTGTTGATTTATTTTATGTTGATCATTCATGATGATGAATGGTTATTTTGAGTATTACTTATGTTTACTTATTGATAATTCTGGTTGGTGAATTTGGTTAATAATACTTATAGTTGCTCTAAGGAGTTAACTGGGCTGATCTCATTAAGATCTCTTGATCTCATGCTCTATAATATATAAAATTAATTATATATTTTGGATGCAAAACATTACTTTAATACTTTAATATTACATGTTTTTGTAAATTTCATTATTCGAAATATCTTGTTGAACTGAGGTTGATGATATATAATAAAAGTTTCTAAAAATCAAATTGTTTATAATTCCTGTTTTGACTATAAATAGTATATTTAATAATTGTGTGTATTTTTCTCTCTCTAAATTAAATCAAGATAAACAGAATGCAGTTGCATAACACAAGATGCATGATGACAGGTGCCAGAATTAAAAACATCATATAGATATAAAAATATTATTCAATAATTTGAATTACTTAAACATTTAAAAAAAGTTGAAAAAAAATTGAATTATTTTTAAAAATTATGCAAAAATAATAATTATTTTTAAACGTTTGTTTTATTAAATATTTAAAAATTTTGCCTGGATTGTTTTTTATTTAAGATAAAATTATTCACAGCTTTTTTCTTTTTCTATTTATTTTATAATTACCCTGTTTTGTAACTATTTTCACTAATTACTTTTTCTTTAATTACTTTTAAAATAACTACTTACATTATA